>JAXQJP010000039.1:0-108882 GCA_037042015.1 Furcasterigmium sp. R96-07A1
GTGGGTAGAGATGAACCTGGCACACTTTCGGCGCATTCAACACCAAAGAGTATGCCAGGTCTTCCTCGACCCACTTGTCCCCTTGCCCGCAGTTGCCAGTGCAATAGCCTGACGTCCTACTCGTCATGGGTAAGTATGCATGCTCATCACTTGCAGAGGGACATGGACGACTCAAAGACCATGCCTTGACTTGTCGTTCAATGGCAATCATGGTTGCCTCCTCACATTGCCCCTATGTGACGGACAACTGTGGCCGAGAGAGCAGCAGTCTTTTGGAATGCCGTGGCATGCTCGTCTCTCTGGGGCCTTCCGGCGGTGCCACGTCCCACGATGCCTGTTCCCAACGCAAAAGCCTCTCGGCGTGTTGTAATAGTAGTCATAACAAAAGGAAGGACGGGCCTGCCAAGGCGTTGGCCCGACTCGTATAAATAAAAGGGGGTATGGGCGAAAAGGGGGAAGAGAATAAGGTACGTATGAGCCATCCACGAAACCACCCATAATGAACACCGCCTTCTTACAACCGAACCCAAAGGGCAAACCAGACCATTTTCAGCAAACCATCTCGTCTCAACACACGTCTTCCCACGCGCCTTCCTCTTCTCCTCTATAAACTTGTGCGCATGCAAGGCATTCGCTTGACGGATTCCGATGCCGTGCTCTGGCCCGCACGTTTAGAACACTCCCATAAAGTAGGTACTTAATGCGCTGCAAACTGTTAGCTGGGTTTGGGGGTAAAGTCGTTCCTGGAAGACTCACCCGAGAGCCACTGTGGCACTCAGTCCCAAGAGCGCTCTGTTCCGAACGCGCTCTTTCTTCAGCTGTACGTTGGGCTTGGTCCTCTTGCTGCTGCGCTCCTCCGCCTCTTCCTCCTTTGAATCCTCATCAGCTGCAGTGATGTCTTCGGCCTTGCGCTTGGGCTTCGCAGCCGACTCTTCGGCGTCATCCTTGGGCTCATGAGCAGCCTCGACCATCTTCTTCGCCTCCGCGATCATGCGCGCAGTCTCTTCGGCTGTAGGAGGCTCGGTGCTGGCAAGGGGCAGCTCCAGAGCAACGGCGGTATGCTTGACTTCCTTCCCATCCTCGTCGAGCTTGACATCCTGTTTGACGGAAACTTTGAGTTTTTGCTCCTCTTCCTTGGGCTCCAAGACAATTACTGGTTCAGACTCAACTGTTTTGACAGCGGTTTCTGTGATCTGCTCGGCCACCTGATCCTCCTCGATAACTCCGGTGATCTCGGCCTTGGTCGTGGCAAGGATCGCGGCGGCAGCGGGAGGAGGGATGTCGACAGACTCGGACTTGGCCTTTCGCTTACGGGGCGTCTTGACGGGGCGAGGCGCGGGCAGCTTGGTGGGACTGGCAGAACGACGGGTCCGCATGCTACGCGGGAGGGACGTCGGGGTGGGAGGGGCCATCTGAAGCGCCGTCTTGGCCAGGTCGAACTTTGGCGGGGCGGAAATCTTCTTGGGTGGGCTGTCGGACTGGCTCGAAACAGCGATCGGGGCCGGATCGAGGAGAGCCTGAACCCAGGGGACAACGTTGTACTCTTCGGCCAGTTTCAGCGCATGTTCGGGTGAGATCCAGACGTTGCCAGCCGTCTCCTCAGGGCTCGTGGACTCGAGAGACTTGATGTACTTGCGCTCCGTCTCCTCCTCGTGCGCTTCGGCATACGGGAAGGTTGCCTTGAACAAGCCGGTGGCAGACACGTATCCGTCGTGGCTTCGGCGCATGAGAAAGTAGCTGTTGGGGCTCGACTTGAAGATGCCGGAGACGATGCCCTTTGGCAGAGGCGCGCGCAGATGGGCGTAGTCAAAGACGCCGAGGGCGGAGCCATCGCCTTCGGGCTGGTTGACCATCTTGGCTGTTAGCTGGGTTTGTCCGAGGCGACGGCGAGAGACGAGATCCTGATCTACCAAAGTATAAGTTAATAACGCGCGCAGAGAGAGACCACTGTCAAGGTAGATATACATTGGGGAATATCTTCGAGCATGAGGGGGTTGTGCTTGGCCGGCAGAGGCCGCTGCTCGATCGATGTGGCCACGGTAGTAGGCATATTGGCAATTGGCGCGGGTCAAGAGGCAGGGAGGATGGGCGCGATGCGTTTGCGGAATGATCGTGATGTGTAATTGACGATCCGAACAGAATGCGACGCGCTGTCAGACTCAACAGTCCGTCGTGTTGGAGAAGATTCGCGTTCGGGTGTTCTGCTCGGGGCCACACGTCGGGCGCGAAAAGTCCAGGTGTTCAACGCGCGAAAGAGCTCGGGTGGAGAAAAGGAGGACAATGGGCTTCCGGCGCGACGGACAAAGAGCCCACTAGTCAAAGATTGATTAAGAAGTGCCCAGGTGAGAATGAGACGGCGTTCCTCAAATTGAGATGAACTTGAACGTGGAATCGAGAGACGACACGACGATGCGCAAAGTGAAGAACGCTTCCAGAATCGGCGACGAGAGAGGGTCTCGAGTTGTCGGGGGGAAGAAGGTAGGGACGTCTGGGGGGCAGGCGCGCCTCAGGTGACGGATCGAATTTGGAAACTAGATAGTAAGGGACTTCTATTGTTTAAGTGTGTGGGTGATCACACAAGTACACTTTAGCAACTCTTCCCGAGCTGCCCATTTCGGATGGTCGGCGGGATGCTAATCCGTTTCTGGACGCCAAGCCCCACCCTCATCAGAAACGCCCAAGGCCGCAAAGGAGATTGAACGTAGGGCTGTTGGGTCGCACTGCTCCTGGGTGGTCGCATTCGTTTGTCGGGGGTCCTGGCGTTCCGTTAGAAGACATATGTTCTCCCCCAGCATCCACGGAGACATTGGATGGCGCTTTCGCAATCGCGGGCCGATATGCTTGTCCATGGCATGGTCGACCTTGCGCAAATCCGACCGTTGGGCGGCTCGAGTCCCCTGTTCGCGGGGCAACCAGGGAAGAGCTTCGGCGTCATGACATGGATGAAGCTTCGGGATGCCACGCGAAGTATCGAACTGATGGTAGAGGTGGTTCATGCAGGCTTCGCGTCTCGAAGACGCCTGACAGGCACCGATCGCATAATACGGTAGTTGATCTGTCATGCAATTGACGGCGAGGGCGACTGCAAAGGGTGCCGCCAACCCAACATGGTGAAGGCATTGATGTCAACTGTCCAGGCAAAAATCCGACACGTCCGTCTCCCGCTCGGCCGCTCGTCATCTCTTGTGGCAACCTCAGACCGGAAGACGGTGATAGCGGGGGCCTGCCTTTGTTATAGTCTATCCACGGGTACTTATATGCCTCTGGACAGCGCACTTGAAGCAGTACAGTCCAGCAGCATTTCTGTCGCATTCATACCTTATCCAGCAGTCAGCTTGCCCCTCCAGATTCAAAGGAGGGGCAGCGGGAGGGGCTTTTCATGCAACATGTCCGTTGCTGAGACTTGCTGATTCGCCCCTGACGCAAGTTCGCTGTTCCTCCCTGCCTGATCCCCAAAATACCTCTGCACGTCGAACCCAGGCACGGCCACGTTCTGACCACGCCATGGGGGCTAGAACACGGCTCGCACATCACAGATCTTGCGCATCTGTCCCCAGTGGAGGAGGTGAACCGGCCAATTGGCGGTCTGTGGCCCGGCATTGACAGGATAGGGGGATGCGAGTCGGAGACCAAAAGCCGGGTTTTGCTTCAGAACTTGAACTCAAGACAGAGAGGGGCAAGCGCTGGGATCGCACGGCCCAGCTTCTTCACTGCCAGTGGCCTGGGCTGGAAAGGGGGCCAGGGTCCTCCACTTCCACGCCTTCACCGTCTGAACTTCAACTGAACCTCGACCTTTGAGCCTCGAGTTTCTTTTCTTCTCCTCCACTCCACCTGAATTCAATTCTGCGCAACTCATCAAACTGCCTCTGAAGACCCGGAACCCCTGAAAGCCGCATTGCACGACCTGGCCCGTAAAGCTCCATTCCAACCGTCGCTCAGCTGATCAATGGCTTCCCACGAAGACGACCACCTCCCCGAGGACACCCAGGGCTACAAGCTCTCCCAGCCGAAGCAGAGCTTGGCTGAGTACCAGCAGATGGGTATGTGTCATGTCTCTCTTTTTCGCTCGTACATGTCTATCCGTGAAAGCTGCAGCACAACAGCCGCGGGGGCTTTGGCTGCGAAGCCTGTAGGACTGGCGGGGTACTCGCTCTGGTCGTGGGGACTCGGACAACGGCATCATCGTTACTTTCACCGCCGAGGGCATGAGGGGTGTTTCAGCCGGCAGACAATTTTCCCGATTCAACGAATCGAGGTCTGGTCTGCTACCATTTTGACAACAAATGGAGATACTCGAGGCGGCCAGAGGCAACCCTGTTGATTGTGCCTCCCAAGGACCCCGCCCCAGTGGCATCAAGCCTGTGACACTTGATGCCACTGCATCCCGGCCCAGCAACGTCCCCCGAGCACAATATCAAGTATGAACTAACCACTCTCGCGAAGATGCCGGTGACGAGTCACTCCAACGTTACAAGGAGTCCCTCGGTCTCGGAGGTGGCGGTAAGGACCTCAGTAACCCCAACGACCCTCGCGTCTGCATCATCGAGTCTCTGGCCCTTGAGTCTCCCAACCGCGAGCCCGTCGTCATCGATCTCTCTCAGCCTGGCTCCGAGGCTACCCTAAAGGACAAGCCTTTCAAGATCAAGGAGGGTGTCAAGTTCACAATGGTCGCCAAGTTCCGCGTTCAGCACGAAATTCTTTCCGGTCTCCAGTACGTCCAAGTCGTCAAGCGCAAGGGTATTCGTGTGTCCAAGGATTCCGAAATGATGGTACTTGTCTCTTGGCTACCCCGGATCCCCATTTTCCCTGATACTGATGCACCTTCAAGGGAAGCTACGCCCCGAACACCGACAAGTCTCCTTTCTACACCAAGCGCTGTGAGTCACTCTCCCTTCTAGTTGTGCCAGCCGTGACTGACACTGCGCAGTCCAGGAAGAGGACGCCCCCTCGGGCATGCTCGCCCGTGGTCACTACAATGCCGTGTCCTCGTTCGTCGACGACGACAAGAAGACTCACCTGACTTTTGAATGGTCCTTCGACATCGCCAAAGACTGGTAAAGCGCCAGCCCCATGTCGCCCGTGGTCTCTGCGAGTCAGCCGACCAGGCACGGTGCATGCCGTCACCAAGAAGGGCAGACTGTTGGCCACTGGATTCTCCTGCAGGACTTTGATGGAAGGAGCCTATTGGCTGTCTATGTGTAGCTCGGCACAAAACTTAGAACGGATCATGATGACGATTTTGATGACTTTACACGATAGTATGGGCTTGGAAGAGTCTCTTTGTGAGTCGGGCACGCTATGCCTTTTGGTGGGAAACGCCGGTCCGCAATGTAAAATCCCCAAGATCATCTCGCAAGGTACGTGTACTTTGCGTTGTACAGACTCGACTCTTGTCAGTCGGTGCTGGCGTCATGTCCTTCGTTAGTCCTCCCTCCCCCTTGGCTCTGCGGCGACTAGGCCACGGACATGCCCTTAGAGGAAGTAATCCGGCAGCGCGTTCCCGTCCGCCATTTTGCCGTCTGGCTGCATGTCCTTGACCTGATCATTTTCCGGTGCTGCCGAAAAGACGTTGAAGAAACGCTCGCCCGTGTCACTGACCTCGAGCACACTAGCCATATTGCCACATCTGTAGCAATAATTGGGGGCGCTCCAGACTGTGCTCAATCTGTCGTCGTAGAGAACCTGAAACCCTTCCTGACATAATTGATGAGCGCGTAGGATGTGTGACATGCCATTGACCGCTAGGAACTTCTTCACCACCTGGCCGCCAAACGTGTAGCCCGCACCTCGCGGCGACAGCGAGAACTCATCTCGATCGGGGTCCGGATCAGACCAGACGAGGTCGGCCATGGGTCCCTCGTGAGGAATTTCCCGGAAGCGATCTATGACAACGATCTGATCTATCGAATGAATGGACGGAGAGAGACCTAGGTGCGTCAGTGAGCTTGAGCCGCTTGCTCCTCGTCTGGGCTCAACATACCTCCATGCACGCAGAATATCTGGTTGTTGATGACGACGCTCAGCGTCAGAAAGTCAAACATGTCTGTGAAATAATGCCACACATTTGCGTTGCCGTATTTTCTCGAGCATTCCGTGTAGAACCCATAGGACTGTGTGACACCGCGAGACTCGTGGTTGCCGCGGATGAGATGGATTCGATCGGGGTATCGGAGCTTCAAGCATACGAGAAGCGATATGGTTTCGACGCTGAACATGCCTCGATCAACATAGTCGCCTGGGAAATGCAAGTCAGACGTTGGCTTCGGAGGCGATGCGCCAAAGTCATACCTAGGAAGAGGTAGTTGGTGTCTGGGCACCAGCCGCCTATCTTGAATATTTCGATCAGGTCGTAGAACTGCCCGTGTATGTCGCCAACAACTGTCACCGGCGCGCGCACATGTACAACGTTACTCTCTCGCATGAGCAGCTCTTTCGTTTTGGCGCAGACGGCCTCGATTACCGGCTCGGCCAGAAGTTCCTTTTTGTACAGGCGCGAGATGCACTCGTCCAGATCAACGGTTGCTGCGCAGAGGACGTCAGCTTGAACATTGAAAAGGGCCTGGGGAACAAAGCTCTGGGAGTAGACTCACCAGGGAGGCTAGGCATTGTAACGGACGGCGAAATATAACTTGGGCGTGATGTTGATCAGACTACTGAGACTCGCGACGGATTGCAGCTCAAGCCACACCCCCTCGATGGATATCCGTACACTCTAGGATGCTGGCCTGTTTCTAGTCCGAAGGCAGACGTTGTGAGGTGGAACGCTTCGGTGTCGCTGCATCAGCATGATCGTCGAAGTCGAGTGAGGAGCGTCGTGAAAGCGAGAGGCCTAGACGTCTTGGATGCGCCAGCGCGGCCGTGCTATTGGAAGATCGATCTGTGTATCGGTTTGACTAGGACATACTATCGGGAACTTTTTCGCTCTTATTGTACCGGATTGAACGCTTCGAAGCTGTCGTGTCGTCGTTGGCAATGCTTAGAATATGAGAATCGCTTTCCATTGTAGCGCCGACACATTGGGGCATTGCAAGCCGAGAAGGGCTCCATCCTTTACGTCAACCCCCCCGGCGTCCCTCAACTGGGATTGCTCAGCGCCCGTCCGGTCATTCACAGCTCGGGCCCTGTCGACAGTTGGCTCGAGCGTCCTTAGGTAGGTATGGGCAGGTACTAGTAGGTACAAATTGTCAGGACACCTGCCAAAAGTAAAAGCCTCCGTCCCCCCGTGTTGACCACACCTCATGCTTTCCAGGTTGGAGCTGACATCTTCCTCTCCCCGCGGTCATCATCATTCCCTTCACCTTTGATCTCGGCATCACATCAATTACCACTCCCGCTCTAGAAGGCGCGGTCTCGGGCGCCTTTCGCCAGTTGGTTTTCTTCGTCTCTCAGTAATGACCTGCACGTGTCGTCACTGGCGCCGCAACCAATTCCCTGATCATCTCATTTCTATCACTGAGTTTCCAAAGCATGGCTCATCCTTCTCGCCGTTCGGCGCACATAGACCATGCAACTCTTCCCATACGAGCCGTATTTCTTTTCAGTCACTCTCGCAAGGGCCCTGGACCTTTGATTCGGGGGAAGCTTCGCCAGTCGCGACCTCGCACGTTGCCACTGCCATGTATTGTTCTTTGCGCATGACCGGCAGGCGAAGTTCCGTTTCTTGTCACCCAACCTGCTAGCTATCACCTCGTTGATGCCAGATTCCGCAACGCGCGCCCATCATATCCACAGACATTGTTGCCCAGATTGACGACAATTCCTGTAATCTGCGATCTGCATCAAGTCGTACTGGTGTTGTGCCCCCCGTCGATGCTATCGTCTCCTTTTTTCGTCTCATTATTAGCCCGAATCAAAGCTAGAGGCCTGCTCATTGTAAGCTGTAGCCTAAAAGCTCGTCCTGCTGTGCGCCTAGTGGAACGCATGCCAACACACGACGATGCCTAGTAGATTCATCCTCGTCTTCCAGTGGTCCGAAGGCCCACAACTTTGATACCCCCCTCGAGCCTCCTGAAGAGCCAGCTGCAGAGTCCTTGAGGTTTCTCGAGCTCATGGAAACATGCCATAGGAGTTGGGTAACGAAACGAGAGCAGACTGCACGTGATCATCTGATGCCCTCGTCGGCGAGGCTGTCTGGATGCTGCAGAAATGTCCAATCACATGCCGTGGATGTTGTCTAACCTGCAGCATCATTGGCCACAGGGTCAACGGCGCTAACTTGATCCGCTCTAATGCCGTCTGGTCCGTGCCTGAACCTGCCCTTTACACTCAGCTTCGACCCCAACCTCACCTCTCTCCTCAACTGGACCAGGCCACCCGGTCAACTCTCAATGATACCAGCAACAGCATTTCAGCACTCAACATTCGTCATGATACAGATCGTTGGTCTATGATCGAGCGCACCTTGTTTTGATTGACAAGGGTCGCGGCCACTACGACGTTGTTCTTCTTAGCAACGTGCCCGAGACAGCGACTACACCAACCGTCAACACACCGGCCTCATGAAAGCAGTCTGCGCCAAGCGCCTCCCACAATCTCAGCTCATATCTGCTTCCTCTGGGTGGCTTCTCAAACGACAGGCGCACAATAAATGCTTCATGGGGTTTGAGCCGCGTCTTATGTTACGCGTTGGCCTATAGCTCGTATCCGCCTTCATCGCTCGTCACTGTCACCGACACACCTCGCGCATAAGTGAGAGGCTACAGGCGCTGCGCTCAGAGGATGGCAGATATAGGCCATCCGCCCGGCCGTGATGCAAAGGCAGCATACTGCGTGAATTGCGGTCAAGATGGCCACTGGGCTTTTGCCTGTCCCGAGGCCACACGAGCCGTGCCAGCGTATGGGATCCCTCTTCACTACACGCCGCAGATTTGATTGCCAAAGTACTAATTAATCGGAGCTAGTGGTATGCGAAGTGGCTCAGGCAGCTCCGGCCAGGGCGGAGGCCATCGAGATAATATCCGTGGAAGGCGGTCCAAACCCGTCGTCACCAAGTATCAACCTCCGGCCACGAACTCGGGAATGATCGTTACACGATATGCGCCAGTTCCACCACCACCACCTCATGGCCAGCTTGTCACCCCTCCTCCGGGACCCCAGCAATTTCCAGGATCACATGGATATCCCCCTTACGGCCCCGGTCCTCGAGATACCTACGGACCAGCGCCGCCGCCGCCGCCGTCTTGGGAACCCACTCACGGCCCACCGCCTCCCATTTACTATAATTCCCTGCCTCATTACCACACACAGCCTCCTCCCCCGCAGTATGGACATTCAACAGCGCCGCCGCAGCTTCCTCCGCCACCACCGTCGTGGACTCACGAACCGCCGCCTCATCCCACACCCTACGGGCCACCCTCTGGTCACCAAACCGCTTATCCTCGACCACCGCCTCCACCGTCAAGTTATAGTCCACCTGTTCTGGCTGGTGCGCATGGACACGTTCCACCAGGCTACCCTCCACCCCCAAGCTACACACAACCACCTCCTCCGCCCCCTGCATCGCGGGATCCTTATCTCCCAAACCTGCCGCCGCCTCCTCAACCTCAAGCACAGAATGCGTATAGTGCTCCTCCTCCCCCGGCCTCCCATTCACCTCATGGTTCTGGGCCACCGAGGCCTACCGCGCATCCACCGGGTCTTCCACCGCGACCACCCAGTCCGCCGAGACATTTTCGCGACAAGCTTGGCCGACATAGGAACAAGAAGAACCACCGAGCGGCAGATCGGAAAGACAAGCACAGCCACAGGATCAATGATAGGAAGGAACAATATAGTGATCGTCAAGGTCGGGTCAGAAGCGAGCCCAAACAGAAAGTCGAAAGCCCGCCACAAGTCGGCCCTAACTCCCCAGTGAACCAGTTCGAAACTGGTCCACAAGATGACGATTTCGAGTGGGAGCTCCGGACTGTTTTTGAAGAACCGGAGTACCACCAGCCGGATGAAACTGGCAAGCCGCTTCCATCTCCCTCGCAGTGGCACGATGGCGTGGTGCTGCCAAGGGCGTGGGACGCTCCCAGTATTGACTCGGAATATCTCAAGGACAAGTATCGAGACGTGTTCTTTTCATCAATCCGCAACACAAGGTTCTGGAAATACCTCAGGTATGATCCTATCTTTTGGGTGGACGGTCGTGGCCCTGAAGTAAAGTCACAATCCTCGGTGCAAACGAAACCGCAGCCGAAGGAAAAGTCCAAATCTGCTTTTGACAAAACTCCCCAAGAAATTCTTGGGCGCCCGACGACCATTGCAGCTCTCAACTTCGAGAAAGACAGTAGCGGCGAACGGAAGCGGCCACGTGTCGAAGTTGAGCCGCTCGATTCAAAAGACCGGCAACGAGGACGTGGTCACGACTCAGGACTTGAGCATCAGACCCCGCCGCCTAAGAGACATCGCGCAGAATATGTTTATGATGGACGCAGCCGTAGTCGTGATACTCACGGGCGGGAGCAACGGGGCCAAAGATACACTCAGCCACACGAAAGGCACCCGGCCGATGCATTGCTACGTACTTTGGAAGGCGGTCGACTTGCCGACGACAATTCCGGCAAGGACGTTGATCCTTTAGACATGGCACCCCATTCTGCGCGTCGGTCGCGTGCCAAAGGACATCAGAGCCCTGGCTCCCCAGTGGGTCGAAAGGCGGCCGCAAGGTCCCACGATTCTCGGTCCAGCTCTGCTAGCCGACCCAGCTGCCCGCGCTCTGAGGCCTCGGACGACTCGGCTGATTCGGGAGAAGAACTTTCTTGGTTCGAGGCAGAATTGCTTGGCCGATCGATCAGGCCGAGGGAGGAGCGAGACAAGGATTTGGAGAGCGACTCTCGACGTCGGCAGAAGAAGTCCCTGAAACCGAAGAAGCGATCCGCGCCGCAGATGAACTCTGTGTACGGGCAAGTAGCTTCTTATATCAGAGTGATTTGCGTCCTACTGACCTAGATTCCAGGCGACGGTGGTAACCCTTTCTTTCCCTACTAGGCTGGCAGTTGTCAGCCATCGCACATGTTTCGAGTGTCGGCGAAACATAGCTCCAAATCGACCATTGAAGAAGCCCATGGAAGATTACCATGTCCTTCCCCAAACTATTCCATATTTTGATGCCGCACCGAAGCGACTTCTCGGGGCGTTATTCGGTTGTTACAGGGTGCAACCCGCATGCTCAAGTGCTGAGCTGCAGGCATCACTACAAGGAATGGACACCCGGCAGCAGAGGCGTTTGAGGTGACGATACATACCTTTTTATACCGAGTATTGATAAGTTCCCGCTCACTCTACCGTGAACCGCAGCCAGCGGTGCTTCGGACCTTGGTCGTGCTGCTCTGCCTTTGCTGAAGAGTGACATTCGCGCAGTGGTCTGATCCCTGTTGCTTTTGGTCTCTGGCCTCTGTGTTTTTCGTCGACCTGATGGGGACCGTAGACGGGTGCAACGTGGCTGTCCAAATTAATGCCCGCTCGAGATGGGCAATTGTGAGATTGAGAAAGAGACTCAAATTTGATTGACGCAAGTCCCGGACAAACTCGATGGAATCAACGCCTCACACTATGCCGCAGTCAGAGGCTGGACGAATGGCAGCACGTTCCAAACCGCAGAGCAGGATTTCCGGTTTGCCTGTTGGGATGACCGTCTGAAGCAGCCTCCCAAGTCTTAATCTTGTCCCAGCTGATCGACTTGACGTACGCCGGTGGGCCGTCGAAGAGACAAGATTGGCAAAACCTCCAGTGAGAAGTAGGCGCGATCAGCGATGGCAAAGAACCGAACGCATACATGTGAGAGATCATGGGACGGTGCCATGCCGACTGAGATTGTGGCAAACAGACGGTAGCAGCACGTTTGCCGAGGAGTGGCCCTGGTGAGAGGGCGGACTGGGCAAGGCTGCAAGCTACTCCTATTATGGAAAAAGTTGGAAGATATGGTTCAAAGGTTTTTGCCGGGGGGTCTTGGATGCGACGCTGTACAGACAGGATGCGTCTGAAGCGAAGGAAGGAACGTCCGGAAGAGACCGAACCCCGTGCCAAGGAGGCTACAACACAGGCGTGTGTTGAGAATCTTGAGCGGAGTCATCTTGAAGAACGGATGTATGTGCCGGAGCCTGGAGATCTAGGGCCCACTGATCAACGAGGGATCGGACTTTGAGCGTCGAATATTACCGTTGCCGGTGTTCGAGCTGGCCCGCCAACTGTCAACACCGCTGAGGCCGACGAGGGAACGGGTGTGGGCGTGAAACAAGGGCGCAAACTGCCGATGTCACCAAGTCCAAGACGTTGACACTGCAACAGGAAGACGGGCCGAGCAGGGCAGGCAATCCGTACGTTCGTGTCAACTACGGAGCAGCAATGATCATAGTCTGGTCAGTCGTTCACCCGGCAGCCAAGACCTCATCCCGAGGCGACGCAAACAAGCATATCGAGCTTTGACGGGAATCGTCCCAGGTTGTGGTGTTTCAGGGCAAGTCCAGAGTTGACCCCATTTCGTCCTTGCTTTTCCTTAGGATGCCCATGGTCGGCCCGGGCCCGGATCGAGGCATGGTAGAGGTTCCATATGAGATACTACTGTTGAATAGAAGTTGGCAACAAGAATGGAACAAATGGCCATACAATAAAAACACAAGACGTGGTAAAGCTTGCCTCACTCGCCACTCAGGCTGATTAGATGCAGACGGATCATGTCTGGGTTGGCGACGGCTAGCCAAAGGCCTCAGGTGCAGTCACCAAAACTTCGTCCCGACCCCGGATTTGCAATGATTCTCATAAAATCCATAGGATCTACGAAACCACAGACGGGTCGGTTCGGAACCTCAAATGCATCAGTTTCGTCCAAGCACTGACCAATCGCGACTCCTCGTGACGATGTTTGGGGCCACCGCACGGCCTCGGCGGAGGCGCCTCTTCGACTTGATGAAACCGATCCACATGAACACTGCCAAGGCTATGCAGCAGGCGACCTGCCTTCTGCCACTCCCCGGCCATCTCCAGAGCGGTTTGCGAGAGGCGGTGCCTTGGACGTCTCGCTCGTAGATGCGATTCGTCACTGCCAGCTCGGCCAGTCTACCTGTGACTGAGCGAGGCTGGCAAGCCGGGGACTGCTTGTGAGATGCGCTTAGCCCATCGTCTCCGGAGGAGGCTGACAGCGACAAAACAGATGTGAACAGACCAAGCTGTGACGAGGCCCGCTCAGGGGCTCACAGAAGCAATAGATGCCGTCTCCAGTCTCGTCGAGCCACCGTCTTCAGACAGAGTCCTGTGCTTCATTGAGATGGCCCGAGGCTGGCACGCCCTGGAAGCCCCCGGTTCCGAGTCTCATCGAATGATGCCGCCTCGTCCCAACATCACCCATCTTCCAAGCCTCGGCGGCAATGGCAAGTGCTTCTCGTCCGAGGCCGCGAGAGCACGACGTGTATATAACCAAGCTCCCACAGTCCGATGCAACCATCTCTTCTCTCTCCATCCTCACACACAACAGCAACAACAGACAACAGTCTTTCCCTTACCTTCTCTTCTCTTCTTAGCCCTGGTGGCCCATTAAGCATCCCTCACTTCTTTGTGTACTTCACTCCTCTTTTCGTTTTCGATACCCCGTTGACACCAACCTCTCCTTCAATATGCGCACTCAGGCTCTTCTCGTCGCTGCCCTGGCCGCTGGCGCCAATGCCCACGGCATGATCAAGTCCATCGAGGGCGCCAACGGTGTCAGCATGCCCGGTCTTTCCGGTACGTTGCAGTCTCTGCCCTGAGTTGAGTGACATGATGGCTAATACCGACACTAGTCGCCGACGGCACTCCCCGTGACTGCAGCTCCAACGGATGCGGCTCGCAGGCCGATACCGCCATCATCCGTGATCGTGAGATCTCCTCTGGCGAGGTTGGCCCTCTCGGTCGCACCCAGGGCAACGGCCCCATCACCGCCGACACCATGATCGCCAACTTCATGGGCGGTGGCACTGCCCCCAAGAACAACGGCGCTGCCGAATCCGTTGGTGAGGAGGACGATCTTCCCGCCAGCGCCCAGCCTACTCGCAAGAACAAGGTTCGCCAGCTTCTCGGCGGCATCGGCGGCCTCTTCGGCGGTGGCGGCAACTCTGTCGACGGCCCCCCTGAGTCCATGGTCGCCGCCACCGCCGGCGAGGGTGCCTCCAGTGGCCTCCCCACCGCTTCCGACAGCGGTGTTGTCACCATGACCTTCCGCCAGATCAACCAGGACGGCGCCGGCCCCCTGACCGCCGACATTGACGGCACCTCCGGCGGCACCGACGAGGCGGCCTTCCAGTCCGCCGAGGTCGTCAAGGACGTTCCCGGCCTCGGCGTCCAGGGCATCTCCCTGGCCACCAACACCGAGTTCCCCCTCGAGGTCCAGATGCCCCAGGGCATGACCTGTGATGCCTCCGTCGGTGGTGCCGACAACGTCTGCGTTGTCCGCGTCCGCAACACTGCCGCCGCCGGTCCCTTCGGTGGCTCCGCCGCCTTCACACAGTCCGCCGCTGGCCGCAAGCGCGCTCTGGCCTACCGCCTGAAGAAGCGCATGGAGTTCCGTGCCTAAGCGCCTCCTTTCCTCACTTCCTCACACGACGACAAGATTTTTTAGACGGAGGGAACTGGCGTGGGTTGCTTAATGGAGGATTCTCCTCGCCTTCAGAGCGAGCGGGGAGCAGACGGAGAAGCATGGGAGCGGTCCTGCACGCCTCCGGGGTCAGGGACCCTGGACGTGCCATGGCTTTCCTCCCATGTCTGGGCATTGGGTCTGTCGGAAACAGCCGTTCTTTCCAGGATTTAGTACTTGATTACCGGCAACTTGTTTACAGGACAATACAGACTGCAAACGCTTTGGTTTAAAACTCTATGTCGCACAGTGGCTTCGGATGATGTGATGCATGACTGGCTTCCGCTTCTACTCTACCATGGCACAAGCTTCCTTGTCTACCTTATGATGAAGAGTTGCTTCGGCGTATCGTGGAACAGCTGCCCTTCCATCGCGTCGTCGATGTAAGCATCCCCCACTAACACGAATTTGTTGTCTTCTGTTGGCCGCAGCACGAACGGTATCGACGAGCCCGAGAAGAAGCACAAGCGATCGCCAACCTCGGCATTCCATGAGCACACCCCGACATGACCTTCAGAACTCATGAACGGCGTTCGCGAGTGCATTTTGGCGAGAATCCCGCAATATATCCCAGCGATAGTGTCGTCGTCTAAGGAGTCGGGCTCGGAGGCCGTATTCTGCTCCTCAGTCTCATCCTCCCATACCTCTCCTGTATTCTCCGTTCCTTCGGCCTCATCGTCTGCGAAGTACAGCACATGCTCGAACCCCGATATGAATGCCTCTGCTTCCCCTTCCCCGTGCACGTCCAGGTCATGACCAACAGCTCCAGCTACGGCCACCCTCCCAGCCACGTGCCTCACCTCGGTTGCAGGCACCCTCGGCGACCTTTGGCAAAAGGCTTCAATGCTACGGAGGTATGGCGCTGCGGCCTTGTGGTCCATGGGCTCTCGCCAGTCAGGATCCCACGGGGGACCGAGCTCGACAATGGTATCGACGGAGATTCCTTCGATCTCAAGCAAACCCGGGCCGGGAAACGATACTCTTGGCTGGTTGTCGTCGTCTAGCCCCTCGCGGGCCGTCTGCAGCCAGCGCGCCGGCCACCGGATGGCCATGGACCAGTCCGGCGCCCAGGATGGCAAAGAGTCGAGGTTCTTTGGGAACTGGTTACACTGGAGAAGTTCGAGCTCCCCGTGTTCGAGAAACAAGCGTGCGGCCTCGACATAGACATCTGTCGTCGTCTTGTTGTAGTCGGGGAAGTTTGGAAATTTGTGCTTGTCGTTGGCGAGGTTGAGCAGGGAAAAGATGCGATCTCTGTCATCGGTGGCCTGCATCGTGTTGTAGTCTTGCTCCAGGAGGAGGGAGGTTGTGATGACATCAATTAGCCTCTGAAAGGTGTCGGGCGTCTGGCCGCGTTGGTGGTACTCGAGCCACCAGCTCCGTCGAGTGAAGACCGAGTTGACGTAACTCAGCTCAGGAGCGTCGAAGACTTCGTTGATGGCATTCTCGAGAGCTTCCGATTCTTCCTCACTGAGCGTCTCAGGCTTCTCATTCGGAAGAGAGGACTCGATTTCCTCCACCCCCTCATAGGTCACAAGTGGTCGGTTCAGATGAACGTTCAAGATCCGGTCAAAGTCCTGCCAGTGGATGGTGTGGTCGCCACACCGAATGATCACATGGCGAGCCACCGCAAACTCCTGTATGACCCAGAGTCTCGTCCAGTACGGCTTTGCGCAGAAACTGGCAAACGCCTGCGATATCTCGCGGCGTTTCTCCTCTGCGCCGGTCTCGTTGGATTGATACACACGCTGCAGCGCCTTGTAAGACCCGCGCCTTATGGCCTCGCTAGTTGTCACGACTGCGGAGAAGAGAAGTTCCATGCCCTCGTCGTCGGGCCCCAGCCATGCCACGGTCTGTTTGGCCACCGCGTAGATGCGGTGCATCTGCTGTACCTGGTCGCTCTTCTCGGTGTCGTCCGTCTGGTTGATGCAGAGCTGGTCGATCCAAAGCCATAACGGCTGATCAGCTGTCAGTTGCCGCAAGACACTCTCGACGGTCTTGCCGACCTCGACTCTCGCGTCGTTGACTATGACGTGACCCCGCGGGCCACTTGCCGCACCCCAGACATAGGACAGTGCCGTGTATTCAGGACAGGCGTCGCGAGGATACTCTTCAATCTTAAGTATGGGAAGCTGAAGGCTGTCGGCTGCAGGCAAAAGCTTGACCAAGCGAAAGTTCTTGGCCTGGTCTTTGAGCGGAGCGTACCGAATGGCGATGGTCATGATTTGCCGGTGTTGGGCATGTCGGGGGGTAGAAGTGAGGGCATTGATGCTGTCTGCTTGGGTCGCCAGGATCTCGCCTCGTCTACCCCTGCACCTGCAGATGACAGTGGAACGACAGCCCGGCGAGGTATGGGGGATCTGTGGTACAGACCAAGATACGAATTGTACCTCGATGTAGGATTACATTCAAGAGAAAGTATCTCATTGTGGCCGAGACCTCATGTTTAGCTGTGGAAAGAACAGTACGCGCTTTTCGTGCGTGCTGTCGGCCTTCAAGTTGGGTTTGGGCTTGGCCATGATCGATTCTGGTGCATCACCATCAGGTGAACGTTGGATCTGTGACCCTCTTTTGAAGATTGGCCGACGGTGGGATGGTATCAAAGATCAGATGCACCGAAATGCTTCAGTTCATAGGTAATGCCTTCGATTGGATTCGAGGAGTGACAGGGCCCTGTCCTTCGCGGTTGCCCGCCAAGACATGCCAGTCACCAGAGCTTTCTTCTGCGCCCGACTCTCACCGAAGCAGCCTGTCGTCGAAGGTACCAAAGCTTCGGTGCGCGGGCAGGCAAGCAGGATGCGACAACAAATCAACAACCTCAGGTGAAGCCTGAGGTCCTCCTTGCAGAGTTGCAGGTAGCATCGCCGGTGCGAGGTGAAACGTGAGTGAGACCGTCTGATCTGCCGGTCCAGGGGTCGCCTCGTGTGTCATCTGGTCTCACGACCGCGGGGCGTCGCAGTTGCCGCTTGGCTTCAGACCAGAATAAAACAACGGCCTGTCCCTATCGTCGGCACTTGGGCCTCTTTTTTCTTCCCTCTTGCTCTCGTCTGCTCTTGGTTGCTGGTCTGTCTATTGGGTTTCTCCTTCGCCATCCGGTCTTTTTCTTCTTCTCTTCCATTCTTTTTCTCCCCTTCTCTTCCATCCGACGGCAGGGCTGTCCTTCTTTTCCGGCATCTTCTACTCGTCTCTTCATCTCGTTCAAGTCTCCAGTGGCCGGCCACTTATTCTGCTCGACCGCCCTTCAATTTACATAATACGCCAGGTCCGGGTACGCAACTAGTGCAGTCGGGTCTAGAAGCACAACATGAAGCTGTTCATCGCTCGCATCCTCCTGGCCCTGAGCCTGGCCCAGGCCGCCGTTGCCGGCGACGCCTCGGGCTTCCGCATCGTCCCCCGGCAGGTCCCCGCCCCGAGCCCGGTCGCCAACCCGAGCGCCTCGCCCCAGTGCCTGGATTACTCCCGGACGGCCAACTTCTCAACCATAGGCTCCAACACAACCCTCCGGTCCGCCTTCCTCCAGGCATCCCCCGTCGGCGTCAAGGCCAACCTCAACATGCTCGCTGCTGCCGTCGCTGCCCTGCCCCCGCTGACCATGAACGTGGCCCTGAACCAGGCATGCGGCAACCTGACGACCATTGCAGCGGTCGAGGTGGACAGGAACTTCTCTCAGGGCATCATTGCTGGCTTCACGGGCGTCTCGTTGACCCCCGACGCGGTTGTCAACGACTGGCAGGTCATCTTTTGCGTCCTGTTCTGCTGCTTCATGCTCGGCATTCCCTGGCTGTTCATGCTGGGTTGAAGGGAAGATACTTGTCATCCTCCCAAAGCAATCTATCCCAGGCGCGCGCCTGCGCCTGATGTGTACTCGAACCCCGCGTGCGGACGACAGATGACGACTGGCTTCGAATAGATGGAGGAGCGAGGGATATGTTCAAGGAACGCAGGTGTTAGACAGTAATGGCGACACTTTCCCGCGTATTGACTGGGCTCGAGAACTCCTGATTGTCGGTGCGAGCCGGACCCGAAGCCTCCCCTGTGCAGATTGTGTGACCAACGACAGGCCTGGAAGGGTTCAGCAATCTGCATGCATCTCCGCGATGCCGTAGATGCATGGCATGTTCCGATGCTTGACAACTTCGAATCGAGTAATTCTGGGACCCCAGATCTCAGGGCCCACAGGACCCTAAGCCAAGACAAGATACAGCGCCGAAGCGAGTGCTGCAGGTCAACAACTTGTACGACAGTGCCGACGGGAACAGCCAGTGCACGCGCTAGGAGATGGCCTGGCCAGCGAGGGATTGTTTACGCCGCACCGAGCTGTCGGCGGATAATTACTTTTCGCTCGTCGCTGTCGCGTGGTCCCCTTCGCACATGTCTCTCCCCCTGCCGCAGGTTGCAGATGAGCCCACGCGGACGGCAGCCGAGCATCGTCGGTGCCACGAGATGCTGTACAGTACTTACTGTATCTTTCGAGCCCAGGCCGCCGGCACAGCCAAGCTTGTCTCGAGCCTGGGCACCGGGGACTTTGTCAACCGGAGGCCCAGACCAAGACTCAGCCTGGCACTTCTTCGGCCACGATGTTCCCGAAAATGCCCGGTGGTGATACAGTAGACGGCTTGAATGTAGCTTGCCTTGACCTCTTTCTTCTTGGACGACCCAGCATTTCGCCATTGCCGAGTGATAGCGATTAAATGAACAGTCTTGACGGCGCGGAACATCTCGTGGGCCCTCTCAACTCTTGGGCATGGCTTGGGGTCAGTGGTCAGCAAGGGGGGACACAGAATCGTTTGCCGTTCAAACGCCAGGGAGCAACGTTTCCTTGACTCGCCCAAGTTGACCAGTTCGGGGGCAAGAACGTGAGCGAGGCACCGTGCAATGAGACGTTGATGATGGAGGGATCGGCATGCACTTCGTGAGCGGCCAAGGCAGCTTGTCGTCACCCTGCTTGTGGGCCGCGCCTGCGGGCTTCCCTGGGGGTGGCTTGCTGGATGGATAGCTTTGTCGGCAGTCAGTAGGTTGTTGACTCGATGAGATCGAGTAATACATCCAGTATCTTTCGTCCGCCAGGCTCCCTGTGGGTCGGACCCAGCGATAAGGCGCCCCCGGGGACCCTGCCGAGGGCTGAAGGCTTCGCCTAGAGACGAGACGGAAGCTTGGAGGATCCGCTGCTATCTGTCGCGCCACTTCATGTCAAGGGTGACCTGACAGATCCTACGATAAGATGCGGAACACACCACTGGACAGCCAATAGCCGCCTTCACAGCATGTCCGGCCGCTGGCTGGTCACCCGGCAGAGGCGCAAACTCAGCACCGGGGAGATGCAGCATCCCCAGTGCGGGAGTCAACAGGCTTGGCCATGCTTACGACTCGCTACCACCAGCATACGTCGTAACAGTCTCTCATCTGCCTCTGCAATCACGGCCTGGCCGATATCAGTGCAGCCAGCCTCTCACCCCCCCTGGCCAGGCTCGCCGGCGGCCACACTCTTCCGTTTTGGGCTGGCACAACTGGGGGGAACCCTGACGCAAGAAGAATGCTCCTCTGGCACTTCTGGGTAGCAAACGGCTCCAGCCAACCTTAATCGAAAGATCCACGCGACCAGGGGCGCTTCTCGGGGTGTGGGGGACGGGCGCGCCAGCTACTTACCAGACGCCCTTTTTCGCCTCGATATCAGTAGCCTGGCGTTCATGTCTGTCTTGGCCGCTTGGGATCCGGGGGAGGAGGAGAAAGGCGACCGACATCGCACCACGCAAAGCTTGGCCCCTGCCCTCCGTCACCGTCGTGATCTTCAGACCGTAGATACTTAAAGGCCAGGCCGATCCCCTGCCAACACCCACCTCAGTGCCCCAGTCCTCCCAGACGCATGCAACCGGCCTGGCTCTTGTTGACCTCCCACTCCGCCCTTCCTCACGTGGATACCGTCATTGCTGTGCGGAGGCGCCCTACTCTTCAGCTCCGACAACCTTGTCGCACCTTTCAAGACTGCTGCATTCCTCCTAGCGTCTGAGACTGGCTGTTGAAGAACTCGGCCGGCTCCTTGAGAGACAACCCTGCATCGTTCACCTTTGGATCTAACGAGAGCCGTTCGATCGGCAACGCAGCCAAAGACAACATCATGGAGACCGACACGGAACCTCAGATGCGTCAACGGGCCTCTGGCTCAAAGGCCAAGTACTGGGCCAACAAGCTCGCCGTCAGCGAGACGGAGCCTGGGCTGTCCACTGGCCAGCTCATGGTATGTCCTTCGATTTCACCAGCAGGCCTGCAATCACTGACAATTTTTCTTTTTCAGCTTATCAACGAGGATCTGAAGCCTGTTGAAGTTGCCCGCAGAGTCTGGGGCCCGTGGAACTTTGTCGGTTTCTGGGTCGCCGACTGCTTCAACATCAACACGTGGATGATTGGCTCTTCCATGGTTGTCGCCGGTCTCAACTGGTGGCAGGCTTGGCTCTGCGTTTGGATCGGATATTCCGTTGCCGGTGCTTTCGTTGTCATGACGGGTCGTATTGGTGCCGTCTATCACATCAGCTACCCCGTTGTCAGCAGGAGCTCCTTCGGCATCTGGGGTGGCCTGTGGCCCGTCTTCAACCGAACTGCTATGGGTATGATACTCGCTCCCACTTGCGCAAGAGCATTCTCGCTGACATCCATGACAGCTTGTGTCTGGTATGGTGTACAGGCCTACATTGGTGGTAACTGTGTCTATGTCATGATCCGCGCCATCTGGAAGAACTGGGTACGTCCTCAAGTCCCTTGGTCTGTCATTTGCAGAGAACCAGGCTGATATAATGCAGGGTGATGTGCCAAACACCTTCGCATCAGACTCGGGCACTGACACGCCGCACTTCGTGTCCTTCTTCCTCTTCTGGCTCTTCTCGCTCCCGGCCATCTGGTTCCCCGTCCACCAGATCAGACATCTCTTCACCGTCAAGTCCTATGTTGTCCCCGTTGCCGGTATCGCTTTCCTGATCTGGACTGTCGTGCGGGCTGGCGGTGTCGGACCCATTATCCGCCAACCTGCCAGCGCCTCGGGAACAGAGTGGTCTTGGGCCTTCGTGCAGGGTATCATGTCCTCGATCGCCAACTTTGCCACAGTACGTTCGACCAGAGGTTATTCCCCGCCTTTCAGGCCGTTTCAGGAGTCTCACGCCACATGTCTACCATGTGGTTGCTCCCATGAAACCATAGAAAAAATCCTACTTGATCCCCAAAGAGCAATTACTAACTCTATCTATCAATAGCTGATCGTTAATGATCCCGATTTCAGTCGATTCGCTATCAAACCAAGAGACGCCTTGTGGTCTCAGTTGATCACGATTCCTTTCGGTTTCGCGCTGACCTCGTTGATCGGCATCTTCGTGTCTTCAGCCTCTGGCCTCATGTACAATGAGGTCATCTGGGATCCTATCGACGTGCTCGACAAGTTCATCGACGATGGGAACAGTGGGGAGCGGTTCGCTGTATTCCTTTTGGGCCTCTCTTTTGCGCTTGCCCAGCTTGGAACCAACATCGCTGCGAACTCTGTGTCTGCCGGCACTGACATGACGGCCCTCGTCCCGCGCTATATCAACATCCGCCGCGGTGGGTACGTCTGTGCCGCCATCGGTCTGGCCATGTGCCCCTGGACGCTCCTCACCGATGCGAACCAGTTCACCACCTATCTGTCGGCCTACAGCGTGTTCTTGTCGTCCATTGCCGGCGTCATGATCTCCGACTACTACTGGGTCCGCAAGGGCTACCTGGTCATCGAAGACCTCTACAGCGCGAGGAAGAACAGTGCCTACTACTTCACCTTTGGCTTCCATTGGCGTGCGTACGCGGCCTACGTTGCCGGCATCCTCATCAACGTCGTGGGTTTCGCCGACGCTGTCGGGGCGACTGATGTTCCCATGGGTGCCATCTACATCTACCGCATCAACTTCTTTACAGGCTTCATCGTTTCCTCAGTCGTCTATTACCTATGCTGCCGCTTCTCCCCGATCCCGGCTGTCAGCGACAAGTGGATGGAGGTCGGACAGGACATGGACGAGGTCACAGTGGCCTACGGCGCCGACCACACCATCAACCGTCCTGGTCTCTACGACGAGGAGCATGCGTACCCCGACAAGGGCCAGGCTGGTGATGAGACGCCGCCGGGAGAGCTTCGTGAGAAGAGGCTGTAACGGGATTGATGATGATATGCGAGCGAGTGTAGCCTGCACTAGATACCACTTGATGTTTTTGTCGATGACAGTATAAGGGGCGTTGAGACGAGGTCTCAAGCATGCCGTGGAGAAATATGCATGCCAAGCAAGGCAAACGAGAACGTTGCGAAATGGAAAAGTATTCAAATTGTAACGTCTGCAAAACACTCAACCATGTGCCTAGCCCATGTGATAGCTGTTGGATACCCACGCGCGAGATAGACGTTACGTGCATTGTCGATGCCACCTGCGACCCCTTCTTCAACAACGGCTTCTTTGCCTCCTTGTCCCCGGCCATCCCAATTCTCCCATTCAAGCTCACCGCCCGCCTCGACATCACTGTTCATTTCATGCCCATGCGCGGCACTCATCAAATACTCTTGCCTTCATCACGGCCCCCTTCCCGTGCAACTCCGACCCCGTTCCGTATCGCGTCCTCCGCCTCTACCACGGACTTTGGTAGAACGAAGCCGAGGCCAAAGAAGACGAAGAAGGCCCATTTCCACCGGAATGGGTTGAAGGCAACACTGAAGCAGAACCACCAGATGAGCTCGAGGTAGGTGAAGAAGTCAAAGGCGGCCGTCGGCGCTGCGGACTTGAGCACTCGCGTAAAATCGACCCAAAGACGCATCCAGAAAGGCCGAGGGCGCGTCAAGGGGTCGACGAGAAACATGAGAAGAATACGGGTGTAGATACCGATATGCCAGTTGCCCACAGTACCGATGGCGTTGACGTAGGTGCTGGTCACGATTCGTTAGCTATGTTATGCTCGGGCGTGCGCTCAAGTCAGAAAGGCTGCTTACCAGTTGATTGCCGAAATGGAGGGGTGCGTCGGCGGGAATGTCTGCAGGTACCAGTTGGGAGGCTCATAAGGCTCATCAAAACAGTCATCGGGCAGGAACGAAAGAGACGGCCTCTTGAAGCCAGTCGCCATGACGATAATGTCGGCTGGGATGACCTCTTTCTTGCCAGGCCCGCCTTTGGGGACACCCCTAGCACGACGATTGACGACGACACCGTCTTCAGTGAAGTCCTCGATGTCACCGCGGACCCAGTCGGCCTGCCCATTGCGGATCTTGTGCATCACGTCGCTGTTGACCATGGGCGTATCCGTGAAGATGCCTTTACCATTGGGCGCAAGGTCTTGCAGGTCCCGGTAGAAGAACTTGCGGAGCAGAAGCTCGGGAATCCAGGAGAGGAAGGTCTCCTGGCCAAAGATGTTGAAGGCGAGCAGTATATCGACGAGGGCGTTGCGTGGGATGATCCACTTGTCGCTTCTGGACAGTACGTGTGACTTCTCAGCGTCTTCGGCGGCCGCCCACTCCAGTGCCTCGACGGCACTGGCCCCTCCCCCGATGATGGCCACATTCTTGCCCTTGGCATCCTTGCCCGTCAACTGGCTTGAGTGGTACACGGGACCCTTGAACTTTTCGATGCCGCCGACATTGGGCATCTTGGGGTCGCCGCAAGTGCCAACGGCGGCGATGACCCCTTCAAAGCGTCCATTCGAGGTGTTGTTGACGATCCAGCGGCCCTTGTCGTCCTTGTAGATCTTCTCGACCGGCGTCTCAAACTTCGTACGGGTGTCCAGGCCATACCGTTCCCAGAGCTGGCGTAGCTGAGACACAATCTGTTGCCTGTCCGGATAGCCTTCCTGCCAGCGCACAGATGGGTGGAATCGGTACATCATGGAGTGGATCTGGAGGCCGGAAGTGTTGTTGACTTTCTGTGAGACGTTAAAACCAGGTCGTTTCTTCGACATGAATTAGGTAGCTTACACTCCAAATACCGCCCAAGTTGGACTTGGGTCCCGCCTCGAAGATAACAACATCAAAGCCATGACCGATGCAGTGTGCGGCAGACGCAACACCTGTCAGGCCGGCCCCAATGATCGCAATCTTCGGTCGATGGAGCTTAGCACCAGGCTCCGGGGGTGTCGGCGAGAGGACTTTGTCCAAGACCCATTGTAAGAGCTGGTATATGAAGAGAAATGGGTGAAGGATTGGGTTCTGCAATTGAGACCGCCGAGACATGATGCTGATGAAGCACGCAATGCCTGTATTTCTTGGATTGAGACGAGGTCGGGCTGATTGACGGACAGAACAAAAAGGAGATGGTTCGAGTTCTCTCTCTGGGCGGGGACATTGCTACTAGTAATCGTTCATCAATCGAGCTGTTAAAGCTCATGTTGACATGTGAAGAGGAACGGGCCGGCCGGGACTCTAAAACACGGATTGACGTCACGATGATCGAGCGGACAAAGCGCTTGGTACCGCTTCACCACTTTGATGGGTTCAGATCTCAACACGAGCGGATTTCGACATGAATTGGACGCTAGCAAGCTTCCAGATCCACTGCACACGCAACCTGTGCAACCACCTGTCGCTTTCCTAGGAGCTCGTCGTACTAGAGTACAGTAGAAGTCAAGTGCAGAACCGAGCCCGTTGGCTTAGATGGTGATGATAGTAAGCAGGGCTGTACGAGAGTCGTGGTGACTGACGTCGATTGTGCGACTGTCCTCTCATCTCCGCTTGCTGCCTCTGTCACGGCGACCGGCCTCAACGACCTTGAGCCGCTTCTGGTACCTGTCGCCCATCTCAGGGCCGTGGCCACTGCTCTTGGGCCCGTCCGTCGTGTCTCGTCCGCGCTTCCGGCTCTTCTCCAACAACGCCTTGGTTCCCCTGCTGCCCTCCTTTTTGGCCGTCAGGCGGTTGATACGGTCAACGCCCTCGCCGAGATCCCTCCATTCTTCGCCGCCGAATTGCATGCGGCCACTGCGGCCACCCTGTTTAGCCTTGTCCTTCTTGCTTGCTGTGGGTAGACGGGTGAAGTTGGACTCTTCGAATTCGCGGCGCTCGTCCTCCTCCTTGCGCTCCGCCGCCGTCTTGACCTTGCGGCCGCCCGCGACGACATTTGTACCGATGCTGGGCTCGGCCATGGGTGCCGCCGACATTTCCGACTCAATGTACTCGTCCATGGTGGCGGACTTCTTGGGGCGGCGATCGGCCTTCGGTTTGCGCTCCGACGGCATCATCGTGGGTGCGATTCGCGGCGGCCTGTAGACACCATCCTTCTCGGCGGCGGCGATGGCTGTCGAAGCGGCGGCCGGACGCACAAAGGCGTTCGGGCGGGCTTGGAACTTGGTTGCCTCGACTTCCTCTTCGTCCTCGTCACTCGCGTCTTCGTCCTCTGATCCAGAGTTGTCCGAGTCTGCCTGTGCCTTGCCGGCTTGCTGTGCGCGAGCGGAGCGCTCCGCATCGTCGGCTGCCCGCAGAATCTTCTCGACCTGATACCGTAGCTTGTCTTCCAGCGGCCGGACACCTCTCTCAATGTAGAGGCGCAACTCGACCAGCTTCTTCACCACGGCTTCCGTGACGTCTGTCGTTTCGTCTTCAGCTTCGGAAGATGCATTTTTGGCGTTTCGAAGCTTGATGAGAATGAGGAAGACGAGATTCTGGAGATATGACAGGAGGAGCTCGTTCTTGACGTCGAAGAGGGAGATGCCGTTTGTCGGCTGCTCGATGTCGGAGACCTTGGGTGCTGTCTCGGCCGCCGATGTGAGAGATTGGGTCAAGGAATCCAGCAGTGCCGGAAGAGAAGCTGGAGCCGCCATCGCGAGAGCTATGAGGGACCTGTAAATCGAGTTCCCAAGATCAACTGTGAAGTTTGCTGGGCACAATCCTTCAGGTGAAAAGTCTGGGTTGGATTTTTTTTTGGGACAGGGTCCGCTAATGTCTTGGACCGGCAACGCCTCAAGGCGCTAAAACCCGCCGAAGCGTGGCTGCAGCAGGGATCGCTCCTGGCGCCAATTGAGCTCCCGTCCCCTGCGGCCGAGGATGAGCCGGCCCTGGGTTACTGCGCAGGTGGTGCGAGCAGCACGGGCTTCAGGTGACACCATTCCAGCATGACTAAGCCTCCTTCGGGTGTGTGTTTCGGACAGCTGTCTGTCGCGACCTCGACATCTTGGAAGCTGGGAGGATGATGAACGAGCTATAACAACGCTCCATTGTTTGAGCAGCCATATACCATTTCCAGCAGTGCAGCCTGAGCAGCCAAATTCGGCTACTGGGCGATACCAACCGCTCGCCACCTCGATCTGATCATCGGCTATCACGTCTGATTCGTTTCCCAGAGCGCCATCTACTCTACCTGGTCCCGGCTTTGTGCCGCGCTGATCGTGATATTTGCGACCCTCGTACGTCCGCCATATTACCTCTCGCGTTCCGCCTCGCGCTCTCTCTTGAATTCCAATTGAATTGGCAAGTTTCAATACAGCAATCACTCAAGATGCAACTACCCAGCCTCCTGTCGCCACCGGCGCTCCTGTCTGCCATCCTCGCGGCCCCTCAGCTTGCCTCGGCCTTCTACCTTCCCGGCGTTGCGCCGACATCATACCAAAAGGGCGACAAGGTGCCTTTGTATGTAAACAGCATCAAGCCTGTCGCCGCGCAGTCCGACTCGCGACTGCATTCCGTCGTTTCCTACGACTACTATCATCCCCTGTTCAAGTTCTGCACTCCCGAAGAGGGACCTCAGTATGTGTCGGAGAGCTTGGGTAGTATTCTCTTTGGAGACCGCATCATGACCTCTCCATTTGAGATCCTGATGCTCAAGGACGAAGCCTGCAAACCGCTTTGTATCAAGAAGTACCGCTCCGCCGACGTCGCCTTCATCAAGAAACGCATCGAGCAGGGCTACAGCCTCAACTGGCTTGTCGACGGACTCCCGGCCGGCCAGCAGATCCACGACGATTTCACGAACACCACATTCTATAATCCCGGTTTTTTGATGGGCGGTGTTGACAAGGAAGGCCACATCGTCTTCAACAACCACTACGACATCTATATCGAGTACCATCCCGTTAGCGGTGACGAGTCGCAAAACCGGGTCGTTGGCGTTGTTGTCGAGCCGAGTTCAAAGGCGTACCCTGAGCTCATCCAGTGCACGAAGGAGCAGCCGCCCATCATATTTGAAGAGAACGGCGGAGAGAAGCAAGTCAAGTTCTCGTATAGCGTGTACTGGACCAAGTCCAAAACAGCTTGGGCCACTCGCTGGGACAAGTACCTTCATGTCTTCGACCCCAAGATCCACTGGTTCTGGTTGATTGACACCGCCATCATCGTCGTTATTCTCGTCGGTACTGTTGGTTCCATCTTGGTCAGAGCCCTGAAAAAGGACATTGCCCGGTACAATCGCCTCGATCAGATCAACCTCGACGACCTGTCCGGCACCGGCCTCGAGGAGGACGGCGTTCAGGAAGACTCTGGGTGGAAGCTTGTCCACGGCGATGTTTTCCGCGCGCCGAAGCACCCCCTCCTGCTGTCAGTTCTGCTCGGAAACGGTGCCCAGCTTTTCGTCATGACAGGATTCACCATATGCTTCGCCCTCCTTGGTTTCCTGTCTCCTTCAAACCGCGGCTCGCTGGGAACAATCATTCTGCTCCTGTACACCATTCTGGGCTTTGTCGGCGGCTACGTCTCTTCAAGGACCTACAAATCGATGGAAGGTGAGAAGTGGAAGGTGAACATTGCGCTGACGCCAATCCTGGTTCCCGGCATCGTCTTCGCCGTCTTCTTCTTCCTCGACCTCTTCTTGTGGGCCAAGCAGTCTTCTGGCGCAGTGCCCTTCACGACGATGCTTGTCATCATCGCCATATGGTTCATCATTTCGATCCCTCTGTCTTTCGCCGGCTCCTGGCTCGGCTTCCGCTCAGCAGCTCTGGAGTCCCCGGTCCGCACGAACCAGATCCCGCGCCAGGTACCCCCCGTCACGTCTTATCTGAGGCCCATCCCCAGCATGCTCATCGTTGGCTTGTTGCCTTTTGGCGCCATCTTCGTCGAGCTCTACTTCATCATGAGCTCTGTCTGGTTCAGCCGTATTTACTACATGTTCGGCTTCCTCTTCCTGTCTTACGGCCTCATGATCGTCACCTGCGCGACCGTGACCATCTTGATGGTCTATTTCCTGCTTTGCGCCGAAAACTATCATTGGCAGTGGCGTTCATTCCTGGCAGCAGGCACGTGCGGCGGGTATATTTTTGCCAACTCCCTGTTATACCTGGTCACGAAGTTGAAGCTTGGTGGCATGGCTGGCACCGTTCTTTACATCGGCTACAGCGCGTTGATCTCTTTCCTCTTCTTCATCCTCACCGGTACGTTGTAATGCGCCACTCCCCCGTTAGTGACTTGATACTGACTCAACCAGGCTCTATCGGATACTTTGCCAGCTGGTGGTTTGTGCGAAAGATCTACGCCTCTATCAAGATCGATTGAGCTTCACCTGACCTGCATGATCTACAACCCGCGCCCAGACAGGCGGAAGCCAGCAGCAGCAATATGACAAGCGATTCGTTTTGCATGCGCGTTGGATGTGTTACATGATCATTCTGTACGATTATGCTGTAGACTGCCTGGGCCAGCCTTACCCGGCCCACGGGACATGCTTGGCTCTTGTGTCTTGAGCCGAGTTGTATTATGAGCGAATGACTAGGCATTCAAAAGCAACTTCTCCTCAGCACCCCGGTCAAAGAAGAGGTTGGCGTTGAGGCCATTTTACGAACGTTGGATTCGGTGCGCTATGAATAGATTGATTTCCTGAACTGCCTACATCATGCCTTCATGCCTAGGAGGAACGCAAAACCCACTGGAGCATGATGGCCGTGTAAAGTGCCCAAGACTCAGTCGTCGTCGTCGTCGTCATCCATGTCCATGCTGGAGAACTGGAACTGTCCTTTCTGGCTGCTGCCGGCACCGGCAGCTGTACCGGCCGCGGCCTCCCTCTCACGCCTAGCCTGCTCGGCTGCCTGCCGGGCGGCGGCTCCCGCCTCCCACTCCTCACGGCGCCTTTGCTCCTTTTCGCGCTTGACGCGCTCCGCCTCTTCGCGAGCGGCACGCTCCTCCTCCTCTTTGCGGCGCGCCTCCTCGGCGACCGCAACGGGGTCGTAGCCTTTGGGATCGATGCCGCGTTCTTCCAGGTCCTGGATGCCTGCGAGTGCGCCAGAGCGGATCTGGAACTCGTCCGGCCAGGGCACGAAGGTGGCGCCGTGGTATGGGTTGAGGACGGTGCGGAGGCCCTCGGGCAGGGTTGTCTGCGTATCGATCGTTGCCCCGGTCTGTTGCGTGGTGGCCAGTTCGCTAAGCTGTGAGGTGCCGTTTGCCCCGCCCAACCCGCTGGGATCGGGGGTCTGCGTCTGCGTCTGCGTTGGCGTCGGGGTGGGAGCGGCGCTGGTACCGCCGCTGTTTATACCGTTGGCAGGCGCAGTGACGGATGTGGTTGAAGCAGGCTCGGCCTGTTGGGTTTGCTCGGGGACATCTGCGTCTGAAAGCAGGCCGTTCGTGACGCCTGCTGGGGGAAGGGTCGTCTTGCTGATGCGGCGGGCATAGTTCAAAAGTTGGCTGTATTTAATCGGGTAGATGTCACCATCGGGTTGCACGGTGATTTGTGTTGTCGTGATGTCTCTGCGAGTCGAAGAGAGACTAGCCAATGTCTCGCGGATTTGGGTGTCGAGCGATGAGGACGTAGCGCGAAGCTCTTGAAGACGCAAGTAGTTGTTTTGATGTTTCTCAACTTGAACCATGTTAGAAGTGCTTAGCCGGGTCACAACACCAGTCAAATTCCCACCTTCTTCCAGGCCACTGCCCAGCTCTGCATCTGCTCGTTGTAGGTCCAGTGCCTGCTTCGCGTAGGGGTGATACTTTGAGACGGATTCGACAAGACTGGCGAGCGCCTTCTCCACGCGCTCAAACCGCGCGTCAATAACAGTGTCCATCCCGACACCTCGAAGCTGGGCGTCCAGTGCTGTTCGAGAAGTATTGTCCTGAGTTGTTGCAATGAGGGAGGCTCGATCACGAGGCTGATGGGCAATTGCTCGTAATGGACCCACCGCTGGAATGGACGCTTGATGATTGGCTCCACCTTTCCAATCCCCTGCAACCCGGCGGCATCCGGCTTTTCCCAGCCGAGATTCTCGCGCATCATGGCCCGACTTCAATCTTCAAACTCGCCTCCTAGCAACTGCAATTGAACCTGTTGATTCGCGACCACGAACCCATCAGTCAAAATGGCCGGTCCTGTAAGTCTCACTCTCAAAATATATCGATCTAGGAGACTGCCGTCTGCGATTCGATACACTCTTGCGACACAACGAGAAGAACTCATTGCTGACTTTCGGCTGAACAGGCTCCCAACCCGATTTATCCCACCCAGTTCCGCAGCAAGTTTGCTCCGAAGTACGTCTCGAACCCCGGAGTACCGCAAATTTCCAATACACGATTATCATGCGGAACTCAGAAGCCATGCGCCCATCGAACGACGTGAAGGATCTAGGCTGAGCAGCTTCTCCCAGGTACCACTACCAGCCCACCGTGGCTGGCCTGAACTTCAAGCAGCTGTCTCGTGTGTGAGTAAAACATGGCCATGGAGTACAGGGTTCGAAATACTCCCTTGCGCAAGCTCTGGCTTGTCGGGCGGTGGCACGACAAGCGGGCATCAGTCGCCAGGAGCACAAATCGACGCCCGCTCCTCAACCCGGTCGGCCGTGACTAACTTGATGTAGCGGATACAAGCTCGCCGGCTTCGGCGGCGTTGCCCTCTTCGGCGTCATCTTCTACGTCTCCAACGTCCCTAGGGTGCGCAAGGATGTCCTCCTGGTGAGTTCGGCCCGTGCAGCCCCCTCCAGCTAGGCCAGCGGGCTCACGAATTGTAGAACCTCCCCGTCGTGGGCAACCTCTTCGTCAAGGAGCCCCTTCCTGCCTCTGACAACGTAAGTCCCCCATCGCCCCTGGCATGCGACCAGGTCAGGCTGACTGGCTGCGCAGCCCTTCTAAATGCCTCGGCACGGTTCGTTGTGGTGGTGAGAGGCAGAGCGATGGTGATGGGAGCTCCACAGCGGGAGCTCTCGCCCTACTTTGGCCTATGTACAATGTTCGAGTTCAATAGACTCTAGATCAACATCTTTGGTGCTCTAGTGACGTCCCGTATTTGGCAGCCCCTGGCATGCGGTCAGCCGCTGTTAACCAGCCACAATTACCTAGAGCAATGCCCAGACAGTGTTCCTGCTCTAATCTGCCAGGCCTGGAATGAGGCATTCAGAGATGCTTTGTTAAACGACGTCACGCTACAATGGCGACGTACAGTGCGAGTTCTGACGACCCGCCGCTTGGAGCTGGTCGAGCAGCACGTTTCACCGTGTGAATAACGAAAGAGAACGGTACATGCTGCACCGAACCCCAGGACGAACTGGCCAAATTGGAACATCTAAACCTCTGTGAGGTATGCTAAACAAGTCAACTACTTTGCGGGTGTCAGCAACCGCAGTTTTCTGTCCCCATTGAGAGACCTGCCTCACCGGAGAATAGAATTTCGCAGTGGCCATGGTCGTCACCACAGCCGCGATCGCCAACCACCAAAATCACCAGTCGCCTACTGTTGCGCCGCGAAGTCCCCCTGTCTGGCAAGATGAATTCGTATCTCTTTTCCCTGCCACTCGTGGCCGCCATCAGCATTTTGTCTCTCGCAGCGTTTCTGTATAGTCCTTGGAGGACAAAGAATCCCCGAGCAAGATATCTGATCATTTCAGCGTTTGGTGCTGTCACCTCGCTCGCTATTTGTTGGGCTGTCCTTGTCAGGGATATTGTACCTTCACCTTACATGGCATGGCTATAGCTCCCCACTTCCATCCACAAGGAGACACTTGCTTATATTATACAGGACGAGATTTTTCATATCCCGCAAGCCCAAGTCTACTGCGAGGGGAGGATCTATGACTGGGATGACAAGATCACAACTCCCCCTGGCTTGTGAGTGCCCTCTTCACCGGCGTTGACTCCCTACGAGCGGACTGACACACGATGCAGATACTCCGTGCCACTCATCATAGCCAAGGGAGTATCTGTGCTCACCCAGGGTTCTATGCGCAGCGCAGTGTGTAGTACCACGTCACTGCGATTGCAGAACCTGGTCACACTATGCCTGCTCTTCTGGGTAGCTTTGCAGTGTCGTTACAAGATTGAGTGCCTTCATCACAGAAGACTGTCGGGAACCGAACCCGCCATGAAACTGTCTCATTACTCTGTGCATACGGCACTAAACATCTCGCTCTTCCCCGTCCTCTTCTTCTTTTCAGGACTTTATTACACAGACGTCATGTCCACATTGATGGTCCTCGTGGCCTTTAATAACACCCTCAGCAGGCTCGGTCGGAAGAGAAGCTCCCCTTTCAGCGACCTGTGGACGATTCTTCTGGGCGTTGGTACACTCTTCATGCGACAGACCAATATTTTTTGGGTGGTTGTGTTCATGGGTGGCCTGGAAGCTGTCCACAGTATCAACATGCTGCCTTTCAAGGACGAGAGGTCACAGCCTCCTCTACCTTCAGTGTCTGCGCAATTAAAGAGTTGGGTGAAAAGATCTGCCATGGGTGACATCGCTGACTGGCGCCTTGACCTCGTTCAACCCCTGGGTAAGTTGGCTGGATCTACGATAACGACATGCCCCTGACCAGTCTGTCGCAGGTTTCGTTGAATGTGTACTCAGTATCGGCGTCGCCGCAGTCTGCAACCCCGTACAAGTCATCGGGCAGATTTGGCCTCACATCACGATCATGGGACTCTTTGCCGGCTTCGTTGCCTGGAATGGCGGTGTTGTTCTCGGTTCGTCACTGCTCGATCATAATAGATTGCTTCAGACAACTTATCATTTTCACAGGCGATAAGTCGAACCATGTTGCGACTATCCATCTACCTCAAATGCTCTACATATGGCCCATGACCGCTCTCTTCTCGTGGCCTCTGGCACTCCCCGCTGTTATCGAAGTGGTCAAATGGCTATTCCGAGCATGGAACTACCTCACAGGAACGCGGACCACCAATACTTCTCCTCGGCAGCCCGCAATGGCATATGCCAATTCAAACACGTTGCTGCCCGCCTGGCTGCAGCTCATTTTGCGCCTGGCTGCTGGCTGCTGCCTCGGCTGCGTCCTTGTCCACTTCAACACCATCGTACATCCCTTCACATTGGCGGATAACCGACATTACATGTTCTATGTTTTCAGGTACACGATCCGTCGCACCAAACTCGTCCGTCTGGCCCTCGTGCCCATCTATGTTCTGTGCTCATGGCTCTGCTGGGCATCGCTGGTACCGAATGCGGACTTCGTCGGTGATCGCATCAAGGTAAACACGGACACCACCCCTCTACCGCCAACAAAGGCGGCATCGAAGGATCACTCTAGCCAGCGGAAGCAAGAAAATCAGCGCGAGGCACAGTCCAATCCTGATGTGGATGGGCCGGTGCAGAACCTGCAGATTGCACACCTTCACATTGATGCAACTTCCGCCACCGAGCCCACGAATACGTCAACAGCCATATTGCTCCTCCTCGCAACCACCCTATCTCTCATCACGGCACCCCTCGTCGAGCCGAGATACTTCATCATACCTTGGGTGATATGGCGCTTATACTGCCCGGCTTGGAAGGCGCAGGAACACAGTTATACGACTTGGAGTCCGAACTTGTACCACACTCGCCTCTTGGGCTGGTTCTTCGCGCTAGGCAGCCGTCTCGATGTTCGTGCCACCTTGGAGACACTGTCACTCATCGCCTGGAATGGTTTGACAATGTCGGTCTTCCTATATTTCCCCTTCCTGTGGAAATCCGAAGATGGCACTGTCCTAGATGGAGGTCGCCTGCAGCGGTTCATCTGGTGATGCTTCAGTGCATCAAGGACATCCATCCTGGCTTGGCCGGACAAGGAAATGCAGCCTGCGCCAGATATCAGCGCCGAGGGGATGACTACGGCCAGGCTCGGCATACCACTCAAGACCATCACCAGCGTGGCAAAGGGCTAAGGCGATGTTCATAATCGTCGTATTGATCGTCTTTTGCTCTTCTGCATGTAGCAATAATAGACCGGCCCCGAGCCGCCTTTCTAGACCGTTCTTGGTGAACTTGATGCCTGTTCCAATCCCCGCGTGAAGTCATTCCTCGGACTGGGTGCAGCCGTCCGTCAATCCTAGCCAAACCCCCAAGATCCAAACGCCATCCAGGAAAAAAAAAACCATTCAACATATGTACGCGATGCCCGGGGCTCTCTGCCGTTATTTAGGGCCCTGGCAGTATGTGCGAATTCAAATGTGCACCAGCCCAATTCGACTTTCATTTCCATTCCTGATAGCCACCCACGGATGAGCATCATAAGCTTAGACGATCGAGGCTCAGCCCGTCGTTACTCCTCACTCGACGCACGACGCCGAGCTTGAAGAAGCGCTCCTCGCCCCCGGCAGTCCGCCCACCGACATACCACTTCTCCGCTCCGAGTACATCTCTGAAGCCTTCGCTTGAGCTGTCGCTGCCACGCCGTCGACCACCGGGAGAGGAGCCAGGGATGGGGACACCATGTCCAGGAGTCCGCGGCGAGTGAATGGGAATGTGGTTCACAACGCTTCCGTGTCCCGTTTGAGATCTAGTATTCGAGGTCGAAGTGGAGGTATGCGAGGAGGTGGAGTGATGGTGAGAGCTCGTGTGGGCACTGCTGGAGATGGCGCGGGGCGATGATCCGGTCGTTGTTGACGGCTGCTGTTGAGCATAGGCCGACGCGGAACCGGAAGGCGTTGTCTGGGTCGTGTGTTTGTTCGGCTGTTGGGAGAGGGAAGTGGGCGGGTTCTGGCGGAATGATGCGAAGAAGGTCGAGAGGAAGAAGGGGCGTTGCGACGGCATGATGAGGTTGAGAGGAGGTTTGTGCACCGTCTTCGAAGGGGTGTTCCTCAAGACGCTGTTTGCCTCGTCGGTTGAGACGGGCGCCTGGAGTCGTCGATATGGCCGAGTTTGCGACAATGACCGAGGCCGTGACCGAGGTCGTGCGACAGCGACTCTCGGCTTATTGTTGACAGATTTCTCCCGTCGACTCTCCTCGGAAATCTGAATTGATCCTGCGTGGTTTCAGAGTCGGAGTAGCTGTGCAAGCAAACAGAATCGGCGATCGAGGGGTCTTGGTGGAGGGGAAGGCGCTGTCTAGACTAAATTCCTGACGTCGAGGGGCTCCGTACTGGGCCGCCGGGGGAAGGTGTTTCCATCCCTCCGGCTGTTGGCGGTTCCCCGGAGTGGCCCGTGTGCTCCTCGTCTGTGCCCTGCTTCGGCCAATCTCGGAACACGGATTGGGGTGAAGGTGGGGCTCTTTTCCAGATGATGTGTGTAATCGCGGGGATGTCATAGGCTGAGGGGTGGGCGATCCAGCGGGATGCTCAACAGTGACAGCTTCCAAGTTCTCCCGTCTCCCGCAGACTCGGTCCTGGAACGTGGGATTGACTTCAAGGAGATGCCGCGGAACCATGGCTCTTCTCAGCCCACCACCCGGCCATCGTCGGCTTGCCCGACGGCTATTACTCAACACGGCGTTGGAGCGAGACTGTCGACATGATCTGATACCAAACCACACGGGATCGATTCCATCGTGCACATCGGTTCACAGGGGAAGGGAACGCCGCCGCATGCATGCAGGTTTGCAGCCACAACATGTCCCACGCTGCGCTCACAGACACAACCGCCAAGGGCATCTTGCGTGGGATGAACACCAACGGACCAGGTCAGCACCTATCGATAGTATGTAGACCCAGAGCTGTCGACACTCGTGTCGCATCTCAGCCAATCTCGACGGGCGCACAGTTGCTTCCCCGCATCCCCAGCCTGATGCCTACCATGCCCGAGTCAGTGGTCAGCCGCTTCTTCTTCGCTCTGGGCATAGCTCGTTTCCAAGGTAGGCCTCCAGGTCTTCTTGGCCTCCTCTATTGCTGGCATTCCGCACCGGTGGCTGCCGTGGTGGCAGGCGCCATTTCAAAACGACATAAGCCAAGGGCTGAAGTGTTCCACTAACTTAGCAAAGTCCGGGGAACCGGAGAGGTGTGCACAAGTAGCACAGAAACTATCTGGTATCTGGGCGTTTAAACACGTAACGAGGCCTGACAGAAGTTGGCTTTGTGATGGCAAAAGATGCTATCGTCATTAGTCTGAACTGCATCCTTTTCTACACGGCTTGACCAGGTCGCAGGTAAGGCGTATTCCGTGGTGATTATCCCTCGGAGAGATCTTATCTCACACTGTCCAAACGTAACGACTGATCAGCCCAAAGTCTCAGTACGCGCTCAGTGCCTGGTAGCCACAAGGCATGAGGCAAGCTGACTCTAGCCCTTAGGTCGGGAGCCAGCGTGGTGACGGGTAGCGGGACCCCGGCAAGTCAAACAGAAAAGCCGAGAAGGCCATGTTGGCATCGTCGAGGTAATGCCCGCGCATGACATCGTACGCTGTAGCACTGAAAGACACAGACAACCAACTACCGTTTGCTGTGTCATCCCGATACTGAGCTCGAGAATGATGAAATCCGGTCGAGGCAGCAAGAGCAAGCGGAGCCTGAACAAGATTCCATGTCCGTGGAACACCTCCAGAACCTGACATGACCTGCATTATAAAAGTTATCGGACATGCTTAAGTATATATGATCACGGTCATTATCCTTCCCAGCGGACCTCGAGTCGATCGGACGCGGGGTAGCTCTCCACTATCCGCGGGGCAGTTCGCCGTGGTGGACGCTGATTGTCTTATCAACCCTCCGCTACGGGCCCTGTTCTTGCGGGGTCCGCGGCGGCTTTTCCAGGGTCCATCCGCCGAGGCCCGTTCTCGAAGCTTCCAACCACAGCGCTTAGAAATTCCACCTCGACTTCCATTGTCCGCTCCGCAAGGAGGGTCTCGAGACTCGGCGACTCGTCGGATGCCGACAGACTCCGCCACTTCGTCGTCGACCACAAAACCCTCCGGTCGTATCAGCCTCATGCGGTTCGACGTGCGTGTATACCCTGTTATTGTTTCTTCGTCTCTCGTTTATTGCTTTCGACTGCGAGGCATCGTCCCCTGAACGAGCTGGCTGAGCATACTTGTATCAGCTTACAGCATCGGACGAACTGAAGCTGCTCGCTCGTGAAGGGCAACTGCGCATCTGTCGACGTTCTTGGTGACAGGGAGCTTTCCGTGTATCTTCAAATACAACCTAGGAGAGTCGGCTACTACTTGCCACCATGTCAGAGTCTCGGGCTCTAGAGCTCAAGGCGCAAGGCAACAAATGCTTCCAGCAAGGAGACTATACTGGGGCCGAGGGTCATTATTCCAAGGCGTGAGTCCAGCCCAGCCTGATCGGACGCCACAGGCCTCCCCATGATCACCGATTGACCTTTGTCCTTCACAGCCTGATTGCCGACCCGAAGAACCAAGCCCTGTATACCAACCGCGCCATGGCACGCCTCAAGCTTGAGCTGTGGGACGCCGTCGTCTCCGACTGCCAGGATGCCCTCGCGCTCAACCCGGAGAGCATGAAAGCCTCTTACTATCTGTCGCAGGCACTACTGCCTCTCCGGGACTTTGACGGCGCCGTTACTGCTGCACTCCACGCCCATGCCAAGTGTGTCGAGACGGCCGATCGGTCTCTTGCTGCCGTGACCGCGCAGGTGCTGCGGTGCAAGAAGGAGAGGTGGGAGCATAAAGAAAAGGTCAGGATACGGGAGAGTCAGTATCTTGAGCAGGAGACTCTGGAGATGATGTCCGGAGCAAGGGACAGGGCGTTGGAAGCTGCGCAAGGCGAAGCCGAGAGGGCCGAGCTGGTAGCCGAGTGGGAGAACAAGCTGGCAGAGCTCAAGTCGGTGTTCGAGAAGAGCCGCACCAAAGACCAGCAGAGAAGAGAAGTACCTGACTGGGTGATCGACGACATCTCCTTCGGTATCATGGTCGACCCGGTTATTGTAAGTGTCTCGCACGCGTTGGTACCTGCAGAGCGACATGACCTAACGTTCGACAGACGATCACGGGCAAGTCATACGAGCGAGCATCCATCATGGAGCACCTGCGCCGGCACCCGAGCGACCCGTTGACCCGAGAGCCGCTGACACCGAAGGAACTGAGGCCGAACCTTGCTCTGAAGCAAGCCTGCGAAGAGTTCCTCGACGAGAACGGGTGGGCCGTGGACTGGTGAGGACGAATGACCAAAGCATCTTTTTGTGAGGTAGCATAAGTAGCATGGCGTTATTGGTTTGCTTTGGATGATATGGGCGAGGGCGCACGTCGCATTCACAGGGGTTTCCCCGCGAGCCTTTCCTCACAGCAAAAAGACTTTCTCGTTTCACCTACAGCTTGAAATTGCGTACCCTTGATTCCGAAGCTTGCCTAATCCCTTCCCGCGGCATGAGGAAGTCTTACTGAGATCTGAGTCGCGCCAGGCTCGGAGGCGTTGTGGGTCCCTCTGGCTGGCTGAGTTTAGGTGCGGCACTGCCAAAGTCGCCGAAGCGGCTTCACTCGAGCTCGTCTTCTACTTCCCCCCAATCTGGAGCCATGTCCATCCATCCGAGACTTGAACCGACCTCGTATCAAAAGCCCCGCGACATGCTGCGGGTTTGAGCGGTTGCTGCGCCCTGCGGGATGTCTTCAAATGGCGGAGAGCTCGAGGAAAGGCCGTTCCATCTCGCGCAAGGCCTGCGACCTCTGCCGTGAGCGCAAGATCCAGGTTCGACCCGACACTGCCCGTGAGAAGCTCTGCTCGACGGCGCTGACCTCTTTGTTTCCATCAGTGCCAGTTCAACAACGATATATCATCGGCCATCTGCCAGCGCTGCTTCAAGGCCAATGTCCCATGTACCTTCCTTACAGACCGAAAGCCTCGGGGACCACCCAGCAAGTACGCGCACAACCGACCGACCCACCCCCTCCCTGCTGATGGCGCAAGATGCTGACCACGAACCTCAGACGCGTTGCTGAAGCCCGTCAACGAGCGGCCGCCGAACTGACCAGCACTCCTCCGCCGACATCAGGCCCCAGCCCAGCCCCGGCTGGACCGCACCAGCTCGTCATCAGCGCCCCCTCCGTGTCGCACTTCGTCCCGGAGCATACTCTGAACATCATCATCGACGACTTCTTCGACAGAGTCTATCCGGTCCTCCCGCTCGTCCATGTCCCTTCTTTCACCGAATCCTTCGCCGCCCGACGCTACGAGGCCGACCCCGCGTTCCTGCGGCTCTGCATAGCGCTATGCGCCGCCACAATAGCCTCCATCCCGAGGCGCATCAGCGTCTACGGAAGCCCCTGGTACAGAGATGTCGGAGAGATGATCGACAAGGCGGCACAGCTCATCCATCTGAGTCGCCTAACCACCGAGACGATGTGGTTCAGGCAGCCGACTATGGACACCATGATCGTCTCCGTCATCATGAGCTTGGCCGCGCACTATGCAGGCCGCGAATGCCTCGGGTACACCTATGCGGCCGAGGCGATCAGTTACTTGCGGGCCATGGAGCTTTACAAGAAGAAGTCATATGCGGATATGAACCGCGTCGACACTGAGCTGTGCAAGCGGTCGTTCTGGATCATGTTCTTCATGCAGATGTAAGGGTCCCGTCTCTTCACGGCGCGGCAGGCGTGAGTACTGATCTTAGACTTGTAGGCACGATCGCATCAGCCATTACATGCCTCACACCGGCATGAGTTACGACCCTTTCCTCGCCGACTGGGACTTTCTCATGCCACTGGAACTCTCCGATGATGAGCTCGCTAGCGACGCTCCTGTGCAGAGGTCGACGACGAGCCACTCGGTAGACAGGACCACGCCTATGATTTCAGGATTCATCGCCCTGGTCAAGGTCTTTCTGTCGGTGGCAGATCTGCTGCACAAGGCCTTCCCCGGTGCACCGCCCGGGTACCAGCTCTCGTCGGGCGCCTGGGAAATCAATCTCTTCCACGAGTACGAACGCCGGCGCGGCCACGTCCCGGGTTCGTCTGTCATGCTGGACTCGCTGTTCCAGGTCATGTCGAGACTCAACTCGACCCTCGGCGACCTTCCCGAAGCCTTGAGGATGCCCCGACGGCGTGGCTCTCCGACCTCTCCAGCGTCGGAAGGCACGAGCTTGCCACAGATATCCCCGCAATTCGACATCATGAGGGCCAACATTCACATTACGGCCATCTATATCCAGTCTACCATCCTCGAGACCTGCACGAGCAACATCACCCAGAGAAGAACGGAGCAGCACCAAGCCGCGAATACAGCCCTGACACCAGGGTCCTACTCGTCCTCTAGTAGAGACCAGCCTACCACGCCGGACGTCCCCGCACAAGAACAGCTCTGGGAGTTGAGGGAGGCCATAGCTCGAGAGCTTCTCGACGTGGTCCGCTCCAATTCATCCTGGACGCTCGAGTCCAACGGCATGTCCATGGTACGTTCACAATAACGTTCCTTCGGAGACTTTCTTGGAGGCGGAGCAGAGACTGACGTGACGCAGATCATCAAAATTCGGGAAATTGCCTCGACACTACTCGAACGCAGCGAGGTGGCCGGGTCCCAGAGTGATGCCGAGAGGCGGAGCCGCGAATACATCACGCAGTTCGTCGAGATCCTGGCCGACCTCGACTACGCCCCTCGCGCACACGTGGCTACCGTCTGAACGCCATGAATGAAGAAACGCAATATCAAGTCCCTCACTGTGGCGACGACTCAGCGATGGCCGCGCTGCTCAGCGCTTCCTGTCGTCGCGACGCTTGCTATCAACTCGTGACCCTTCGCGTGGGGAGGGAACACTACGTGTCCGGCATTGTGTTACGCACCAGCTCGGCTGGTCTGCCACATGTACAGGCGCAGATGCGGCATTGGAATAATGCCTCTCTTCCTCTATATTCATCCGTCGCCAGTCGGCGCAGCCAAGTCCATATAGATACAAGCTGGTTCATCAAGTTATGGTCCTACTACCTGATGCGATGACCTCGGACGGAGAGACGAGCTATCGGTTGGCCGCATCACGCCACGCTTCCTGGTTGAATCCCAGCGTACGTAGACTAGACTTTCTAGATCTAGATCGAAGAGGGCTTGGATCAAGCCATGTCACTGAATACACGGTATGATTGCGCATCACACAAACCGAGCTCAGTGGAGAGCAAGTCGAGATCATTTTTCTTCGTCAAAGTCTACTGCGCGCGTGGGAGTATCTATACGTCAAACGCACCTCCATCTAGAACGCTCAAAAGGCCCACGAGATTTCGGCTCATGGCCCGAGCCGTGCACAACTACTTATTCTCTCTCCACGATTTCCCAGTCGCATGAGGGCGAACACATGCCCGAGCGGCCTATTACGTACGTCTCCTATTGCGTCGCCGCGGCCAGCTCGTTAAGCTTCGCCCGCTCGTCTTCACTGAGCAAGTTGTACCATTGCTGGAAGTTCCCCACGTTGTCCCGCGCGGTTCGGATGAAGAACTCGGTGAGGTATGCTTGCGTCTCGTCGTCCTTGTGGCGGGCGCCGCCGCCCTCGAGGAACGACATTAGGTCGTCCTTTGTGGCGCCCAGGCCCAGGTCAAGCGCGTCCGGCTCGTCTTCCCAGCCATCGTCGGACTTGTCGTCGTCGTCGAACTCGGCTGCGGCAGCCGCAGCAGCCGCAGCATTCGTGGCAGCAGTGGCTCCCGACGCCGAGAGGAGCTCCTCGATGAGAACCTTGATAATCTTGAGAGTCGCAGGGACGACAGTATACTGGTCAGGGTTGGCCTTGGCACGAGACCTAGTCATGATCCGGCCGTCATTGTTGGTGGGGATGAGGTCGCCCCTGACCTGCGTCTGGGCCAAGCGAGGATCGTTCAGGGAATACAGCTTGGACAACGCAATGACGTTCAGGCGGATCTCGTCGTAGCCCGCAAAATTGATCGAGTTCTCAAGCCACTTGCTCATAACAACCTGGAGGCCGCTTTGGTCGTTGATCTCAATCTGGCTGAGGAAATCGACAACGTCGTGTGCGCCGACAAGAGACAGGCGAGCAAACACAAGGATGAGGGACTGGATGAACTGTGCAGCCTCGGCTGACGCAAGTCTCTGAGCGACGGCGCGCAGAAGCTGTTGCAAGAAGGGGCCGAGTCTATCGTGGCCAGCCTTTTCCACGAGCTCTGCAGCCAGCCCACCAACTTCAGACGCCGAGTTGTCCTCGATAGAGGGGCCAAGGAGACGATCGATAATCCGGAGGCAGACCTCGAGGCCGGACGAGCCATTGTCATCTGACCAGTTGAAGACTTGGTGATGATCGTGTACGAGAAGATACTTGACGGCCTCGGCACCAGGGCGGAGGATCTCGCCCTCATTTGATTCGAGGAGAACCGTCTTGAGTCTCGGGAGCACAGCCGCCACGAACTGAGGGGGAAGAGGCTCTGAGCCATATTGCACAAGGACCGTCAGCAGTTCAGTGGCAGTCTACATGTTGGTCAGTACTTGTTGAGACCCCACGTTCCTTCATGATACTTACGGTGATGAGCGGGTCATTTGAAGTGACAGAAGCTGTTCCAAAGGCACCAATCAAGCTCGGCAGAACCTTGCTGCAGAGTGCCGAGTATGACGCCGTGTCGGAGAGCGTGCGGACGATATCTTCGAAGCCGTCGGTGACCAACATCAACGCTTGGAAGTTGGCGGAGCCGTGCTTCGCGATGACGAAGAGCAGATCCACAGACTGAACGTCGTGGTTGTGGATGACGATACGAGGGTCAAGATTGATCGCCAGGCGAATCGTCTCGGCGAGAGTGACAACAAGCTCCTCGAACTCTTCCAGATCGTCGGGGTCTTTTGTCGCCATGTACTGAGACATGGCTGTCAGGATGGGCACTTGGCGCTCATGCTGGACCCGCCCGGATCGCATGAAGTACTCGAGGGCTTTGATGCAGGACAGCTGCACAACCTCCTCAGTCTCGGAGGTGATGCAGCCGATGGTCCGGTCAAGCAGCGCGGGAGGGGTCACTACTGCGCGGGTGAGACTACCACCCAGCAGGTACCCACGTGCTCTCAGGTACGGCTCTTGAGGCTGGTTGATGGTGTAATCGACAAAGGTCAGGTAGGACTCGACGATGTTTGCGGGAACGGTCTTGTCCATATCCTGGAAATCCATGAGGAGCATGCTAAAGAGGAACAGCGAGGCCTCTTGGGTCTTCCATGGCGCCTTTTCGGCGGGGAAAAGCGTCTGAGTGTAAGAGAAAAGAGCGTCGACGGTCTTCTGGCTGTACCATTCCCCGAGCTTGATCAAGAGGTCGCTTGCGGCAATGCGGGCTGTGTAGTTGGCGGAAGCCGAGGTTTCCTCGACGAGGTACAGTGAGCAGTCCACGTCCCAGAGGTCCTGTTCCTCACAACCGATGCGAGAGTAGGAGACGAGCATTCTCATAACATCTGTCATCCAAGACGCTTCGTTCGCAGATTTGTGCTGCTCCAGTTGCTTGCCAAGCTCTGCCTGCACAGGAGGGGCGCGGAAGCACTGATTGAGGAAGTCCAGCTCCTCAACAACCAGGAAGTCAAGGGTGTAAGGAAGTGCGTCCGTATCCTCCATGCGACCCTGCGCAGCGTTCAGAATATAGAGATTCTCGTAAGGCTGCTGCAGACGGGAGAGTTCCTCCCACACGGCCGTGAAGAGAATCGTGCTGTGGGGTGTGAGCAGGTTGGGGAAGACCGCCTTGACCCTGAGCAGGGTCTTGACGACCTGCATCTTGATGGAAATGACAGTGTCCCACGCCTCGGGCTGACGCATAATGTCCGACGTTGGTGCTTCGGGAAGTGGCGCTTTGAGAATGGTGGTGAAGAAAGACAGCCATTCCTTAAGGACTTCCTCGGCGAATGCCTTGACCTCGGCTGGGTGATCCTCCTTGACGATATCCATGAGGTTGAAGCAGCCGCGGAAGATGGAAATGGCAAGAGCACGCAGGTTTGCGCGGCGGTTCTCGTCGAATGCAACCTGGGTTACGGCCTTGACAATATCTCTGGCCATTCCGAAGAACTGGTCCTCGCTCAGGCTTTCCTCGATCACGTCGCTAAGGATCTTGAGTGCGCCATAGACCTGAGCATCGTTGCCTGCGGGGACGACGTTGAAGAGGGCGGGCAGCAGGTCGGGCCATCGGTCAGGAAAGTCGTAGCTTGCAATCTTGCCTACACAGTAGCTGGGGAGCACGGATTGTCAGCATACAACAGGCGGCAGTCTGAACGGAGCCGGGAGCAGGTAGAGACGCACCTAGTCACAGACTTGATCTTCTTGTCGTTGTCGCTGCTCAACGCCAGCTCGAGCAGCGAAGCACGGAGGGCGGCTCGGGTCTCGTCAGAGATGTCGACCAGGGCCTCACCGTCAAGAGCGTCTTCGTCCTGGCCCCAGTTCCTGGAAATGAACTTGTGCAGGGTGGTCATAGCCAGCTGGCGGACGGGGACGGCGACTTGGGCATGGCGGCCGATGTTGACGAGGGAGGTAGGGAAGCCGGGGTTGGTGCGGGCGTGCTTCAGATCGATCTCGGCCTGCATGCGCTTTGCCTGGCTGTCGGCTTCGGAGGTGGAGGAGGCGACAGCCGTGATGAGGGCAATCAGCTGATCCTCCATGCTGAGCCGAAATTGGAGGTGTAGTCGTGGGAGGGCTGTCTGGTTCTGGTGGTCTCTCGTGCTGTCGCCGAGGAAGGGCGGGAAGGAAAAGGGAGGGGTTGTCGACGAGAGGGAACAAATGTTTTTGGTTCAGGCGAGAACAAGGTGGGATGTCTTCGGTCGGTGGAGCTCAGGTAGCGCACCCGCTCACACTCCCACTGTAAGTACCTCCGGGCAGGCGCGTTTCCAGTAATTTTTGTGGCCCAAGTGTTAAGTTTCGCGGGGTCCTTCCGCCTGGGAAACGCGCCTTGCCGTTGTTGGCGTGGCATCTGTTCTGGTGTGTTTGACCAACACGCGATGAGGCAACTGCCGCCCACCGATACGGGTCTGTGCGTGCCAGGGGGAAATGCATTTCTTCTAAGTAACTGGTTCCGAACATCTAGCACCTCAGTGCCAGAAGATCAAATCGACTTGTTGTGGTGAATGTCCGCATCGTGTGACACCACGGACGACGTCACGCTTCCTCTCAGGCCTAACCACCAAAAGCCACCTTCAGCCACCATTCTAAATAAATCACGAATCAAAGGTTCCGCCACTACACATTTGCAAGCCGCCATCTCAACAACAGGCCAAGCGCCATGGCTTCCTAGCTCGCATGCTTGACTGAAAGCTCAGGGGTCGTCTCGCCCCCAGTCTCACCCCCGACCTCGGGAGCACTGCGCTTGGCGCCCGATGCCATCTTCGGGAAGAAGAGACCCGGGTGGAACGCAGTCAGCAGCGTCACGGCGACCAACATCAGAGAGCTGTCGAGGATCGCAAATGAGATCTCGTCCTGCATGATATGATTGCCCCAGCCGCCGGCCATCTCTGCGATTCTGGCGTTGTGTCAGTTCCGGGCTTCCAATGCTCAAGGGATCCAGGGGGGCGGCCGTGCTGGCTTTACATACCGGTAAATGCAACGCGTGAGGATCGCCGCGAAAGCACCAGCAATGGCGTACACGAACTTCCTGAACTTCGGGTCCCTGTAAAGCCCCGTGGCCTGCCGCCTGGTATCCGCATCCTCGCCGCTTTCTGTGCTGCTCTGACCTTCAGCCTCACCGGCGTGCACCCATCTCCTGAGCCTTATCCAGTAGTCGACGCCCAAAACGCCAAAGATCAACAGCACGACGACCTGCAGTGCTACACCGGCAATGATGGCCCGGTTGCCGCCGTCAAGCAGGGCCTTGTTCGTGTCGCCTGCCGCGGCCGCCAACCCTCCTCCAATAGCCTGGACGATGAGGCACGACATGTCCGCGGGCAGGAAGATCCAGGGATACAGCCGGGGTGGGAGGCGAGATAGTCTCGGGTTGAGGTTGAGCGTGACATGTTTCAGGGTCAGGTATACACCGACGCATATGAAGGTCGGGCCAAGGATGATCGCGCAGATCTGCAACTGGAAGGCACCCGAGTCCCACGGGTTGTTGTTCAGGAGTACTCGGCCGACATATCCTGTGGCCGAAGTGTAAGCTTTATGTCGTCGCGCAATTGTCCGACTAGCGCGCAACTTACCAACAGTCTCGAGAAGGGTGCCGCCAGTAACGGCGGCCGTAAACGTCCACGTCCTCTTCCAGAAACCGAGTCCACCAGACAGGATGACCAGTAGCCCGAACCCAATGGCGAAAAAGATGTTGGCCCCGAAATTCGGATAGTATCCCAGGACAGTTCGTTCGACTGGGCAGAGATCAGAAACCTCTGTGCATGACCGAAAGGGCCTTTCCGATGCCGTGCCGTTGAAGCTGGTATCGGACATGATCACTTCCACGCTCGTAGTGGCAGGATGGTCAAGAGTTGTCCTGGTCGTGGTGCAGAGTATTGACTCGATATCTTTCTTGCCTCGGACTCTGTCACCGACTAAACATGTTGAGGAACCTGTCGAGCTGTTTTTACTGATTACCAACAAAAGGGAATCGTTTTGACAGGCAGGGCAATGGCCGCGAAGCCGTTCTGGAATTACTTATATGGCCGCCACTAGAACGTTGCCGTACAGCCGAGTCCGAGAGGCCCGAATGCGACAACTAGGCTGATGGTAAACGCTTCGCGTCTGGCCTATGAAACGCGGCCTCGCTTAGACTCTTGTCGCCGTAATGGTCGTTTTAGACGGGAATTGAAGGGAACAATTCTCTCAAGGTGGCGGAGCAATGCGCCATGTGATCGTGCGGTAACCATTCTCGGCGCGATTTGCTGCCCTCGCGGAGAAGAGGCCCATCCAGGCTCTCCGACGGCTCGGGCAATATCCGATCAAGATTCCGAACGACACATCTGATCGTTTATGATTACTCGGTAAGATTTTAACGTCATGACGGCTTCACGAGTCGATCGCCTTCCTCTCCCTCACTCGAGTCATCCTCCTCCCCTTCGTCATCTTCGTCATCTTCTTCGTCATCGCCCGTCTCCTCGTCCGTCTCCTCCTCCTCCTCTTCATCCTCCTCTTCATCCTCCTCTTCTTCATCTTCATCTTCAACATCCTCTGCAAGCCAGTCATCAAGTGTTTTGGCGCCGACGCCCGTTGCAGCTCCGGCTGCAGCTCCCGCAACGACGCCATCTCTCAGACCATTGGCCTTGCTTGGGGCCGCGGATGCATTGTCCAATGCGCGACTAGCTGGTGCATTTGTATCTTCGCCGTAGGATGCGATGGAAGCCTCGGTATCTCTCAGCCGAGGATTCGGCTCTTCGCCCTCCCGTACCCAGTCCGGCAGAGGTTCGTATCCTTGGAGTCCGTGAACTCCACCTCCGCCGGCCAGGACCAATGTCGCCGAGCCAAGAATGAATCCTTTGCGGGTCTCCGACGGGCTTGGTGCCTGTGGGGCCGGCTTGGGTGCCAAGAGCATGAGTGTTGCGAGCTGCGGGACAGCGAGGAGAGCGCGGTACATCCTCGCCCGGTCCCGGAGGTCGTACGAGGTGTCGTAACGAACAAGCAAAAGCACGTAGTCCCAGAGTTTTGCAATTGGATGTTCATCTTGACTCGCCTCGACCGAGTCATCCGTCTTACTTTCTGCCAGCCTGTTGATGTGGTGCAGATACACCTTTGCGGCAAGCAGAATGATCTGTCCCTTGGCCGCCTCCGACTCGCTGGCAAAGTCTTTGAGCAGAATGCGAAGAACGTCGGCGGCTATGTTGTCCTCGCCGTTGATACCCGCAAACTCTCCAACTAGCCAGACGATGGTCGCCCTGGCCTGCGGATCAGTCGCCGAATCAAGATTCTTTGCCAGACGCACAACTGTTCCGGCGTGATTATGCGGATCTTGTTGGATCAGATGCCGAATCACGGTCAGAGATTCGGCGGCCAGGGTGCCATCAAGGCTGGTGATCTGCCCTAAGAGCAGGCGCAGACATCGCGGCGCCGTTTTGGAGTCTGCCTGCGCACAGCGCCCGATAGCCCGGACAGCCTCCTTCACCAGCGTCTTGTCTGATGAGGCGGAGAAATGCTCGAGCTCGCTGAGTATCAGACTCTTGACGTGTCCGGTCGCATGCGGGAAGATCAGGGTCAGGACCTCTAATTTCAGTTCCCAAACCTGAGGAGGGTCGGTAGCCCTGATGAGGAAGTGGCTGGCATATTTGACAAAGTCCTGCGGCCTCTTCAGGCAGACCGACACGATGTTGTAGAGGGCAATCTGTTGTATGTCCTGCGCCCCGCGAAGGAGGGCGATCAACGGCCCGACCGACTGCTTGACATGATCAGCTGTCCCTAGGTCCGCATAGCACCTCGTGACTGCCACGACCACGGCAGAGTTTCTACTTTGCAGGAGAGGTCGAATCCCGTTGAGAAGCAACACCAGGTCAGGATCTAGGACGGCTTGTTGCTGGCTCTCGCCCGACGATGCACCAGTGTCTCCGTAGAAGTCACCGAGATCAGCGGTGGTATCCTGGCTCCTGACGGTCCTTGTCCTTCGCGGAAAGCACTTCCTAGCGTAGTATGTCATCATTCGCAAGGTTGCGAGCTGTCCCCATTCATCCATGTCAACCATCTTTTTGACGAGGCTTCGGTAGTGTTTGTGTATCAGGTCGATGCGGTCCGGGCAGATTTCCAGGAACGCAGAGACGGCAGCTCCAGCCACAAAGTATTGCTTGTCTGCCAGGAGAGTCGTCAGGTAGTCGAGTAGCTGGGGAAGTTGACTAGGATCGAGTCGATAACACTTTGGGATCGCAAGGGCAGCAGCGCGCCGCACGAAAGGACTCATATCAACGACGCCCTTTTTGATGGCCAGAGACACAATCTGACTGATGACGGGAACACGAATTCCAGACATTGTCTTGAGAGCTAGGGCGCGGACTTGGGGGTTTGTGTCGGAGAGGGACTTCTGGATGGTGTTGATGGAGAGGAGTGCTAGGTCGGGTTCTTGTTCGGCATGATGGATGAGGTAGATATAAACGAGCTTCTTGATCTCAATGTTCGGAGACGCGACGTTTTTGACGATGGCCGAGAAGAAGGGCAGGGTCTTCTGGCCTCGATACATCATCTGGAGAGCACGGCCGACATTAGCTTTAGGACGACGGGTAATTTTCGACGGGTGAACATACCGCAATGACGCGGCGAAGTCCATCGAGAATTTCTCGGTCGTTGCGACTGTCTAAGAGCTTCTTGATCTGACCGCGATCAAGTGGTCGGGACGATGTCCTAGAGCTTCTTGCCGCTGAGGCTGCATCGAGAGTGAGCTCTCGAGCTAAGGTCGGTCAGCGGCGGGGTTCAATGCGATGGCCGAGATAGTCAAGCATACCGCTCTCGAGGAGGTTGGAGATCCTTGAGATAGACTCCATCGTGGGAGAGATGCGCCCAGCTGTGACGCTGCAGCACGGTATGGGGAGCGGTGGTCGAGGGGCACGCGGTTGGAGTTTGGGCTGGAGATTCAGTTCTGGAGCGAACTGCGCACTAATGACGTCTCGTACCTGGCGGTCACGACAGCGACCTTTGGTGGGGCGCTCTCTCCTGTCTGGCGGGACGGGAGGTGGGAAAGTTACAGCGGGGCACCTACCTCGTGCCCGGGCTTGCGCTGTGAGGGTCCCATCGTGTCATGAGGGGAGGCACTCCGTGTTCCATGTGCTCACTACTGGTTTTCGTTCAGAAATCGACATCGAGAGGGGCGAAGACGGCGTATGAGATCCCTGAGAATCCAACAACTCGGCTACGGGCTTGATTATGTCACTTCTTTTCCATAATATGCCAGGCCTCCGGTATGGCAACTCCTCTAGTCCTCTCTCCCTCCAGCCCTTCTGAGCTCCTGCACTATGTTGTATCATATCAAACATATCCGACAACACTGCTCATCTGCCAGTCCCGAGGAGATTTTCTAGAGGCACTCTACCAAGACGTCCAGGAGCGAGCCGATAAACAAGGACGTACATCTCAGGATGCCGATAGGACACTCTCGATCCTCTCAGACCCTTTATACCAGAGGGCCGTTGCTCGACACATCAGTATCATCTTCATCCCCACAGTCACCCATCTCCGCGCATATCTCACTTTGTTCTCGCCGTGTGACCTGAAAGTCCTTCCGCCTCCTGGCTTCGATCCTCTGAAGCCCTCAGATTCGGCCAAACCGCGAGCACCTCTCTTGCTCGCGTATGGCTTCCTCGACATCCACCGGGACAGCAGCGAATGGAGCGCCCAGGGTATTGGCAATACAGCAGCTGCTCTGGTCGAGGCTGCCCAGCGCTGCGGTTTCAAAGCTGTAGCTGTCGAGCCACGAGGAGCTGGCGGCCACGAGAATTTCGATATGGTGCTCGCTGACCCGGCCCCGGTGCTGAGCGGCGGTACCAAGCGACGGGAAGAGGGGGGCTGGACTGGACGAACCATTGAAACACGAAGGATTCTGGGAAGATGGTTTCGCTTCCAGAGGGGGCAATGGGATGTGAACTGATACTGCTCCGAGAATAGAAGAAAGCCAGTGGTATCAAAACTGAAATAAACACATGTCTCGTGCCGGCAGTCCCTGCCTAGCCCGTATCCCCAACGCCGGCTTGCCCATGGTATACCGCCTCCTGTCATTCATGATATCATGCGTTGGCGTCCATTCCAGATGCACCTATTCAAACATCGCCTCTAGAGACCTTTGTCCATCTCATCGATGTACAGTTTGACGTGCGACTCCATCTTGAGATACTCATCGTATGCGCTCTGCACTTCGTTGACAATGTTCTCTTTGAGGTCGAGCATCTAGTAGTGGTCAGTAAACATAGCAATTGAGCCAAGGATGGAGAAGAGCTCACCTTCTTCTCTGTTTGCTCGATGCGCACTCTGCGGCGCTCCATGTCTTTACCCTTGTCGGTCCTCTCCTCCGTCAGCTTACGGTGGACAGCCCGCAACTCATCCATCTTCTCCTTGGCCTCCTGTGCCTTGGCCGAGCTTTGTTCCCGAAGTTTCTCTGTCCGTTCATTCCACTTGAGCAATTGTCGCTGCAGAAGAGCCTCTGTTCTTTCTACCTCGCGCACGTTGTTGCCACGCTCGGACAGCGCGTCGCGTTGCCTTGCATTCTTCAGGTTTTCCTCCTCTTCCTTGGCAAGCTCGGAAGCGATCTCGTCGAGGACTTTGATGCAAGATGCCACATCCGTCGAAACAACAGCAAAGGAGTCTCCTGAGGTCTGGAGGGCGCGTGATCGCCGGTCGAGAGCGTCAATGTGCGACTTTTCGTTGGCAAGCGTGTTGCTCAGCTCGGTGAGCTGGGACTGGAGTGCCGAGGGACTTTGCTGTGCGTACGGCCGGAGCTTGGCGCTCTCCTGCTTCGTCGCCAATTTTGTTGCCGTCTTCTCCTCCAGCCGCGCCGCCAGCTCACCCTTCTTCATCTTGGCCTCCTCCAGTCGCGCGGCCACCTTTTCCTGGTTGCGCCGCAGCTCGAGCAGTCGCTTCTTCAGGTCTTCGTTCCGCGCGGTCTTCTCCCTGACTTGCGCCTCCATGGCGCGGCGGTTATGCTTCATATCCTCGAGGCGGCCCTCCATGTCTTGGTTCTCGCCATACAGGCTCTCGATTCGCGACTTGGTCGTCTCGGCCTTGTTGAAGTGCTCATCAATGACACTGGTCTGGCTCTCGCGGAACCGCACAAAGTTGATGAGGTAACTAAAGATCTTGACAAGGCGGTCGTGATTCGGCTTGTAGAGGTCATTGAAGCTGAAATCATTAATTCCGCACTCCAGCAAAAGCTTGCGCAGCGAGACATAGAAGCCCAGAAGATTGCGCGTGTCGGGGGGCACGACGTCCGAGTATTCGCCGTAAACGTCCTCAGCCGCGGCGCGCATGGCTGGCTCGACGGTTTCGCGGGTCGCATTCAGCAGCAGCTCGGCGAACCATTCGAAGATCATCTGCACCTGCAGAGGGTTTGGCTTTTGCAAGTCTGCAACCGTGAAGGGGATGCCGATGTCTGTTATGCAACCAACGATCTCCTTGTCGGGAAGTCGCATGAACGCGTCGGCATCGTCCTCCTTCTTTCTCGATCGAGACTGGGTCTGATGGCTCGGAATGATGCTCATTCGGGGATTATACGCCATCTTGGCTGTTGCGCGTATCGTCAAGGTCCTCGCGCTTCTGTTCTTGGCTGTCGGGTTCGTAGCCGGGTGTTGCGCAATGTCTTCAATGTTGAAGTGGAATGAATGCGACCGTGTTTACAGAAGCCTGTAGTAGACGATTGTTGATAGACGTAGCATCATGGTGTCGAAGAGGGGAATTGGGAGCTCTGGCACAGCCTAAAGGCCTGCTACGGGTAGTAGCCTGTATTTTGCCCCTATCATTCTGCGGTTGCTGGAGCGACGCGATGCCAGGCATATCATGTGATACAGCACGTGACCTCTGGTTCATCCCGTGGAAGCCATGTACCTGCTCACACGACTGCATCACATAGCTGTGGTCCCGTCTCACCTGTTATTGAGAGTAGCTTCATGCTAACCTTACTCATGCTGAAGAGATTGGGAGAAACGAGCTCATTCAATCACGGCATCTCCAGGGTCCCAGTCACGAACGCCTGTGTTCAATAACGCGACGTTCTTCAACGACCAGATATGCAGTGACCAGCATCTGTTTGATCTCGTTGTTTCCTGATGTTGGCCTTCGGTGTGCGACGTACTCCAGCAAACATTGTATCGTGACCAGCAGACGGCTCGTTCCGTATCCGGCCAGCGGCATCACCGACATCTATAGGTCCTGACTGCCATATGTGCCCGGTGCACGACATCGTCCCGCCCAGATATGCTGAGAGGACTGCAAACGTTTCCCACGATGATATCCTGGGAATGCTCAGGGGCATACTCATGCAGCACCTAATCTGCGCTGGCATCCTGGGGTCGCACCGATCGATGGGGAGACAGACCAGAGAGAATGAGCTTCTGAAGCAGAGTCAACAAGCTTGTCACATGACAAGCAATGATATCACCGGCACCGGCAGCGCGTCACGACATGGCCTCGTCAAACGACGAGAAGCAATTACGGCCTGCTGCTTATTGTTATGCCCGCAAGCTTCAACGACTGCGAGCAAATCTCCGTTTGAGCAACGCGTACGACCCGGGGAGGCTCATTTCGCGGCCGAGCGCAGGAAGGACCCGCGCTGCCGACATTGCGAGCACCTGCCATTCAGATTCAGGACTCACCTGATCGAAATCATTCTCGGTTTATTGCCACACGTGACGACGTTTTACGTTGACTACCGAATGGCGAAGTGGCAGTGCGAGAGGATAGGCTTTGCTCCGGCAGCACCCGGCATCGTGGCGACTTTGCTGATGCTGCTAGCTGGCGGGGTTGGACCCTTATGCTCGGGCGATGGACAAACGGTCACTGCAGCCATGAGAGTCGGGTACACGACTTTGTTCATGCATCTGTGAGCAGTGAGACCCCGTTCCCAGTCTTGCCACGAGTCAATCGCATGAGCCACGTTTTCCACGTCGGCCCTCGTCACATACATTCCACAAGCGCGAGGTGCCACTGCGCGTCGAGCTTGACAGGGGTGGAAAGCTCATGTTGCGACAGCTGCCTGTGGCCTCTTGCTCGACAGTTGTACATTGTACCTACTTACTGCCTCTCCCATCGACCCTGCGCCGCCACCGAACGGCGTTTACTCCTCGCTGCACCGTGACATGCAGCCGCGACGCCGCACTGCACGCTAGATCACGACGGTGCTGTGTATGTTGGTATGTTGGGAGTCCCAACCATGACCATGACGTTGGCACTCCCGGATGATCGACATAATGGCCAGGCCAGACGCGCGAGTCTGCTACGGTGTGATTCATGACATAATAATGGGCGTCGACCGGGGTCTTCGACACACCCTACTACTAGTAGTACCTCCTAGTACAGCGTGCTCACGCTTCGGGGGAGTGCGGTGTGTGGCTGGAGGGGCACACACTCGGAGAAGCGAAAGACTCCTCGAGGCACGCCGGCTCTACACTACAGCGTAAGACATCGATCAACCTGGGTCGCGTCGTCCCGCAAGGCTAGCCGCGATCCAGACGCTGTGGAAAAAGCGACCTGAAGACCGTTCTCACCCAACAGTGCGAGTCCAGTTGCGACGATGCAGCAGCCGGGAGCGCAAATGGAGTGCAGGGCACCCGACTGCAAACACTTCCAGGGGCGAACAGGGATCCTACCAGGCACCTGCGTCACAGATACGAGGCATGGCACGTCCACAAATAGCCCGAGAATGTACTTCTACATGCACGAGCACCGACTGCCCTTGCCCTGCCCCTCGAGGGAAGTCCCGAAACCACGAGATGGGAGCCAGCATGGAGGGGCGATCCCTGCCCAAACGGCGAGGGCAGGTCCAGACAAACAGGGAACAGGCGCGGCGAAACGCAAGCCACCGATTTATCGGTTTCCATCTGGACTAGAAACTGAACGGTTCTAGGCCTGGACGAACCGTTCATCTCATTCACCGACACGCGAAACCTGCCGCCGCTCTCCAGGTGGCTCTGGCGCGACAGCGAGTGGGTGAGGAGGTCCCTGGAACGTCGATGGTTGCACAACAATGTGCAGCCTAGGCCGAAGCGAGATCCTCTAGAAGCAGAACCCAGAAACGGTCCTCTGGTGGCGCGTAGAGAGTCGGGGTCCATCGACGACCGGTCGAATGCAAGACGGTGCCGGGCCTCGACACTTGTGCGTACTGGCGTGCCACCCAACCACCGGCTCCGGCCACCGGCCTTGTGAACCTTCTGGCTCTTGGCTGTGCCGTGTTCTCGAGCTTGACGTACATCGTGGATCTGGGGAGATGAAGACCCTCGATGGTCGGACCGGTTGGCGAGTTGCTATTGGCTTGCTGTTGCAAGCTCTCATCACAGATCCAGCTTGCCGGATCGAAGCTATCGGGAGAGGACGAGAGTTGACGATCCAATCAGCAGAGCAATTGAACGATATGCCCACGATGATACTTATGTCTGCAGGCCAGAAAAGGAAGTACAATTCTGCCAACTCTCGACATGACTGTCGCAGATCGTCTCACCCATTTCTTCTTCGGAGGGGCCGCGACGACAATCAAGGAACGGAGTGACTGAAGCGCCCATTGTCATTATGCCGGTGGGTACCTAGTCACGAGAAACCCAAGTATCTGCAGCGGCTTTTCAACAAGTCGCCCATGAGGACGCAGACGCAAGAGCGGGTACCTTGCTTGCCCGCTCTTTTGCCCACTTGTTTCTCCTACGGCCTGCCATCTTCTCGCGGTACTTGCACATCGTCGGTAGAGCCCGAGTCTTCCGGTAGGCGACCGTCCCCCAGCCACGCGAACAGGAAACCGAGAAACGTCGTCCTCGAGGGCGCTCCTAGCATAGGGACGGACGTACGCTACTCGATGACGCGCCAGGTCATTCCAGAGCTTCGACGAGTCGCGCAAGTCGCGGTCAACGTAGTGGCTTGAGTATCCCGCCAGGACTGAAGCTACATGACTTGGCCCCTGAGTACAGTTCGCCGCGTCCTGTTCTCTGATACGCCCGAGCGCCATGTGACGATCATTTCATCGCATTCCCACGGCTGATGGTGGCTGTCTAGAGTGTCCAGACCCCGAGGGCTAAACTGCCCGCGCCCCCTCCCCAATGCCACAAGCCCGCCCCGCTGGTCCGTCTCCTGGCTAGGTACTGAGTGGGAGGCTGCCGTGGAAGTATCTGCACGCCCAAGCTCGACACACTTCACACCCCCTTCAGTTTGTGGACGAGTCGGTGGCCCTGGCCTGCACCCCTGCCACAGCCAAGTCCTCAGTACTGGATCAGTAGACGTACTGTACGGCACTTCCGCCCCCCCAGAGCCTGAATCATTGGGCTTCTTTCTCCCCCGTTTCCATATGGGCTCTCGTACCTTAAACTACCTACCCACCCTTCCCTTGCCACCGCTGCCATAACTTGCACAGACAACCCACCGCGTCGTCCCTGCGAAACACGGCTTCCCTCGCTTCTGCTCCTCCCATACCACCCCCTTCGACCGGGCCCTTGTACCAAGCGTTTCTCTCGTTACCCGACACTTCTTGACGGACAATCACCACTTTGGACACTGCCGTGAGCCTCTGCGCGCGAGCATATCGAAAGACTCCGACCACGCCGACAATCGCACCATGAGTCTGAACAAACACCAGAGCAGCCACGAACCTTGTACACTTTGCTCCGGCTATTACTAGCCTCGCGGTCGGCGACAGCGCGACCCAGCTAAATGGAAGATGGCTTTATGGCCTTTTCGGAGGAAGAGTGGTCGCAAACGCTCTCGTAGCGGTGCTGCCCTCTCGGACGCGGAAGGACCACCTCGAAGCCAAACGGTCAATGACACAACGCCGCCACGGGTGACTTCGCAGAAGAAGCAACGAACGGAAGAGTCTCCGCAACGACAGCACCAGACCCAGACCGAGACGAAAAAGTTGCAGCGGCGAGCCCGCACTTACAGCTTCTCGCCTGGGCGTAAAGATTCGATTCGACTTGCGGCGGGCCAGGATCACGGAGCCACGGCTCCACACGGACCAGGACGGCCGACAAGGTTCTCCCCAGCAGAACAAATTGACGAGGAACCTGGACAGGATCATGCGTGGCACCGCGTGCCGACCCTGCACAATGCACGCAACGGCACACAGGTTTCGAGGAGGAAGAGCAGCAAGAGGAGGAGAGAGGAATTGGACCGCGAGGCCGAGATCAAGGCCATGACCAACTTCACGCCAAGACGACCGGCGACAGAGAGCTGGATGGCCGGACGACCGATGAAGAAGGACACAAAGAGGGCCAAGATGGGCCTGGGCCGCAATTCCGTGCCGGCATCAGACGTCTCTCTGCCCATTCCAGAATCGATTCACTCGACCATGTCGTCCGACTCGGAGCATGCGTCCTACAAGGTATCGACGTTCGACACGCTGGCGCCTCGACCGACCCTGCGACGAGCTGCCAATCCCCGATACGGGCCTAACAACGCTTCGGATCCCGGCAGAACGTCCTCGCAGCGGAAGAAATTCATGGAGCCTGGTGTTATAGCAGAGGCAACCCTCAAAGGGCACAGGCGCATCGACAGCCTGGCGGACGATCTTGACGCCCACGATATAAGAGAGCTTATGGAACGAGATAACCGGCGACGAGAAAGAAAAATACAGCGCGAGCAGGAGCGGCTCGAGCGACGGGTGACAAGGCGAGCTGCCAAACAGCTGGCAGATGAGGATGAGGCCAGGAGAAATGGCACGCCTCCGCCGCGAAACATGGAACGGGGTGTGCTGGGACGAGAAGAGCATGGACTTGGACTCGACCCGACATCGGCAGTCAGGACATCCTCCAGACATCGCGGGCCACCTGCTGCTGCCCAACAACCGGGGCCGCAAGAGCAGGAAACGCAGGGCAGCATCGCCGAGGCTCCCGCCGAAGCGAGACCTCAGGCCCTCGAGCTTTTCCACCGGACGGACAGCGCCCCTCTGGAGAACCACACGACAGCACAGGAGACCAAGTCGCCAACTACGCCGCCGCCGGAAGACATCAAACCAACAAAAGCTACGGCCGCCCTTCTTATGCACAACAAGGCTTTGAGATCCAAGACGTCACTTGCGTCTGAAGAGAGACGGCGTCTTTCCACCTTGGCATCGGAGGATTCCGAGCCGGCTCGCAAGGACTCGGATGCCAGTGGCCGCGGCAAGATGAACTTTGCCTCGCTTTTCAAATGGGGCTCTTTCCGGGGCAGCCGTAGAAGCTCTGGGCCCTCTTCATTCTCTAACACATCCCGAGAAGAGATGCAAGCCGCAGGCCAGTTGCCAGGCCTTGCCCACAACCGATCCGCCGAGCAGGTTACGGAACGGTCCTCGACGGCGACGCCCCCTTCGGCTGTCGCCTTTACGCCGACCAAGATGAGCTCGGGGGTTCCCAAGCGGACCCGGTCTCGGTTTAGGGAAGACCTCCCCGAGCTGCCAATGTCACCGCCCGATTCACGTGTGGCATCCCCGGACGTCGAGCCGCCACTGCCCTCAGTGAGAGAGGCTAAATCGGACGAGAACATATACCAGGCATCGCAACCCATCCCCATTCGATACGACACGCCTGGATCGGAACGACGCACCATTGATGAGACGATGAGGCAGACACCTACGTCGTTCCATCGCTACGCGCAGAACTCACCGCAGCCCCATTCGGTGTCTCTGGCTTCGATCGACTCGGAAGCGTCATGGCTCTCCGGCCGCATGGGGAAGCGATCCTCCTCCAACATGGGCATGCGCGACAGCATGTCACGCTCCCATGGCCGGAACCAGCGGAGGCGCTCACACCACTCCACTGACGACGACACGGAAGAGGACCTGGCAGTCGAGGACGAATACCTCTCCAACCTAGCAACACCATCCAAGGAGACTTTCGACGAGCGTCACTATGGCCGGCGATCAACAGGCGAGGGCCGTCCCAGCAGCGACGAGGGTGATCATCTTCGGGACTCCTACATCGAGGACGACATGAAATGGGGGTCGGTTGGTGCAAGACAGCCCGTCCTCCACGGCGACGTTGAGATGATGAAGAGCCGCGAAGGCCTTCTCAATACTGTCGACGAGGGCGGCAAATCCTCGTCTGAGGAGGCCGAAACACCTCACCTCGAGCACGCCACGAGCATCGACCTCGGGAGAAGAGGACACAGCCGGCATCTCAGCGCCGGCAGCGCAAAGCTGCTCGACATCACGCCCCGCGGCAGCCTAGACCACAAAGGCCGCCAGGAGCGCGACAGCAGTGGGCCGCTTTTTATTTGAGAAGAGCTGACGAGGCAGGACAGCGAGTCCTGCGCGGACAGTACAGTCAGAGAGCCAATCGACGAGACCACGATCATTACCGGCATTTTCCTATGTCCTACTTGGTGCGACACTGTCGACCGCCCACGCTCATTTTAACCTTTCCTTGCTGTCACAAGCCGACCTTCTACGCTCATTCACGTTTCCTTACATCTCTATTCACCGCGTGAAGCAAGACATATTGCTGCAGGCAACAACACTACGCTCGAGATTGGCTCTCAACTGAACGACGACTGGACTCGGCTGCTGCATCGGCAACGGATCTCGCTAGTAGGATCCATTCACTGCACTCATACTTCACATGGCATCTCTCTATATTTTTCTGTTCTCAAGGATCGGCAGCGCCATTCAGATAGGCGGTCACCTGAGATGACCATTACGGGACGGCTCGATCTTGTTGTTTTTACGGGGGTGGCGGAAAAGATACCCAGCCTCGCTAGGAGTTGAGCAACCATGTTTTCATCACCACGACTTGATAGCTTTTGGCGTCTGGAGGCCCCGGGCATGGGCGAGCGGGCGGACGTGAAATACATTCCATTCAGAACTTACTTTTGTTGTGAAGTGCTCTACGTGATGTTATGTCGCTCTTTTTACAGCCAGGCACCAAGAAGAGCGAGCGCCCCGGCTGGGCTCCGCTCCGGGCCGAGACTCGCAGGGGGACTTGCGACCCCCGAACTTGTCCGGCAAAGGCGCAGCCGAAGGGAAATGCCGCGCCGATCTAATGCACTGGGCGGGAGGGCAAAACAAGAACCCGGGATTTCGCAACTGAACTACTCATCCAGGGCATGATTCACTGAAACAACCACCGCTGGCGTGTCATGACAGCAACCTTACTGCACCGGGCACTGCTCCGCCGCCAGACACCATGGCCTCGCGCAAGAAATCATCAGAGCCGCCGTAGTGCGCAGCACCAATTGCGGTCTCAGTCGACGAAAGGCCCTCACGGAGAGCCCGCGAAGCAAGAGAACAAGGCAACGCCCCGGGTGACGGAGGAGATCCCCGTGCCCAACACCATCACGACCCTCCCCCTGTGGCAGCGCCTGGGACCCCTGACGCGCGCCGCCGAGGGCTACGCGCGCGCGCAGCGCAAGCGGCCGTACTGGACGCAGTTCGCGAGCGCGCTCGTCATCTATCTCTGCGCCGACCTGTCCGCGCAGCGCATGAGCGGCAAGGAGTACTCGCCCGCACGAACGGGACGGTCGCTCGTCATCGGCGGGCTGTCGGCGATCCCGAGCTACCACTGGTTCCTGTTCCTGTCGCGAAACTTCAACTACGCGTGGTCGCACACCGCGTCGCTCGCGGCCAAGATCGTCGTGCAGCAGGTCTGCTTCACGCCGCTCTTCAACTCGTACTTCTTCGGCATGCAGGTCCTGCTCGCGGGCGAGGGCTTGGAGCACGCTGTCGAGAGGATCAGGCGGGCGGTACCCACGAGCATCGTCAACTCGTGCAAGCTGTGGCCGGCCGTGACGGCGTTCAGCTTCACCTTCATCCCGATGGAGTACAGGAGCGTGTTTGCGGGCGTCATTGCCGTCGGCTGGCAGACGTACCTGAGCTTCCTGAACCGCCAGGCCGAGGAGGCGGAAGCCAAGGCGGAGATGGAGCGCGGTGTGGAAGTCGCAGTGGCCAGGCAAGAGCACGAGTGTGTTGGGAAGGGACTCGAGATGAAGGCATAGACGCTGGAATATGATGGCGGTTTCGGCTGGTTCATGTATAGACCATAGAGCGCACATAGACGTGATTTACTACAGCATCAGGAAGCTACACCGGTACAGTGCCGTGGACACTGTATCAACACTGTCCCTTCTGAATTTCGTCACGCCCCGAAACCACGCTCGACCCTGGCTTGCTTCTGCACATCAGCAACACCACAACGAGCCATTGAGCGTCGGAATATATCGGCCTCTGTTCTTCGCCATGGCCTCCGCCTGCCTGCGATCGAGTCGCGCCAACCTCGTTCTTCGCCCATCCAAGGCGCTCCAGAGACCCCGACTACCCTCTCAGGTCACCCGCCGGCACGCCTCGACATCCTCGTCCGAGTCCTCCTTCGGCGGAGCCAAGGCCGCCCTCTACGGTGCCGCTCTGGCCGGATCCCTCTACATCTCCTACTTCTACGTCACAGACACACGCGCCTCCGTTCACCGCTGGATCACGCCGCCACTGATCCGCCTCCTGTACCCCGACGCCGAAGACGCCCACCATGCTGGCACGACCTCCCTCCAGACCCTCTACGCCCTGAACCTGCACCCCAGGGAGCGCGACACTGCCCTGTCCTCGCCCGCCACTTCTCCGCTCGCCGTCTCCGTCTTCGGCACAACCCTTGCGAACCCCATCGGCATCTCGGCCGGCCTCGATAAGCACGCCGAGATCCCCGATGCCCTCTTCGCCCTCGGCGCCGGTGTCGTAGAGGTTGGCGGGTGCACACCCTTCCCCCAGGATGGCAACCCGCGGCCCCGCGTATTCCGCGTCCCCGGCCTCGACGGCATGGTCAACCGCTACGGCCTCAACTCCCATGGCGCCGACGCTATGGCCCGCCGCCTCCACAAGCGCGTCCGCGAGTTTGCCCGCCCTCTCGGACTCACAGCAGAGCAAGTCCTCGACGGCGAGGCCGGCGTGCCCCCGGGAAGCCTCGGCGAGGGGCGTCTCCTCGCCGTTCAGATCGCCAAGAACAAGGCCACCGACGACAAGGACATCTGGGCCGTCGCCGCCGACTACGTCTTCTGCGTCCGCGCCCTCGCCAAGTACGCCGACGTGCTCGTCGTCAACGTCAGCAGCCCCAACACCCCGGGCCTGCGCGACCTTCAGGCCGTCGAGCCGCTGACGCAACTCCTCGGCGCCGTCGTCGACGAGGCCGCCCAGGTCGACAGGAAGACCCGCCCCAAGGTCATGGTCAAGGTCTCGCCCGACGAGGACGAGGAGGCCCAGATGGAAGGCATCGTGCAGGCCGTCTGCGCGAGCGGCGTCGACGGCGTCATCGTCGGCAACACCACCAAGAGGCGGACGGGCGTCGTGCCCGCCGGCGCGCGGCTCACGGCGAAGGAGCAGAAGGCCCTCATGGAGGACGGCGGCTACTCGGGCCCCGCCATGTTCGACAGGACCCTGGACCTCGTCGGGCGGTACCGCAAGATGCTCGACGCGCGGACGTTGCACTCGGCGCACGCCGATGCCGAAGCCTCCGCCATCGCGGGCAAGCCCGGGAGCCGCCTCGCCGACGCTCAGCAGAAGGTCATCTTCGCCACGGGCGGCATCACCAACGGCCAGCAGGCCCTCAAGGTGCTCGAGGCCGGCGCCAGCGTCGCCATGGTCTACACGGGCATGACGTACGGCGGCCCCGGCACTGTGACGCGGATCAAGCGGGAGATGGTCAAGGAGATGTAAAGTACACACACGTGATAGATCTGGCAATTCAGCGATAATTCAAGATTCACTCCGGAGACTCCAGGAACGACAGGATGTCTCCATTGGGTCCGGCCCTTCACAGGATCACGTTGCATCTTATGGGCAGGGTGACTTGTCTTCGTGAGAAGAAAATGGTATCTTGATAACAAAGCACGCTTCCTAACATGTGCGCCACGGCTCATCCCCCGCAGGACCGCTCAGACGGCCTGGACGGCCTTGACGACTCCTGCCTCAGAGCGGCCCGACCCGGTCTCGTCACCCCTCGCGCCGCCGCTGGTGACCTGTACCGTGGAGCTGATGCCCTGCCTGCCATCCGGCGGCGAGTCGGGCCTCCGGGGCATGGGCTCCTCGGAGCCGACGTGGTCCGTCCGCACCTCGACCTCGCGGTGCTGGTAGATCTTGAGCGGGATGCCGGCGTACTCGCGGTTGATCTGCTCCTGGCTGCCGGAGCGGCTGATGCCGGGGCCGTCGTCGGCCCTGTTGTCCGCGGCGGAGGCGTGGGTCGTGCGCGCGTAGGCGTTGCGCAGGCGGTTGGTGAAGGCGCGCGAGCCGCTGCGGCCGTACGAGGACTTTTCGTGGAAGGAGCCGAGGCTAAAGGCGCGCCGGAAGAGGGTCCAGGTCAGGGGCAGGTTGGCGGCGATGAGCGCCGTCGAGGACTCGCGGATGTACCAGAACGTCCAGTCGGCGCCGAAGGGGTCGGTGAAGGAGTAGTACTTGTTGAGGATGGCGGAGAGGATCTGGTCTGGTTAGTGTGTGGAGGGAAGATGGCAGAGGGGGATTGACAACATACTGTGAAGCAACCGACGGCGAAGAGGCCGCACAGGATAAGCTTCTTCTTGGGAGCGATCCTGGACTGGAGGAAGACGGGCATCGGGATGACGATGATCATGATGTCGGAGGAGATGTTGAGGACCATGTTGGTGATGAGGTGATTCGTCGCGGCCGAGCATTGGACTAATTGGTGTCAGTAAGGCCGCCGCGGACTCGAGTCTTGGGTGAATGCTCACTGTTGTCAGGAGGGACGGCCCAGTATTCGGTAAAGGGCCGGCACCAAACGCCGAGGTAGAGGATCTCCATGACGACGAAGCCGACGCCGACGTAGGCCGCGACCACCTTGACCGCGATGTTCTGGCTCAGACTCATGCTGGGATGTGTTAGTGGCAGAAGGGACACCTGAACACCACGGGTGAACGCACGTCAAGCGGTTGTACATGAGCAGGAGACAGGCCTTGACAGCCCAGATGGTCAGGATCTGCATCTGTTCGACGACAAGCACCATCTTGGAGCCGAACTCGCGCTCCGTGATTTCGTCCGGGGTCAGGATGACATTGGCTTCGGGGTCGATGAGGTTGCTGCTTGTGTAGGAAATGATGTTCATGCTGGCGATAAGAACCGTGTCGGTGACCTGGAGTCTGTAAGTACACGCCGGGAGAGAGAGCCGAGGGGGCCTGGGAGTCTGACCATGGCAAAGATCATAAGATAGTCGTCGAACTGGAGCTTCTTGAGGGATCCCACGACGAGTCTCCGCGACATCCTGGCGTGGCGTAGCGTCAGCCATCGTTGTGTACTCTGCAAAGGGGGCTGGCTGGCAACTTGTGCAGACGCCAAGATTACCAACTTACATCCTCATGGCGACCACAAACCAGGTAAGGCCATACCAGGTCCACGACTCTGCTGCGAGGGCCGACATTGTCTGTGCGAGGTTCGAGTGTTGACTAGGTCCAGTGGTGATCGGCAACTAGGTGTCTGACAAGCGTGACTTCGTAGCAAGGAGGCCTGCATTAAGAGGTGGCGAGGATGAGAGTTGGAACGAGGTTCGTGCAGAGGCAGCACCCAAAGCTGTTGGAACAGGACAAATCGTCATTCACCCAAAAGCTAGTGAAGCGTGACGACTCAGATAGTCCAGGAGTGACAAAGAGGCGGCATCCAAGGCCGTTGAAAAGAGGTGTGTTGCTGTTCACCTGCGAGCCGGAAAAGCGTGACGACTCGTGTTGCCCACGAATAAATGAGAGACGGCTTGAAGGGCTTCCGAGGGGAGCCTGGCGACTGGGGCGAGCTGTGAGTGATGGAGTGATTGCTTCGGAGGCTCTTTGAATGGATATGTCACTGTGCACCCGCGAGGTGGGTGAGCATGACAACTCGAGTAGACTGTGAGGAATGAAGAGACTGCATCTAACAATGCTCTTGGGAAAAGACGTATTGCCGTCCGCCTGGAAGGAAAAGCGTGACGACTCAAGCCAACTAGAGGAGATCGTCCCTGCTTTAAGCAACCCACTCTCCAGCCGGCCTCCGTCCAAAGTCAAATCAGGCACCGGGGTTGGAGCGAAGCACGGCATGGGCCGGCTGGTGTTCAATCCAGCGAGGGCGTGGATGCCCACCACAAAGCGGGATTCCGGGGACAAGGGGTCAACGGGTCAAGGGAACCACTTAGGATAGGGGGCAATCTGCAACGCTAACCACCGACATGAGGTATCGTCGAAGAACGGCGGGAGCAACTAGGGGCCGTTACAGCAACAGCGGTGGACTAAGAGATAGAGGCGCCGAACTACTGCCCACTACACCTCCTTCTCGCCTGTTGGCGCTGCTGGCTTGAGTGGCGTTCAATGAGCGCGGAGCCTCTCGGTGGAACTCATAACGTCTCGGTCCTTTGAGGCATGATAGACAAGAGATGGGGGGGAGTAGGGCTGTGGACAGAGCCAGTCATGTTGGGTGTTCTCCTGAGGACACGGCACGCAGAGCGGAGACCCAGGCACCCGAGATCCAAGGCATTCCAGCTGCGTCTGTGGAAGGGAAAGCAGGACGAGACGAGATCTGACTCGAGCACTGATACCTTCTGTTGCAGTGAAAAACGCCCCCTGCTGCAGGTCATCCTTGGGACGAGCATCTTACCAAGTTGAGCCTCTTCCAAAGCGACGACGATAGTCTTGCCGACCAGAGGCTAGAGGTGGCCTTGCTCGACTCATGCTCATGTCGTCAACCAGATAGAGCAAGGTGAGACAGCCACCTTCAGCCGAGTCGGTGTCACGAGCTTGGTGCCACCGCTTGGACGGCACGTTGGGCAGGGTAGTCGACGCCTCTCTTTCTCGAAGCCTGCATCGAACAGGGACGGTTTTGGCAGGTGGGAGCTCGAACATGTCATGATTGGTACAGCGCCTGAGCCGCGTCGCATGGAAAGGCGCCCCCTTTTTGCCACGAGGGAATCCCTCGGAGACGGCAGGCTCTGCATCTGCAAGCGACTACGGGACCTGGAGAAGAAAGGGGAGCGGCTCCCATGTTCGCCAAGGACAAGCCAAAGTAAACGCCGAACCCAACTCGGGCTTGGCTGCTTGGTGACCCTGGTGACGTGCGGCATGACACGCATCCAGCCCCCGGCCTTCACCTGTCGAGAAATGCAGGGGCATCACCACCAAACCAGAGGCTCGGGCCTGATGCTGACCCTAGAACGTCAGGGCGTTCTCGAGGCTTCGGATCGGAGTCCAGGTTTCGGTCAAGCCCTGCGGTATTATTCCTCTCCAGGCGAGGCCACATCGCGACCGCATTGGACGGTGGCTTTGTTGTCATGACTCGACGTCGTGGTCCCTCGACAGGGGTAATTTGACCATCGACAGCCACTTCATCTGTCCATTGACTGGACAGGGTCCCCGATCCACGATCTCGCATGGCACGCTTGTCACGTTCGCGCAACAAGTACGTAGTAAGAGCTGACCAACACTACACGGTCAAGTCATGATCAGGCCACCCAAGATCGGCGTACAACAAGTGGCAGCCGAATAGTTGCCCATGGCCGTCCAGTGTAGTCGCCATGGCCTTATTGCGAAGCGTGTTTCGTCGCGGACTCATTCGAGTCGTACATAGGCAGCGACTCGCTCTTTCGTGCAAACGGCCTCGGACTTGACCTCGGAATTCTCCGTACCAAACAGCGGGTGCAGGCTCCCATGGCGATCCATGGCCGATGCGTCGATGGTCCTATCTCGTGGCGCAAACTCGTCTCCCTGAAGCCATCCGATGAGTTCGATAGCAGGCCGTCGGAGGAACTGGTAGATCTCACAGGGATTTCATGGAAACAGCGGAACAGGAATGCTTGAATTGCTGACTAACCATGGTCTCGGTCAGTCGGTGAGGTTCGGGAAAACTCCGGCTTCACCTCCACCCCGTTGACTCTAACTTTTCTCAACCACATCGGGTCCGTTTTTCGGCAGCTCGTGAGCCGTGATCGACGGGACTCGAAATCATTCAGTATTTCTTTTGTCGATCTCACTCTGGCACACAGACATTCCGTCCGCCCACCAGGCAATTTCGATTTTGCCTTGACACCACTCTTCAGCAGCCGAGGGTGAAGCGAGACTTTTCTGCACAATTCACTCGTCAACTTGTAGCGACCAAGATGGGCAAGGGACCGGTTGTCGGGATTCTGGGCGGTGGCCAGCTCGGCCGGATGCTCCAGGAGCAAGCCGCTCTCCTGGACGTTGAGCTCGTCGTGCTTGATGCGGCCGACTGCCCCACCAAGCAGATCAACCAGAACGACAAGCATGTCACAGGCTCCTTCAAGGACGCCGAGAAGATCCGCGAACTCGCGAGACGGTGCGACATCTTGACCGTGGAGATTGAGCATGTCGACACTGCTGTTCTCGAGGAAATCGCCACAAAGGGCGTCGAGGTTGACGGCAAGACCAAGAAGGTCCCGGTCCACCCTTCTTGGGAGACCCTCCGTCTGATCCAGGACAAGTACCTGCAAAAGGAACACTTCAACCGGGCCGGCATTCCCGTGGCCCCCCAGATGAGCATCGATGAGCCCGTCCAGGCGTTTCTGAAGAAGGCGGCCGAAGCCTACGGCTTCCCCTTCATGGTCAAGGCTCGCAAGGAGTCGTACGACGGTCGTGGCAACTTCAAGGTGGATGGGCCCGAGAACATCGAGGAGGCTGCCCTGTCCATGGGCAAGCTCTCTTTGTATGCCGAGAAGTTCCAGCCCTTCAAGCAAGAGCTCGCTGTCATGGCGGTTCGGACGGAGGATGATGCCGGCAACCTCAAGGACGTGCACGCCTATCCGGCCGTGGAAACCATCCACGAAGAGAGCATCTGCACCAAGGTGTTCTACCCGCCCCGACAGGTACCTTCCGAGGTCTCGGAGAAGGCTAGGAAGCTGGCATCGGACGTTGTGAGGACCCTCAAGGGCCGTGGCGTTTTCGCTGTGGAGATGTTCCTCCTGGCAAATGGTAAGCCCGATGACAGTGCCGCAGTCGGTTCTTCTCTGACGTGTTGATAGGCGATCTTGTTGTCAACGAGGTGGCCCCGAGGCCGTAAGGAGCTCTCCCTTTATCTGCGTGATTTCTCGCTGACACGAATAGACACAACTCGGGACACTACACCATTGAAGCTGTGCCGGCCATGTCCCAGTTCCGCGCACAGCTGTGCTCCATCCTGGATATCATGCCGCGCTCCATCAAGCTCCAGCCCAGAGTCTCCTCTGCCATCATGCTGAACATCCTGGGCGGTGCCCAGCAAGACTCCCACGACGCCCTGATTGATCTGACTCACCAGGACTCAGTGTACAATGACGACATGGACGTCTTCGTCCATCTCTACGGCAAGGCCTCAAAGCCCAGCCGGAAGATTGGTCACATTACCGTAACGTCATACTCCAAAGACGCAAAGCTTGAGGCTCTGGCGGCACCCCTGGTGCAAGAAGTGGACCGGATTCGCGTGGAGCGTCTCAAGGCCTCGGCGGCTCAGCTGCGACCGGCTGCTCAGGCGGCGGCGGAGGCGCCCTCCTCGTCCCGGGACACCAAGAACCCTCTCGTGGTTGTCACCATGGGATCGGACTCGGACCTCGGCGTGCTCAAGGGCGCCTTCGAGATGCTGGAGAAGTTCCGCGTGCCCTACGATTTCACCATCACATCGGCCCATCGCACCCCTCACCTCATGAGCGAGCTGGCCAAGTCTGCCGCCTCCCGGGGCATCCGCGTCCTCATTGCCGCCGCTGGTGGTGCCGCGGCCCTCCCCGGCATGCTGGCGTCCGAGACGCCCATTCCCGTCATCGGCGTGCCAGTCAAGGCGACGCACCTCGACGGGCAGGACAGCCTCCTCAGCATTGTGCAGATGCCCCGTGGCTGCCCCGTCGCGACGGTCGGCATCAACAACAGCACCAACGCGGGCCTCCTGGCGATCCGCATCCTGGGAACCGGCGACGCGAAGTACAGGCAGGCAATGGCTGACTATATGGGCACCATGTGTGACGAGGTGGAAGCTAAGGCTGCGAAGCTTGGAGAGATCGGGTGGAAAGCCTACCTTGAGAAGTAAGCCAGGAAAGATAGACAAAGTACTTGCTAGTAGTCCGCGGCATGCTTTCCTGGGTTCCGTAAGCTCTTCCGCATGAACTGCTATGACCCCTCTTGGCATGGAATTTGTGTGGTTCAACTCCACATGATGCTCCGTAGGGGGCCACGCCATCCCAAGCCATGTTACGCATCTGCGCATCTAGTGCAGCTCGAACGAGAAAATGTCACGACAGTGTGGAGGTGGAGGACGCAGCTAAGCGAGGGTCAAGGACGCCGCCTCGGACCACTGACACCTCTCTTGTAATGCGGAGATGAGGATTCGCGGGCAACTCTGGTATAAGAATGGCCAATCTCTTCCATACCGCTGGATTCTGCGCCGGTTTGCACGCCACCGGCCAGGGGTTGGCAGCTTATAATCTGCGAAGACTATGCCGAGGCAAACGCCAGCAACTCGGTCTCGCCTCGGACCAGCCAGAAACGTCACATTCAATGAGGGGCTCCTCCAGGAGCCGGGCTGCCGGCGCAGAAGCGTGTCTCACGACAGCCGGTCGTTTAACTTGAAAGGGAGATGCTGCACCGGCACTAGTTGACCACCGTAGGGGGCTGGAGAGCGGCCTCGACAGCGGCCTTCAAGGCACGGCGCGATCTAGCTCCCCTCTTTGGTGTGCACCCCTGAGCTCTTGCAGCGCAAGAACAACTGCCGTGATGCTGCGGCTGACAAGTGACGCCGGCCATGTGGTACCCTTGGTGCCCAACCTTGCCGATCCAGCTCGAACGGGGGCCTCGCCCACGGACTAGCTGGCGTTTCCGGCGAACTCTTAGAATCAGGAACCCCCTTGCCGGTCATATTTGGAGCGAGCCCTCGAACTAAGCAATGCTAGACTGTGCGCACTCGACGCTCGGAGCAACTGACAGCACAACTAGTCCGCCACCCGGTAATGGGTATTTTGAACCGCGAAGCCCCCCGTTTTCCCTTTCGCCATGTTTTGCATCTTCTATACCAAAGTTGAGGGTGTTCTTTAGTGAGGTTCTGCCAGCATGGCGGTCGAAAACCGTTCGCCGCCGCTTCAGGCCGTTGCCTGCACACTGCTCGTCACGGCTGTCATTTCCATGTTGTTGAGGGCCTATGTGCGCCTGTGGCTCGTAAAGAACTTTGGTGTTGACGACTGGTGCATGGTTGTCGCAACGGTAGGACGCACCCCCCCTGACAGGTCAACTCTACACAGGCTGGCACTGACTCGCGATAAAGATATCATTCATCCTGTTCGTCACTTGCGTCCTGGGCGGCATTCATTATGGCACCGGTCGCCATTACTGGGATCTCGAGGATGATGATACGATGCAGGCACTCAGGGTATAGTCTCTTTGTCTGCCCTTGTTTGGAATGACAGCTGACCACGACACGACCCTCAGTATTGGTGGTTCTGCTATCTCTGGTATTGCATTACCATGATCGCCTCGAAGATATCGATTGGTTATTTCCTGCTCCGCATCACGGTCCGAAGACTCGACATCTGGATCATCTACAGCGTCATGGTCGTCACCGTCCTGACCGGCCTTGTCTTCTTCTTCGTCACCCTCTTCCAATGCACCCCGGTGTCCTTCTTCTGGACCAAGGTCCTGGATGACACAGGGGGCCACTGCGTCCCCATCGACGTAATCATCGCCTTGACATATCTCTACAGCGTCTGCAGCGTCATTTGCGACTTTACCTTTGCCCTCCTGCCCGTCTTCCTCATTTCAAAACTCAATATGGACCGCAGGACAAAGACGGTCCTGATTCCTCTGGTCGTGATGGCTTGCGTGTAAGTTATCCTGGGGAAACTTGAGGGATATGCAACTGACAAAATTGCAGGGCCAGCGCCGCCGTCGTTGTGCGCTTTGCCTATGTCAAGGACTTCAAGAACCCGGACTTTTTGTGTACGTTTCGACCAGACCGAAGTTGTCTCATGAATCGATCCTAATAATACGTTCACAGACGCCACTGTCGACATCGCCATCTGGTCCACCGTCGAACAGGGACTGGCCATCACCGCCGGCAGTCTCGCCACTCTCCGACCCCTTTACCGCATCATCCTCTCCAAACTCGGCATGTCCTCCGGCGGACCATCAGGACTGCAGCAGTCCGGCACCTTGCCCGACTCCCATCACGGGTTCAGCAACATCGGCGCCAGTCGGGGAAGCCGCGGGCTGCGTGGGCCCTTCAGTCTGACGACGTTCATGAACAGAGACGAAGAGAGCAAAGGGGCGGGTGAAGCCGATGGCGGCATCCAACGCCACAAGCCCGAGACTGCCGACAGTAAGGGCGGTTCCATTTGGGGAGCGGGCCCCGAGGGAGCGGGCGGAAGCGAGGAGGAGCTGACGGAGCGACTCAAGAACGGAGGGTGGGATGACCGGCACTACCAGGTGAAAATCACATCCGGGCACAGCAGCGACTAGAACAAGCGTTCATTCGGTTCTCAAGCGAACTTCTGTTTTGTAATGCAAGCGTTGAATGTATGTACATCAATATTGAAGCTGTCAGAAGGACATATCCCGCGTGCATGACAGAGGCGCCAAGTCCTTTCCACGCGAGCTTGACATCTGGCGACCGCCTTTTCGAGCAAGCGGCCTGCCAAATGTGTTTGCCATACCATGGGCATATGGCCAAACAAGCCACTCACGCAGCGCAGCTGGTGGTGAAGCCGCTGACAATGCAGTACTGATCATCCGGGCCGGACGAAATCTTCTTCGGCTCCTTGCCGGTGTTGTTGCCGGTGTACTTGTCGCAGATCTTGTTCTTGTCCTGGCAGCTGTTGGTGACGGTGCACGTGTCCCCGTAGTTTGTGTTGATGCCGCAGAGCACGCCGCCGTTGCGGGCGAGGACGTTGTTCATGACGATGTGCCTGGCACCGCCGTTGCCGCTGCAGTTGCCGCAGCTGCGGACGACCTTGCCGTAGTCTTCGGCGTAGAAGTTCTTGATGTCGAGCGTGCCGAAGCCGTTGAACTGGAAGATCTTGTCGTCGGCCTTGAAGGCACCGCCGCCGATGACATAGGAAGTGCCGCTGGACTGCTTGATGGTTCTGCTCGCGTCAGAAACATGCATGGGTAGTATGGACTGAAGAGGACATAGACTTACAGGGCGTCTTCGCATACGTCCTGCCACCAGACGTTGATGCTACGACGATTAGTTCATGACTCACTAGTGTTAGTTGGTGAGGTATCTTACAGAGTGCTAAGACATTGTTAATTTTCGTGTGTCTATCGCATTGGGAATCAATAAACTCACCATGGTCCCCTGCAGTGGACGCCCTCAGCCTGACCAGGCCCAATGATGACGTTGGAGAGGGTAGCACCAGGCTCCAAGATGAACATGGCATCGGCCTCGACGGTCTCCTTCTGTCCGGCGCAGACACTTGCTGGAGGGTGTCAGTGCGAAGTTCCAAGAGGAAGAACTTCTACGGGATGACTTACGGCTGCGATCGTAGAGCTTCATCCCGCCATCAAGTGAGACGGGGACGAGAATGGCAGCCGAGCTGGTCACCGCACCCGATGACTGGGGCAGAGTCGTTGTGATGCCAGTAGGAGGCGGAGGGTTGCTGCCACCGGCAGTGGTGGTCCTCGTCGTCGTGACGATCGTGGTCGGCGTTGGGCCCGGAGGGCTGCCGCCGCCACCGGTGTAGTGACAGGAGCATTCCGAGGAGAGGAGCTTCGGCTTGTTGTCGCAGTTGGTCGCCCATGCTGGGAGAGCGGTGGTGGCCGTGACGGTGCTCTGCGTGAACGTCGCGCAGAAGGCCGAGGCAGAGGCTACATTGGACTTGATATAGCTCGCGCAGGGGTTGGTCTTGGTGTTCAGGCAGCCCAGTGCCACGGGCAGGAAGCCAAGAAGGGCAATACCGTGCATGGTGAAGTATCAGGGGATTTGAGATCGTTGCTGGCTTTGAATGGAAGAGAGAGTTGATCTGCTGAAGATCTTTTACCAGAAAATCGGCCCCTTTTGGCATCCTTTTATACTCAAACAGTCTATGGTATCTATACCGATGCACCATTTTCAAGACATCTCCAAATGAATGACAACACATTTCAAAGTACTCCTGGAGCTCTGATGTGTGGCTCTTCTTCAAATTCCACCAGTGACGAGGGAGTCTGCAGCATCAGAGTGCGGAACTAGACTCAGGTGTATGTGTCTGGCATAGCCAGCCTCCAAAGGCATGCCCGGAGTCGCTTGCCTCTTGACTGAACATCGACCAAGCCACATCCCTGTGACTGCAGACGCCAGATTCACTTGGCTCCCGAGCAATACAGAAAGCTTATACCACGTACCTCGGTCTTCCCCGTGGGGTTCCCGTGCCGTGCTGCAGGGAGCTGCACAAGCTTCCTGGCCTTATATTGACGGAAGAACTGCTATTGACAGGGTCGCCATGTTGCCGAACCTCGCTTAGGCATGCGTCTCCGGCCACAGTTGTGTGGGCAGAGTCGGCAGAGGTGTTACCAAGCTTTCTAAGCCTTGATTTGCCGTCGTTCTTCATGCATCACAACCAAGTTGCAGGGATGTAGCTGTCTCAATGAGCAGCACCGACCAGGATAAAGCCACCAGACGGCTCCCACAGAAGGCGAGGAGGTGATAATCTCATGGCCGTTTCCGAGCTCACAAGTTCCCAGCCAGGGGTGTGGGTTGTCACAGCAAGGAAAGCAAAATGCCACCAATAGCCAGGGCTCATTGCCAAGCCACACCAGGCTGTTGTCTTCGAGCCGGATGCTGGGCTCCGTTGCATCGTTTCGGCCAAGACACGAGCTTGGGCTAATCACGTTCGGACTCGGAGAGCTTCTCGTTAAGTCCTGCGGAAAGTAAACCGTATCATTGGCGGTGAGTATTTATCATAGATTCAAGTCCTATCATGTGCCTCGTTCTTCCAGGCCTGTCATCGTCATCTAGGCTGCCTTGGTCGATGTGTTGCGAACCTCCACACATTGCACGACCGAGCTTCTTTCGGACTTATCCCTCGACCACGGTAGATGTCTCTTCTCGAAAATGTCCGCCGTGTCTTCCAGCGTATGGTTCTGTCTTACTGTCAGTAAAGGCCAATCAACCTGCGACTTGTGGCGTACCTTGGTTTCCGGGAACGTGTAGTACACAACCGTAAGCACGACGCTTAGCCATACGCAATAAACAATGTAATACCTCCACCCGAGTTCCGCGAGCCCAATGGGGTTGACAAACTGATTGAAGAATGTGGCGCCCTTGGTCGCGCCCATCAACAGCGCGATACCTTTTGCTCTGATGGAGAATGGGAGGATCTCGACGGGGTAGGCGACTGCGAGAGGGTTCCAGCAAATGTTGTAGGATGTCGCGAAGAGTATTACACAGACGAGAATGCCTGCCCCCGTTGCCGTAGACTTGGTCTTGTCGAAGACGCTCCCCGATATCGTCCATGCAATCATCACAGTCAGCATGCCCCCGGTCGACGTCAGGAACAGCGGCCGACGGCCGACACGGGCGACCAGACAGGCACCGGTGACGGCTACGAGCATGTTCCAGATTTGCAGGATGCCGTTGATCAATGTGATGTTCGCCTGCGAAGTGATACCGATAGATCGCAGGATTGGGGCGATATAATATGATATCAGCCCGTTTCCGGACCACTGCGGGAAAAGCGCACAGCAGACGACAAGGAAAGTACGGTGTCTGTTTGCCTTTGTCCGGAAGAGTTCTGACCATGACCTCTGCCCCGTGAGTTCAAGCTGTAGTGTCTCACATATTTCTGTGAACTCGGCGGCGACGAGAGGGGAGTTGGCGTCGCCGTTTCCGTGATACTTTGTCAGGATGTCGAGGGCCTCCTGGCGTCGGTCTTTACCCACAAGCCACCTGGGGCTTTCCGGTAACCACCAGATCGCCACCAGATTGATACAAGCCGGCAGGGCTTGGAGAAGGGTGGGCAGCCGCCAGGACCATGTCGAATCTATCCTCCAGGAACCATACGTTGTCCACGCTGCGACAATAGACTGGAAACTAATCAGCACTCGCGGGGACCTTTATGCTCCGGGAATACATACACCAAAGTACCACAAGGTGTTATACAAGGCCGTCATGGTGGTGCGCGTGTTTGGATGGGCCAGTTCTGCCACCATCATCGGCGCCGCGGTTGACGCAACGGTGAGCCCGATCCCGATCAGGAATCGGGAGACCATGTACATAGCGACTGCAAACATGTTAGATCATGCCCTTGCAAGCGACCGATGGCGAGCACCACAGTGAAGCACTGACCATTGAGACTGGCAGTCTGGAGCGCTGCCGCGACGAGCATGATGACATCTCCAGTCATCAAGGCAACCCGCCTGCCGTAACGGTCACAGATCCACGCTGCCGGGATGGCGCCAAATACGGCTCCCAATGGCAACACTGCGTTCATGATCCCGAGCAGGGCTCCCTTGGGTTCGTTGAAGTCTGCGACGAGGTTAGCCGAAGCGCGACGGTGGGTGACACAGGGCGCACGTACAGTCCACCCATCCATCTACACCTTGAAGGCCATTGAGCAGGGAGCCATCGTAGCCCATCGCGGTGCAGATGACGAGGGAACCGGGCACCAAAAGCAAGTAAAGCTTGATGAGCCCGGCATTTCGGTGGAGCGAAGTCGCGTCCATACCCATGCTGCCTGACGGCGTGTGTAGTTGCTAGCAAATTGGGAGAGCGCCTACATGGCGCGAGACGGCGTATCGTTGTCAGGAGGCGATGTTATAGAGCAGATCTCACGACAACTGTTCAACGTCGTTGTCTTGTAAATGAAATCGAGGAGAGAGGAGCTGCGTTGGTCTCCAGTTCTACCCCGTCTTGGTTCGCCCGGGTCCCGGGGGCATCGGTAGAGCACTGGCGCTAGAGCGCCCGATGCGCGGCGTACTTATTTAGCCCGATGCTCGACTCAGGGCCTCCCTGTCGTTACGGTGGCGCCGGTGCAGGAACCGCCGTTCTAGCGGTGTGATAGCCTGTAGCTAAACAACAGCTACCAACCCCGAGGCGTTCAGTAGCTCTCTTCCAGCCGGTTAGGTGACGTCTTCCAAGAACAATGGAAGACGTGCGGGACCGTCTGTTGGTTGCTTCTAGTCGACCATGACTCTCGGCACGGGTTCGATCAACTCAGCCGTGCCGCTCGCGCGTCTTGGTGAGCAGCACCGTCAAGAGGTTGAGACACGCTGCCAGGCTAGGGCTCTCGTGTATCCAATAGCCCATGATTGTTCTCGCCACAGTCACGCCCGAGAGGACGTCCGAGTAAGCGCAGATCGAGTCCTGGGACGCCTCGGACGGGGACGGGTGCGTGTCGTTGACGCTTTCGCTGCGGAACGCCACAGGGCTACCCATGCTGCCGTGGGACGACATTCGGTGGAAGAGTGCAGGGGTGTTGCACGCCGCCAGCATGGTCAGCGCTGTCGTCCAGAGATTGCGACACAGGAGCCAGCTGCCGTAGTGCCGTTCTGGCTGCAGCGACTGGCTGTTGAAAAATTGAATGGAGTACCCGAGATATCTTCGAGCGCCATCGACGAGGACGTTCAGACGCTCAGACGGAATGTGCGAGTTGTGGTGCTGAGCTAGGATCGCAACGAAGGGCCGGAAGACAAGAAGCCGCAGCTGGCACTGTCGATTCCAGAGGTACTTGCTCATCGCCTGGTGCACTGACTCGACCGTCGTGGTAGGCGACGTGGCGGATGCGGGGGACCAGGAATGCGAGGCCTTGAACTCTGCCGGTAACGAATTTGACCTAGCCCACTCGTCAACATCTTGCTTTAGTCACCGTGTGAGCTCGTGACGTACCACTCGTTGATCTGTCTTTCCAGTTCACAAGCCAGGGGGTGCAAGGAAACGAGATGCGCAATATCCTCGTTCGCGGGTGTGCCTGGCCATGTTAGTAGTCGAGCCGCCTCGAGGAAGTACTGGGGCTACCAACCAGAATACAACTCTGCCTTTATCCTTTCAATCAGGCGGCGGCTGGAGGTCTCTGCCAGGTAGTAGTACCAGGTCTCTGTTCCAATATTCGAACTAAGGCCTGGCCATGAGAAGGCTTCTTTCGGGGGCTCTGGCAGATGGGAAAAGGTCATGAAAGTACGGAGCTTGCTGGTCTTTTGCGACGGGCGGTGCATCTGAAGCTCCTCGGACAGCTCCAGCTGCATCTTCGGCACAGTCCAGAGTATACGGTGTGCAAGGGGGTTGGATGCGAGATCGGGGTTCCTGGACGACGTTAGCGGTGAGCAGCTCCAAGGGTATCTATTTCGAGGGGCTTACTTGAGGAGGAGCTTTTCGCCCAGTGTCGCGGCCGATTCGACAACTTGCCATGCTCGCCATGGCCTCAGACTCCACATGTGATAGATTGCCAGGAGCAGCTCAGTCTGCAGAGCCTGGATAGAACACCGTGTGCCGAAATGTGCGAACCCTAGCCAGGGCAGGGCAAGCTGCACGAATGTGCTGGCAGGCAGACGCTGCCCTTCAGGGTCGGGCTTGGTTGCGATCTCGCCGAGCGCCAGGACCAAGAGATACATGGCCACATCCAAGGGGGCCAGGTTGCTTGGAAGTCTGTGTATCAGTGGCCAGCGATAGTCGAACTCGGCGCGAACCACGCTCTCCACGATATGCCTCAGCTGCGTGAGGTCCAAGATGGGGTACCGACTGTGAACGTCGAGGATGTAGCTCTGTAATAGGGCCTCCATTTCCGCGAGGGGAATCTGGTCCTCAAGTTCGGGCCTCCGGACATTACGAGAGAAACCATCCTCCAGACCGGGTGCGAACGTGTCATGGCCTGAATCTGGGTCATCCGTCATGATGGTTGGGCTGATCATGGTCAACGCCAGTCCGTTGGTGGTGTCGCCATGATCAAGTTCGTGCTGGAACCTCCTCCACGTCTCAACGAAGGGTTTGCCGTTCAAAAGTTGCAGGATAGGGGGCCACGTCATGACCCGATCCCCGTTGATCCATATGTCTCCCTGTGTCGGTGGTCTGGATGAAGGAGCCGCCGCTGGAACCTCTGGGGAGGTAACTGCGATGCTGAGGCGCGGAGTTTGTGGGATTCCTTGAAGCGTACGGCCCAGCTCACCGAGGATGTTCTCTTCTACCCTCTCTAGCCTGTCCAAGATGAGGAGGGATGCTCGATCCAGCCTGAGGCTCCGATTAGCCGGCTTTCGAAGGGTTTTCGAAACAGTTCAGAGGGACTTACTGGGTGAGCTCGGTCTTGGGATAGTTGCAGTCGGCATTGGCCTTCAGACAGAACCCGCACTTGGGCCGTTGATTGTCGCAACGGGATTTCCGGGCACGACATGTGAGACAAGCCTGGCTGGCTCGCTTTCGAGGATACTGTGAGCCGCTCCTGTTCGGTGGAGGCCGAGGAGTACCAGTCGCGGCAGGCGGGCTTCCTGATGCCGACATGATGACGATGTGAGCTGCCGCGCGGTCCACGCCTAAGGAGAGAATGTCCCTTTGCCGGTGAGATGGTGCGGCATATAATTTGTGCAGAGGCTGGTGTCGGGACCAACTTGCGAGTAGCTGCGTGACATTTTTTTAATTGCAGTGCGGTATTGAGCATTCTGCACCTCCTTGCTTGGAACCAGGCGGCTGGTGGGAGAATGCAGGGGTTGGCACTCGCCGCTTCGGGACTCCCCAGGCGCTGCTAAGCTAAGATGGCCCAGGCCCGGAAGCTAAATACACCGAGCTCACCACCTAAACTCACCGTGGCCGATCGGGACTTCAGCGGGGGAGCTTCTGGAAGGCGACCCACTCGTTCCATTCAAGCTCCCCCGCCGTCCAAACTCCATCTCATCCGATCCGCCCACGAACTTTCGGCAGTACATGCCCCGCCACTCCATTTCTTGGCTCAAACAACATCACCAGACCGACGCCACCACATGCGCGCCTTCACATCCGCTGCTCGACTGGGATCCCGAACAATGTCGACCGTCTCCGTTGCAAACCTCCAGCGCATCTCGGCGAAGAACCTCTCGGAGCTTCTGCTGGCCGAGCAAGCTGCCGCCAAAGATGCCACCATCGCAGTGGTAGATGTCCGCGACGATGGTAAGTCTGCTCTGGATTCGCCGCCTTTTGCCAATTGGGTCTAAGCCTCGTGTCACAGATTACATCGGAGGTCACATCAAGGGCGGCATCAACATGCCCTCGAACACCCTCGATGTCATGATGCCGACACTCGTCCGAAAACTGCAAGACAAGAAGACGGTCGTGTTCCACTGCGCCCTTTCCCAACAGCGCGGCCCCAGCGCCGCGCTCAACTATATGCGCGAGCGCGCGAAGATGCAGCCGCATGATGCCTCTGAGCAGACGGTCTACGTGCTCGATCGCGGCTTTTCTGGCTGGCAGGAGACATACGGCACCGACGAGCGCCTGACCGAAGGTTACCGCAAGGACCTGTGGGAAGGTGGATATTGATGGCGGATGCCCACTCTGAGGTAGAGTTCGTCAACCAAGCAAGCCTTGTTGTTGCATTCTTTTCTGCGGCATGGCTTGTGGGCGCATGAATTGTGGACGAAGTCTGTGTTGAGGCCCGACATGAACCCTCAAAGTCTGTTTACTCGTTCTACAAAAGGAAATGCCCCGGCACTCTGCTTCTGGCCATTGGCAGACTCATACAGAATACTACAACAATAGTCAAGTTGTCCCCAGAAGCAATACGACTTCCCGGACAGACTCGCAGACACACTCAACACCATCGCCCGGCAGTCTTCCGTGCCAAATCATGCGTCCCCAGACAGCCAACGCCCCGACAAGGAGCGGGGCAAGCATGGCGATGAATCCCGATCCCAAGACTACCGGACCTGCCTACATGTCGAGCCGGGTGTTTCGCAGAGAAACCACGCCACCTGATTCCAAAGAGTATTACTTCTTCCAGAATATGGCGGACAAATTCTTAAGAAATTGGCGCCTGTTGGCAGAGATATTCGCCGTCTTCATCCTCGTCCTCGTCCTCTTTGCGGTGATCGCCACCGCGGCCAGCTCTCCTATTGCGAGGGAGAGACTCGCAGGCCGGACTTGGAGACGATGCTTCTGCTGCCTCGCAACCTCCATCGGATATATCATCATGATCCCTTTATACGTCATCATGTCACTGCACGTCATGCTCGCAGCTTTCTGCCACTTCTGCATCGGACTCTTCAGGAAGGACAACAACCCCCGACCCTCCAGCAGCGCACGGATTCACAACATGTACATGACGCCGTTCTTATGGTGGGACGGGGTCATGGTCCGTCTTTTCGCGCCTCGGCCGGCGCCTCGCCGTTCTACCAGGGGTGGTCGATCGTCGCGACGGAACAGAAACCGAGACGAAGAGGACCCGCCCCCGAGATACACACCGCGCATCGAGCTTGCAGACATGCCGCCGGCTTCCACCGAGCTTGCAGATATGCCGCCAGCTTCCACCTTGCAAAGGGCGACACTACCAACCACCGTGCGGACCACCTTGCGGGCTTAGCCAGCGGGTCCGAGGCTTCGGGGAAGACAGCGGGTCCATGGGTCAACAGGCAACAGTATTCCAAGGGCAGGGTGCAGGATTGTGGAAGGTGAAAAAGAGCCTACTGTACCCGAAACAGAAGAGCTCGCCAGGGAATATGGTGAACAATGGGAAATGTGTAACAGTTTGAACGCCATGAGCATCCGTATGAGAGTAATGCCAATGTATCAACGCCATGGTCTACCGCATTCATGTTTGAGGCAGTGTTGATGAGAGAGTTGGATTGCTCGAATATAGCTGTTGCTTTTACCGCCAAACCAGGTAACATACGTCGTTTTCCAGATGCTACTTGGCAAGCCGTTTGCCCGCTGTTTGATCATCAGATGTCCCCTCATCTGGAAAGTCACCTGCCTGCCGACCTGGTTGCCAGAGGCTTGGCTCGCCGGGAGAGACGGTGCTCATTTTGGCGCTCTTTTTGGCGCTCTTTTGGACAACTTGAGCCTCAGCGCTCTCTCATCCGAGCAGCGCGTTCTAAATTCAAGTCCTTGTCTGCCCTACTTAGGAACAAATTCGCCGCCATTGTGAGTACTGACGCCGCTGCTCCAACACCCTGAATACTGGCGGGACTGCCCATCTTGTCGTCACACAACGAGACTGTCGCATGACCCTGAAGCATGAAGGAGCGAGCGTACCAAGTGACCGTAGATGAACTTGCTGTTGACCGTACGAGTGATGCGTCGGCGTCTGAGTTCCCAGGACATGATGAAGGTCGGTAAATTTGGAGGGAAGCATTTCATTTCGATGGAGTACGCCCTACTCTGGGTGCTGGATGTTACGGTCCTTCCTCTGAGCACTGACGCTGCTGAAGTTTCACTGCTCCATCACCATACCTCAATGGCCGAGGTGGGCGATACCAGCCTAACCATACACATTCAGCTCTGCAGTCTAGCAATCCCTATATCAACGGAGCCAAGCCTGTCGTACCAGGCGTGATTGTGTCCCTCAATCATGGCAAGCCAGGACACGTGTCCAAGGAATATCAGTGTCCGGACAACGAAGTTCTACAGCGCTGGGGCGCAACATCTTCAAGGTCAAGATCTAGCCTAAGCCAGACACCCAGCCCCAGCCCGAGGCACAAGCTACCATGCCAGCATCTCATGCCCTGCAGCCAGCCATGGACGCAAGATCGGAAGACCTTCCGCCCGCCCAGGAATGGAGAGAGGCAATCGTCGAGGATGTCTCAGAGGCCCATCAATCGAGGTGAGTACTGATGCCGCTGCCCCTACTCTGGGTATTGGCTGGTATTGCTGCTCACTTCTATGTACTGATGTCGTTGCTTTATCAACCTGAGTACTGGTGCTAGCATCCCATCGCTCTGGGTGTAGGTGACGCCGCCTTTCCTTTTGTCTTCTGATATACACTGTTCCTGGGCTTGATGCTGCAGATGGGAAGAAGCAGGCCATTCCTCGGCCAGTACAAGTTACCCTTTATGGATCAGGTGAGCATCTACTACTAGTAAGGTAGTATGAGATGCAAGGCAGAGGGCAGGGCAGAGGGCAGGGCAGGTCCCTTGTGTAGGCATCCTTGGTCGTTCCGAGTCCTTCCCAAGCGCAACTCCGACGAGGCAGGCGACCCGTCGTTGCGGGTGGCGCACCGGTCCGTCCCGCCATCACCGGCGACGTTTATGACGCTCTATCAGAGACTACGGTATGGTGTTGACTGTATTCTAGTAAGGACCCATACTGATGAGAATGGCACTGTCTGTCACGGTTCATAAGTGTTAAGTCTCGCCCTGCTCGATTCTTACGGGCAAGAGCACGCGGCGTTCCTCACGTCGGGTCGGACTGGCGGTATCCAGCCAACAAGCTTGATAGAAGCAATAAGTCAACATCTTCTGGCATTCAACAGTATATGCCAATCAGTAGAACAAGGGCACGTGTGAATAAACATGTCCGAAGAGGCGCCAGATCAACAGGTTGTTTTCCGGACAACTCGTCGTCTCGCGATCGGTACGCCGGGCAAGTGGCTCGCTCGAGTTGTATGCGTATAAGAGAAGGTTTCAAATCAGTCCCCCAGCTGCATACCGCCTGGCTTCTGGTGCACTATGCCATGCCCAGTCGTAACCAGCCAAGGGGCCAAACCAAAAGACTGCCTCACTTCGACACTGAAGATGCTGCTTGTCGTTGAGTTGGTGGCCCACCAGCTGCCTACGGGTGTCCAGAAGAAGCGGGGCCATACGTCCGAGCGCCTGCTAGCGTGCCACGGCGTCAGCCAAAACATAAGTGCCTCAAAATCCCCCCTCAGGAGCCCGACAAGCAAAAAGGAAATTCAGATGCCTCCACGCGGAATCGAACCGCGGATCTTCGCATGATGCACACGATGTACGAGTGCGACGCATTACCCCTGTGCCATGAAGGCAACCCTGTTTTGATGCTGGGATCCTGTGGAAATGGTGCTCATATACCCTGGGGCGTGTCTGACCGGGTTTTGGGGGCCACACACCGACATCAGGGGGTAGGAGACATCGTGCTGGGTTCATTCGAATCAGCTGCTCGAATAGAATGTATCGATGCCATTATCAAGCTGTCAAATATGTGTTGTGGGTGTGGGTGCTCGGAATAGCGCACATCTGATATGGTGGTGCAACTGACCTTCACCACCCCTGAGATTGGGTGCGCCCAGCAGCGGCGGGGCCCACAATTGTCGACAACCGGAGTGGCCCGGGGCCCGGGGAGGTCCCCTCATGACCCCTCCAGTGACGACGGCCGGAGGCGGGCACTAAAAGATGGGCGTGTTTGGCAGCAAAGCAAAACAAGGCGGGACAACACATGCAAACAACTTGAAGCCAGCGCAAATCATCTTGCATTGGAGTGTTACTTCCTGGCCTCTTTTAATCTGCTCTGGAAAGTACAGCGCTCAATCGGCCTATTTCTATTTGACTGAGAGCCGTGCGACACGATCTGCTTCAGCCCCTCAACAGGACAATACCTACCCTACCGACTTCAATTGCGCAACGCAGGCATGTCGCCCAGTGCTGTCGACAATGCGAACGGCGCGCCGCAGAAGACGGTGAACGCAGATATCAGCAGTAAGCGGTGACAGCTTGGCACTCACGCGTTCCATCGACCTGACATTCTCGCGCAGACCTCGGCTTCGTCGAGACACCCAAGGTTGAGGGCACCTGGACCGTCGAAAAGGCCCTCGCGGTTACGCCAAACGATGCATCACCCTCCGCAGCATCAGCCGACTCTCCGCTCCCCTTCTTCCACCTCCTTGAGCGCCTCAAGACCACCAAGCGCGAGGGTTGGCGCCGCTTCGGCATCGAGCAGTACGCGCACAAGCTCCCTGCCTCCCCTTCAACCAACCTGCCATACTGACGAGAAACCCAGCGGCGAGTCCATCTCCGACCACATGTACCGCATGTCCCTCCTTACCTTCGCCTGCCCGGCCGCTCTCAAGCCCCGCCTCGATCTGTCCCGCTGCATGAAGATGTGCCTGATCCACGACATGGCCGAGTCGCTCGTCGGCGACATCACCCCGGTCGACGGCGTCCCCAAGCCCGAGAAGAACCGCCGCGAGGCCGAGACCATGGACTACATCACCAAAGGCCTCCTCGGTGGCGTCGGCGGCGGCGAGGCCGGCACCGAGATCCGCGCCATCTGGCAGGAGTACGAGGACTCCCAGACCCTCGAGAGCCACTTCGTCCACGATCTCGACAAGATGGAGCTCCTCCTGCAGATGGTCGAGTACGAGAAGCGCGCCAAGGGCAAGCTCGACCTCGGCGAGTTCGCCTATGTCGCCACGAAATTCTCCCTTCCGGAAACCAAGGAGTGGGCGCAGGCCATACTCAAGGAGCGCGAGGAGTTCTGGGGCTCCACCGACCATGTGCATGGCGAGGCCGGCGTCGCGGGCGGTGTCAAGGTCGACACGCGGGAGCAGCAGGATGACTACTACAACAGGGATGCTTGATGATTCTACGAGGGAACGGGGCGCAATGAGTAATGATGGCAACGGTGGGCGGTTAGCATGCGTTTGGCATGGCATGGCACGGCATAGACACGATTCTGGTAGAAATTTTACGGTCACCCTCCCACACGAGAGACAGGCGCGTGGGAACCCATGTGCACGGGACAGCACGGTGTCACCATCGAGGGCGTGGCGACGGCTTTTACGTTGCAAAGTAACAGACACGGAAGAGTGGCGCGAGTTAACTTCTGCTGGGAATTCTATCGCAGACCGGTAGAAACAGACTTCCGCGTGTGCATGTCAACATCAGGACACTGACTGGATGCCTGTGATCAGCAATTTCCTGGGCTGTCTATAGCGGGTACTGTGGTAGCTTCTGGCCTTCCCTCTTGCACGACGGAGTCTCGCTATTTGCGGACGTCTCTGGCACACAATGTGCGCACATGGAATGCCACGGCGATACCGCATTCATACCGACTGTCAGAAGTAGGGAGCAGTGGAAAGAAAGGCAAGTCTCGGTCGAAACCAAGCTAGGTCCAAGTCCATGTCAGGACCATACCTCATAATTGAGTGCCAAGCGCTGTTCGTCCATTGTGAGATTAGGGTCCCCCAAGCTCTTATCTTATCTCCCGAGGACCCTGTGGATCCCGGCGCAAGCTTCCCCAACACTTGGGGAAGCAATGTCCGGTCGCTACGCTAAAAGTTCGCCGCCATGATCACGGGTTGTCAGAAACACCCCAAACAAACACGGCGCATCAGGTGGCTGCCTGTCGACCTCCCTACCATCCCCATCCTCGTGCGCATCATCCCGGTCGCGCATCTGCGAGAAACGCCCCCGAGCACAGCGATTCTCGTCTACAGGCGGCGATGACCCTTTCCTGAACCCCGAAACGGCGGTCTGGATCTTTCTTACACCGAGCAAACAGGGGAAGCTGTTGTTTCGACAAGCGCCCACGCGACCAGGACCCTTCCTCGACACCGGCCATTTCCTCTCCGATCTCTCATAATGACTTACTCCTCTCATTTCCAAATGCCTGGCGCGTATTTCGATAGCCAGGCATCAGGAGTCCATCCGAACGTCTTCCGTCCTCCACTATCCCCGTCCGTCTCGTCTTCCGTTTATCTCGCCAAGTCGACTGGGAGCGTTCAGTCGGAGGCCACGACGCCGGCAACCCACGCGAAGCGCAAGCGCATTTGGAATGGATCCTCACAAGAGCAGCACCAGCCGGATGCTGCTCTTCGCACAGGCGATACACACGGCACAGCTCCTCTCGACCACGATCGAAACCAAGGCCATTACATGCTGGCCGGCCAGCTCGAGACCCCGGGCGGATTCCAGGCGGACGGCGAACATGCGCCCTTGGAGGACAGCGTCTACTCTGACTACGATTACAGACGCGCGCTGGGCTCTAAGCGGTCAGACTTGACCGCTGAATCGCCGTCCTCTGGCCAGCCGACGGTCCTCATCAAGCCAGTACAGCCGATCAATACGGGGTGGAGCAGAGCCGCGTTCAGCACCATTGGCGGCGTGGTGGGCAAAGTTTGGGATTTTTGTACGGCCGGGGCGTTCAAGGGTTTCTACGCAGGCGGCGGCACCGGTTACTCGTTGGATGGCGGGCAGTCAGATGCCTCTCCGCAACCTGATGCGGGCGGCGGAAAAATTGCGCGCCCTCCAGATGACTATTTCTCCCAGCACAGCGCCGGAGGCGGTGAAGCCACCCCTGTGCCTGGTGGGTTTCCCCAACAGGACTACATGCCATACCCCCTCGAGAACGCGCAGGCTACAACCCCCGAGACGACCCCCTCTCGGCCGACAAAGCGACGACAAATAAGCGGAAACGACGAGTTACTGAAGAATTGGGTCATGGTAGACGAGTCATCATCGGCAGAAAGAACGCGGCCGGGGTCGAGGGTCTCTTCCAGGACGCCGGGACGAGCTACTCCCTCCCGAAACACCCGCCCTTCTATCACGACTGGTCGGCGCATCAGCGTGCCCGTATCCCGGCTCAACTCCACCCCTGGGCCTGTGCGCCGCTCTTCACACCGCATCTCGCACGCAGGATCTCCGGCCTTGAGCCCGCGGGAGCCGGCAAGCTTTGCCGGCGCGCGCTCATCTCGCCCTCCCTCTCCAGGACCGCTCTCGCCGAGCCGGATTCCCGTCCCGGTACAGACGCCGGGCCGCGACCGGGCCAGCTTCACCGCTCCGCGCCCCTCCAGCGCTGCCGCCCAGTATCGCACCAGCGGAATCACGTCCCCGGGCCCACGGCCGAGCCACACCCACCGCAGAACGCATAGTGGCGCCTCGGCGGCTTCTGCGCGAGGCCAGCGAGACAGGGAAGAGGACGGGATGGCCAGCCCGCGACTCACCGACGAGGCGAAACGGCTGGCCGCCAAGCGTCGAAGAGAGGAGAAGGATGCCGACTTGCGGATGAACGACTTCAATGCGCGTCTGCAGGCGATGATCCGCCAGGGCAAGGAGGCGCTCGGGACACAGATTGAAGTGGAGGGGGAGGGAGCCGCTGGCTGGGAGTCCGACGACTAAAAACAGATACGACTTGATACCCCGACAGCTACGTCTTTCATTTGCTGTTTCTTTTTTTGCATTGCTGTCGAGATGGGCGGGATTTTCCGAAGACTCCCAAGCGCGGAGTTGGGATACCATGGTGTGGGCTGTTAACGAAGTCATTTTGATGGGATGTGGTCATGCTCACGATTCCAGGGGGCTATTTACGACACCTTGGGCTAGAATGCCCACCACATCCATGGCTCATACCAGGTAGCTATCGAGTTCCAGAGATGAATTTGATTTGTTCACAGTTCTCTCCTCACTATTGACGTGTCATCGCAATACGGGGTTTTAGCTCGACGTTGCGCCCGAGTCCTATGAGACAGCCGGCCTCACTCTGCACCGCTCGGAGTCACTGTTTGGAAGGTCTTTTCGTTGACGAGGAGGATGGCGAGCTGCCTCGCTAGGGTCGCGGCCTGTACGAAATCGAAGTACTCCTTAAGCTTGAGCTAACTGTCGGCTCGCAGGGGAGTGCGCAGCGTCAACATCTGTCAACGATAACACACCAGCCGATACTTACTTCCACTGGCTAGGGGCTCTCCGTACGGCCGCTATCGTCTACAAAGCAGAACGGACTCTGGCCTGCAACTTCGTTCAAGCATGAAGTCGGCTTCTTCCTCGGGGGACTGGGCCGGCGCCGGTCTGATCACTTCGGTCGTGCCTGTTGTTCGGGATTGGATGTGTTAGAGAAGGGCCGGTGACATACTCAGACTTGTGCCTTTCAGACCAGAAGACTTTTATCGAGTCATCGCCTCGCTCGCCGAGTCATGTTCAGCTTTTCTACACGTCGATCTCTCCATCTCGGCGCCGATAAGCTCCATCCGCGGCCAAATGGCACATCGGCCTCGTGGCTCTCGGCGCTACGACGTCCCAGACGTAGCCACTGCGAAGAATTCCAACTTGAATATCATTGGCCTGTCATGTGGTGACAGGGCTCTAGGGGGTTCTCACGGCTGATTCCGTCAAGTGTTCAGTTGACTGACAGATGTAGGTTGGCACTTCGGTGAAGGGATGTGTGCTGAGTGAGACACGGGCGCTTGAAGAATGCAGAGCGTTGTCACGGTTTCTGGAGCCGAACAGCACTGGCTCGCCGGCCCCAGATGCCGTGATCCCTAGAGTCTTGCCAGATGGACTCATTCAAACGCACTCTACGTATGTACGCAAGTGAACTAAGAAAGCAACGGAACGGGTCGTTCTTTTCTCTCTGTCGGAAAAGTTCGCCACGGAGGAGTCGCAAGAGACTCTGCAAGACTCCATTAAAACAGCATAATGCCTCCGCCAGTCCCACTGCGCGCTCGAGGGAGGCTGGCACGAAAGATCTGCGAGCATATGATACGCGCCCACGTTCCCTGGAGGATCGGCCTCTAGGAGGGCTGAAGATCCGCCTTCTGGAATCGTGGCGCCCTGGCATTACCGAGACATGCCCCTGACTACAGCTCTCCGTCAGGCGGACGTTATCACCATGTCTCACCAATTGGCCCTTCCTGGGGTGCCGCCTGGCTAACGATATGCTGGTCTCACTTCCTGAACGCGAGCCTCGACGGACGATCGTCGGCGTTATTCGACCCTTGATTGACACACTAAAGGAACGAGCATACTGGAGGGACATAATCGACAGGGCCGTTGTTTGAGGCCGCGATGGAGCGACCATGGTCCTTCCTGATGGAATGAAGTACGTCGTCCCTGCAGAGATGGCGAGACGTACTCGGGGGAGAGGCCAGCTTTCCGAGTATATATGAGAGCAATCAAGGCCCATTACCTGTCCATCACTCTCATCATCCACTCTCACATCTTCAAACTGCATCCATCCTCTCATTTGGCCGGCCCAGCTTCAGCTTCACATCCATCTCAAGTCCGTTGTAGTACCATACCAACTTCCGCCAATATGCACTCCTACATCTTCGCCCTCGCCGCCGCCTCCGTGGCTATTGCCGCCCCCTCCGGCCTCGTCGGCCGCCAGGTCAACGCCACCGGCATCGCTGATGGTGCCGCCTCCGGCCTCGGTAAGTCTTGTTGCCAACGCCCCTGTTCAGAATCCAAACTGACTGCCTCACAGGTGATGTGACTGGCCCCGTCACTGGTGCCGCCGGCGGTCTCACCCCCGCCCTCGACCTCGGCACCCTGCTTGACCAGCTCATGGCCAACGGCAACATGCAGTTCAAGGGCGACATGAGCCAGGAGGAGATGGACGCCATGAAGCAGATCGAGACCACCTTCACCGAGCTCCGCCAGGAGCTCGAGAAGATCGAGAACGGCCACAAGAACATCAACCGTCGCCAGCTCGACATCCTCTCCAGCCTGCTCGGCGGTCTCCCCATCGTCGGCGACCTTCTCGGTGGTGGCGGCTCCGGCGGCGGCGATCTCCTCGGCGGCCTCACCGGCGGCCTCGGTGGCATCCTGGGCAAGGTCAAGGTCGAGGACCTCAACAAGGAGGAGATGAACATGCTGAAGGAGGCCGAGGGTCTCCTCGAGGAGCTCACCACCGAGCTCGTCGCCGAGGCCAGGAAGGAGACCGAGCACCACGTCCAGCGCCGCCAGCTCGATATCCTCTTCGGCCTTCCCATCGTCGGACCCCTCCTGCAGAGCCTCCTGGGCGGTGTCGGCGGTGGCGCCGGCGGCTCTGGCGGCCTTGACCTCGGCGGCCTCACCGGTGGTCTTACCGGCAGCGTCGGTGGCCTCACTGGCGGTCTCCTGGGCAAGGTCAAGCTCGAGGACCTCCACGTCACCGAGGAGCAGATGGCCATGGCTCGCAAGGCCGACACCATCCTGTCTGGACTTGCTTCCAAGCTCAAGGCTGAGGGCCGTGCCCAGTAAATGTATGGGATTCACGTCGGCACAACCGTGCATTCGCGTCTTCCATTCACAGCGGGTCTTGCAGCCTCTTCAATGAGTAAATGATGAATAGTACAGAGTTCGCATTCGAGTCTTTTGATAATCTTGCTGTGATGTTAAATTTTGAGCATGTTGTAGTCCGCACCGTCATTAGTACACAACCTCATCAAGCAGGAACAACAGGGGCCTTAAAGGTCCAGTGCGTCGAGCATATCACTAAAGACAAGGTTCCCAAGTCAGAATATGACGGGCGCCGGTGTGGAGAGGCTCTCTGGTCTGTCCCAATGCATCACGCTAGACCTTGGGATCTCTTGCAACCTGGGAGCCTTCGCCAGGAGGGGGATGATTGCTCGGCTCCAGATGACTTTATTTATATTGAGAACGGCCATCAGACAGTCAGCTAGACAAGTATGGTGAATTACGGGAGCTATAGCCCGCATCATAGACAGCTTCATGCTTCTTCCTCAACACCCGACTACTCCCTATCCTCATCTCGACCTGGCCACAGGATGTTGTGTTTCGCCACCGCCAGAGCCTGAGCGAAGATGTCAAGGAACCATGTCGCCGTCAGCAGGACGGTCATGGCGGTGCACACCCACTGTATGGCCTCGCTCCCGAGCTCCTCTCCGATCAAGCCTGTAGCCAGCACGAAGCCGACGTTGGGAAAAACAAATGTCCACCAGGACATGGAGAACCGCAGCTGCCACTTGAGCGCCGAGCTCACGTTGGCCACAAAGGCCACTGCAAAGAACCAGAACGCCAGACACCACAGCCAGATGCCGACCCAGAGAGCCATGATGCGCAGGACCTCGGGGGCCAGGGGGTGTCGCTCGAAGTAGGCGTGGTGGGCCGGGATGGAGCGGGCCATGCCGACGAGGGCGACTGTCATGAAGCCCGGCGGCCCGACGGCGATGAACATGGCCGGGCGCATGGCCGGGGCCGGGAGTCCGCCCTGCATCAACCTCCCGATGTACAGGGGGTAGACGAAGGTGGACACCATGAAGCCCATGGCCTCGGCTGAGACGCCGGCCACGATCATGGGCAGAACGCGGCTCTCGGGGACGAAGGCGACGAAGTTTGCGGCCACGACGCCCGTCAGCATGGGCGGGAAGACGGGGAGCACCCAGGCGGGCGTCATCGAGTGGACCGGCATGTGGCCTCCGCTGAACAGTAGGGAGAACTGGGCGATGGTGCTGACGAACGTGACGGACAGGTAGATCCAGAAGATGGCCCAGAGGGCCTCGGGAAGCCAGGGCCCTGTAGCCGGAGCTCCGTACAAGGCGATGGCGGAGAGCAGGGAGCTGACGCTGATGAAGAAGCACGGGAAGAAGAGACTCTCGGTTGGGTGCGTCAGGCTCGCCTTCAGGGCGCGCGGTTCTCTGATGAAGCGCGTGGCCATGGCCGAGACGAGTAGGGCGAAGAAGACGAGGTCGAGGATAAGGAAGACCTTGCCGATGGTATAGAGGCCGGTGAACCGATGAGGCGTATTGTGGAGGAGGAGGGCGATGCCGCCCGTGCTCATGGTCAGCGTGAACCAGGCCCATGTAACATGCTGGAGACGTTCGCTCAAGGGCAGGCGCGTAGCGCGTCGGTGACCTTGCCGTCGCGATGCCGTAAGATGGAGGTGGCCATCTTCCCAGTTGTCGGCTTTGGAATTTGCCGCGCCCGAAGGTTTGCGCTCGCGGAGGCCGTGGGCATCGCTGTTTCCGCCGTTCTCAAGAGCCATGTTACGAGAGAGCCCAGTGATGTACCCGGGAACTTGAACGGGCTTTCCGTTTGTTGTTGCGGCGCAGGCCGAGGTCTCAGCTGCCCACCCTCGCCGGCCCCTGGATTGGTGAAAAGGCGATCCTTCGTTGGCCGCCTCAGGGGCTCCCGCATCAATGTCAGGTACGGATGCAAATGGGATAGACCGGCCAAAGGTCCCAACTCTTATCTTTGACAGTCTGCAGACTTTGGAAGGTTACAGTCTTTACTCCGGGGCGAATCGGTTCCTGAACTGGGGCGACGTCATTGATCTGACTCTGCCGCTTCCGACGTGCCGGTCCGGATTTAGACACCATCGTCCGACAGTCTCGATGCTAAATAAACCTAGCCTCGACCAGACCTCACTCGGGAATTTGGCTTGCTCCAAGTCAGCAATTTCGGCACCATAATGAACACACCGGGTACATAGAGAACACATTCCCTGCTCATCAAGGTGTCAGTAGCGAGACGAAGCTGTTAAAAGTGCATAGATCACTTCCCTACAGCCACTACCAGTGCACATTAGACTGTCATTCAAATGAGCACCATTGTGAATAATAGCCTGTGAAGTAGTATCTAGGCAATGTACCTCCGTAGGGAGGGTAAAGAATGAGAGGTCATACGGACCAGGACATCACCGGCGAAGAAGCTTATCGAGGGGTAGGCCGGGAAAGGAGCAGGTCGACCTGGCTAAAAGCACATGAATATTCAGAGAGGTAACGCACTGTAGAGTAAACAATGAAGGAACTTCCTCGATGCTAGGCTGTCGTAGTTCACAGCTAATCTATTGAATAATGCTCATAACGTTGACGAGATGTATGTAACTTATGAGCACGAATGGCATATCCCGGTCTATCGCCTCTCACGGTGCATCACAGCTTACGCTCCCTCAACAAAAGCGCGCCTCCCAAGGCCAGCAGCGAGCACAGCAGCGAGACGCCATGGCTGTACGTGATGCCTGTGACGTATGACTTCACAATGGCCTCTGCGACCGCGGGCTCAGCCTTGTCGAGGTACTGAACACTCGAGCTCGCCTTGTCAACAATCTACGCAGGGGTCAACAAGGACTCTCCACGGCGACACGATGAGGAACACTCACAATCTTACGGGCAGCTTCTCCGAAGCCCGAAGCGAGCAGCCTCGCGTTCAGCTCCCACTTCATCGTCTCGGTGACCACGGCGCTGACGCACGCCAGCCCCAGGATCGTGCCCAGGCTGCTCGACAGGTACATGCCGGATGTGGCGGCGGCCTTGTTGGCGGGGCTCACGACGGCCTGGACGCTGATGAAGACGGCAGTCTGGAGGACGCCCATGCCGAAGCCGCCGGGGAAGATATACAGCGACTCCCAGAAATTGGTGTGGCCGTGCCACCTGAGAAGGAGGAGAAGATAGGCGAACGAGGAGAAGATTGTGGCAAGGACCATGAGGTTTTTGTATTGACCGGACCTGGCCCAGTCAGCGGGATGATTTTCTAGATTTATAACAGGGGCGGGATCCTTTGACTTACTTCTTGATCCAGGCACCCGCGAGGATCGCGCCGATGGCATTCCCAACAACAGCCGGGAAGAGGTGCGCGCCAGCGACGGTGTTGGACGTCCGCTCCGTGACCTGGAAGTACAGAGGCACGGCGAACATGATGCCCAGCTGCGCGGCCGTCTGGCATCCGATGACAAAGTACGAGATGACAACATCCCTCTGCCGGAAGAGGATGAGAGGAAAGATGGGTTCTCTCGCCCAGCGCGCCTCAACGACCACGAACAAGGCGGCGAGCACGGCAGCGGCCCCGAAGAAGACGAAGATGAGCGGGCTGGTCCAGGGAATCTTGGAGCCGCCAATCTCGAGGGGCGTCAGGAAGGCCAGAATCAGCAGCGCGAGTACGAAAGCACCCAACCAGTCGACCCTCCACAGGGGACTGGAGCCCTCGGCGTGGGGCTTGGTGGGCTCTCCGTCGCCAGAGGCGACAGGCTTCGGCGTGGACGGCGTCTTGGTGTTTGCCGGCAGACACATCAGGCAGAGCAACAGGGCGAACATGAAGATGGGCGCTTGGCCGATGAACGACCAGCGCCAGCCGATGGTGTCGGCGAGAAACCCGCCGACTGGGCCACCGATGCTGCGTCCTGTGGTAGCAGCCAGGTTGAGCCAGGCCTGCCAGGAAGCGACGTCTCGAAGAGGAACAAGATCTGATGTAGACCGTCAGCGAACGTGGAATATCTCGAGACACAGGTGTCTTAAAACGTACCGGAGATGAGGAGTACTGAAATGACGCCCATGGCAGATCCGCCAGACCCGGAAACGACTCTGCCGAGGACGACTTCCGTCATAGATCCTCCGATGCCGACGATGAAGCTATAGATGAATCAGACGTCTGTCAACACGTCGGTGGACACCGTACATACCATCCTAGCGCGAATGTCGAGTAGGAAGCAATTAGGAGGGCGCGCCGCCCGTAGATGTCACTGAGTTTGGCATACTAGAGAGACCAGTGTAAGTGGCGGCAGCCCCCCTGGAGTGTCCGATACTCACGATCGTCTGAGTCGCGGCTCCAGCCAGCACAAAGGCGGTGAACAGCCAACTCGAGTCCTCGAGATCATTGAACTCGGACGCAATAGTAGGATGCGTCGCAAGCACCAATGAACCGTCGGCGTTGGATGTGAACATGCCCACCACCAAGATGGCCACAATTTTCAGCACGTACTTGGACTTCGCCTTGTCCTCGTCCGCCTTCTGCTTTGCGTCGTCGTCATCGTCGTCGCTCTTGCCGCCTTGGGGAACGAGCACGCCTCGCTCAGCGTCGGCATCGGCTATTTCTGTATTCGGCGTCGCATACCAGGGAACAAACTCTTCCGAGTCGTCGAGGCTCGAGATGGTTAGGGAGCTGTCCCCCGATGAGCTCGCGATGGTCCGTCCTGGCAGGAGAGGCGTTCGTTCATCGGCGGTCGATGCCTGCGCCTGACGATTGGTGGGCGACGTTGCCTTTGCGACACCGCTGGAGAAGACCATGGCGAAAATGGTCTACAGGGATGACTCCAGTGGCATTCGATTGCTCGGGCGATTCTGAGCGATTCGATCGTTGGAGCGAGGTTCTGCTTGGTGTCGAGAGTTCCCACTATGGCGTCCGATCCAACCAATCTTACAGCCAACAGGACACTTCGCAGACCGCATGAGATGTGTGCAAGTCCAGGGCGGGCGCAGCTTTGCAGATATATTCACGTCAACCTCCGAGCACGCGTCTGTTGGAGAGCGCCAAGACGGACGCCCCCGAGCGAACCCCTCGTCCAGTCCCACTGTCTCTTATTCTTCGAGTCTCCAGGCTGGTCACGACAGCTCTGATTCGCAGAGTCGACAAGATAACGCACTTCAGGATTGTCATGTTAGTGTCGGCGCGGTCATTTGGGTGCGCCGACCCTCCGGTTCGGGATTGCGCAATATGGCGACATCGCGGACGGACCTACCAGCGACTCGGCTTCACCACACCCCCATCAAAGCCATTTGCCAAGGATGACTGCCGCGCATGGGGGCCTTGCTGGGAATCTTTGGAGGAAATATTGAGAACGACTTCCGCTGCCGTTTCATTTTTTGCCATTACAGTAGTATACACCGTTTCGCATCCCTTGCACGTCGCATTATGGCTGGATAGAGCGCATGTTGATGGGAAACGTCTCTGTAGAATCCCAGAAGCACACGACCAATGTTGGCGCTCGTACCTTACGCAGAATATCCCCGCTTCTCGCTTTCGGTGAAGAAGATGACCATACGCCAGAGCTTCTTGACCATGTCCTCCGCTTCGTCGTCGAGCGCCTGTGAAGCATATTAGTTTTGATCCAAGGCCAGTGAGAGGGGGAAAGACATACGCCCGTGAGCTCCTCCACAAGGTCGTCGGGTTTGCCGTGCTTACGCAGGTGCTCTTCGACCACCTCGACCAGCAGTTCCTCTTGCACGCCCAGGTACTCGACGATCTTCTTTTCGACAAATGGCCGCAGTTTCTCGCGGATGATGCCGTCGTCGAGGTGATCCCAAGCCACGTTCCACTTCCAAAGCCCGCTCTTGTCCGAAGGAATGTCCTGAGCCAGCGAGCGAACCGCGTTGTTGAGTTGCTCTTCTGTCATCTTGTCCGCCGCCGTTGTCGGCTCGAATTGGATCGGGATGAGCTGCCTCTTGGTGGTGCCGTCCTGCTCCTCGTCGTCCAGCAGACCCTCGACCTCGGCGATGGTGCGCCTGGCAGGGCCGGTCTTGGAGGCTTGGGCGCGCTGGGCGGCTGCGCCGAGGGAGAGCTTGAAGGGCGCCGCCGGGGCGGCAGCGGCGGTCTGCTGTCGCTGCTCCATCTCTTGAGCTTGTCTGTCGAGGAACGAATCCGCCATGCCACGTGCCTGCTCCATCTCGGCGGCTTCACGCCGACGTTCATCCTCTTCCGCCTTCCGATCGTGCTCGTCTCGCGCAGCCTCTTCAGCGCGGTCTCCTTGCCGCTTCCTGCTCCACGAGGCGTGGTCGCGGTAGTAGGGGTGTGACTTGCGCGATGCCTCGCGCTCGTCATCCCAGGCCTTGTCCCGTTCTAGATGCTCTGCCTTGCGCCTCTCGGCCGACTCTTCTTCTTGAATCTCGCGGTCTCTCTCTCGCTCGAGCGCTGCCTGACGCGCGCGTTCTCTGTTGAACCACTTGTGCTCCGCGTCCTGGTATCGCTTGTCGTCGTCGGCCTTCTTCCGGTTCAGCTGTCGTTGATAGAGCTCCTCGTCATCAGCCTCGCTCTCCTCGTCCTCTCGGTGAATGGAGAGGTCGGCATTAGAGACTCCACCGTTGACGAAGGAGATGGGGCGGCCTCCGTCGGCACCTCTCGGCCCTGCAGGGGCATTCTGCAAGCCTCGAGGCCCAACAGGGACGTTGTTGGCACCGTCTCCTGGTGGGGTGTCCAACCTTGACCGACGAGGCGCGCCGTTCCTCAATCGCTCCTGTTCCTCCATCTCCTCCTCCCTCTTCAGACGTTCCATATCGCGCTTGATGCTCCTGTCACGGAAGGCAGCAATTTCCGCGGCCACGACCTCGCGCATCTCGGCGGGGATATCGGCGAGCTCGTCGTCTTGAGCAAGAGGAATGTTGACCACCTCGACATCGCCGTTGCCGTTGGCCGCGGTACCATCTCGGTCTGTCGCGATCGCCGTCTTAGGGTGCGCCAAGTTGTGGATGACTTGTTTGACAGCGTCTTTTGCAGCCGCTACCCGCGACTCTGCATCAGGATCATCCCCTTTGTTCTCCTTGTAAGACTCAAGATACTTGAGAGAATTGGGGTCAATCGTCACCTGGAGCTTGACCATATCAACGCCGTTGGCGGCATCTTCCTCCTTCGACTCGGACTTGGGAGTCTGTCGCTTTTTGGGAACTTCAATGTCCTGCAAAATCTCCGCCGCAGTCGCGAAGGAGTCTGGGTCGTCAAACAAGGCGAAACCAAACTTGGCGCCTTTGCTGTCTGATAATGTGGATGTTGCCGATTCCCACCGTCGAAGCCTTCCGGCAGCATTGAGAAGCTGTTCGATATTCTCGTCGGCTCCTAGACCCTCGGGAATCTGGCGGATAAAGATGGTCCGGAGCCGCTCTTCGGCCGTCGGCGGGATCAACGATTGCAGGTTGTCGCGCGCGCTGCCTCTGGACTGATCGCCCCTGTCCATGCCCAAGCCCTGTCGCCCCGAAGAAGGCGCATTACCATCTCTGCGTCCCGAATCACCCGCCGGCCCTGGTTTCGCGCCGCCCAAAGCTGAGAGTCGGATCACGGGAGCGCTGAAGTCGAAGTTCGTCGGGATATTAGGAGCTTGGAAGTTGGGCGGCAGGCCGCTTTGTCGGTTAGCTTGTGCGTTGTTGGACTGCTGGACACCAGGAGGAGGTGCCATTCCCGGAGCGGAAGACATGCCTGGCGGAGGGCCTGCGAGGTGGTCAGCAATGAATGATCCGACGCGTGAAGCCAGCACGCACCTAGACCAGGAGGAGGAGCCATGCCGGGGGCAGAGCCGGATCCTGGGAAGCCGCCATAGCTGGGAGGAGCCCCGTAAGGGTTGCCTGTAAGTTGTTAGAACATCGGCGCGTTTCCAGATGAGTCAGGCGTGGAAGAGCGTACCTCCATAAGGGTTATAGGACATGTCGAAGCGGCTGCGCGTTGATAGGGCAGGCCTTCCCAGCGTATTGGGGCCTATGTGTACGACAGTTCAAGGGGTTTGATCCGGATTCGTTTATGAGAAGCGGATTGTACAGGTGAGATGGGTGCTGCTGTAGATCGCGGGGTTGTCGTGGTGAAGTTGAGCTCTAGGTCCAGCAGAGGCACCTGCCGCCTACAATTTTCGGCGATCGAACTACCAGCGCGATTGACCGAGCGACAGGCGTTTCATTGGTTGTCAATCAGCCCGTTGTGGGGCTCATCGGTAGATCGGCGCTGGGTTTATCCGCAAGGATTTTTGGAGCTTCCTGGGACTGCGATCATGAACTGAGCAACACCAAAGGCACTTTCGACGCTGCTGCCACCCGATTCCTAGCTTCGTTCAACGGCTAGACCGTGTCATTGCAAAGATGTACGTGTCTGACCATGTGCCTCAATTACAACATAACTAACACCTGTCAGGGCGTCCGAATTGAGGTTAGCCGGCAAGCGCCTGCTCCAGTGCAGCAGTGTCCCTCGCGCATCCCTCATCGCCCCCAGAGTGGCATTCCCCCATGCCCGGGCCATCTCGACAACAACGACTCTTTTCAATCCTCGCGAAGCCAGAGCCAGGCCCTCATGGGCTAGCCGCACTGAGGCACCACCGACAGACCCCGTAACACCTGCAGCGTCCGCAGCGCCTGCAGCGCCAGCACCAACCGCGGCCCCTACCGAACCGACAGCCAGCGACAAGCCCTCCGCGCAACCAGAGGTCAAAGCCCCCGAGCCCTCCTTCTTCAGCCGTCTCTCCTCCACGGCCACCTCGCGTTCCGCAGCGAGCGATCATGTCTACGACGCCACGTCCCACGGCACCTTCGACCTCTCCAAGATCATCTCCGACGAGTCGGACGAGTTCCTGAACAAGCACTACGACCGCTCCGTCTACAACCTGCGCTGCAAGCCCGTCCTCGGCCGCACCGTCAACATGACCAACGGCATGGACCTGGCCGCGGGCCTCCGACAGCTGAACAATGTCTGCAGGCAAAACAAGATCAAGGACCTCTACCGCACGCAAAAGTTCCACGAACGCCCTGGCCTGAAGCGCAAGCGACTCGTGCGCGAGCGTAGCGAGAAGCGCTTTAAGAAGAGTTTCAGGGCCACTGTCAAGAGGGTACAGGAGCTTTCCAACCAGGGCTGGTGAGCGGGGGTCTTGCAGCGTCGAGGAATCTTGTATGAATAGGCTGTACATTTAGGCGCACGCAAAACATCAATGATAGACGCGGGCAATGTATTCTGGGTGCACATTTTGAGTCATGACGCGAAAATGCAGTGCTGTGGCTCTGGTGTATGTTTCCGGGCGCCATGTCTTACATGTCGTCGTCTGCATCCCAGCGGCGAGTAGGCGACGGTCCGGGACTCGTCTGCAGCCTGGGACGGCTCTTGAAAATGGCCTCCATGTCCTCCACATCCAGTTCCTGGGCGGGCGCGGGCTCATTAGGCGTGCCCGGCGCCTCCTCCTCGACCTTGGGAAAGTAGCTGCCCTCCCCGCGAGGCGCCATGCGCGACCGGCGTTGCGATCTCCGTCTTTCCAGCTGCGCCTTCTGGCGAGAGGCTTCAAAGCCGGCCAAACTTTTCCTTGTACGGGACACCAGATCCTCGTAGGCTAGGTCTTGGTCTTCGAGCGCTGGCGTTGACTCTTCGGAGCTCGCGGCATCCCGTATAGGCGAGGTTTCCGTTGTGTGCTCATCATCCTCTTCCTCTGGGCTGGCGTACTTGTTCCCGCCCCGAGACATTCGCGCCATGGAGAGACGAGTGCGCTCAGCCAAAGACAGCGTGTGCCGTGGTTTCGACTGTTTGACAGGTGACGGGGACGCATTGTCCATGGAAGCAAGGATCGTGTCGGCCATTGCTGTTGTAGGGGAGACTGGCTCGGGAGATGGAGATCTCTGGGGTTCTAGCTTGACTGTTGGTCGAATTTGCCGCTGGGAAGACTGGCTTCCGTGCCTGCTGACACCATTTCCTGAAGATTGGGTAGATTGCGAGGAGGGCCGGGAGAGCGAGACTGAGGATTGAGCCTGGCGAGATCTCGATGAATCCCAGGTTTCTACAGTTGACCGTGGCTGGGAATCCTTTCTTGTAGTCTTCGGTAGGTTCTCCGTTGGTAAATCATGAGCACGAGGTCTGGGCATTTCGATAGTCTCCAAAGCTTGGCCCAAAGGTCTGTCGAGTGCATCGTTCGGTGCGTAGGTAGGCTCATCTAGATCGCTGAGCTCTGACACCGTCTCATCAGCAGATTCGACGGCTTGAGGCGGTGGTCTTGCTGGCTGTCGGGTCCTTGGGCCTATGATCGAGCTTAGAGACGGCATGCGAACCGCCTCGACCTCCTTTAGCTCCTTCTGCAAGTCCTGCAACAAGGAAGCATATGGGGATTCGAGGCCATGCATCTTGGCCCGCAGAGACTTGCCGGGACTCATCTGACGGCGATGGAGCCGCGCATGGTTGTCGAACCCAAAGTCAATCCCGCGCTTCGTGTCCTTCTGCTGGGCCCTCTCAGGAGGTAGGGTGGCCGCCTGCTTGCCAAGTACTTCCTCGCGGAAATCCTGCCATTTCTGCAAGCTCTCCCTCTGTGCCCTGACGCGACTGTCAAGCTTCTCCAGCAGACCCTTGCCCTCGTCCTCTAGTTCAGACAGGCGATCGGACTGAACCCTCCTCCAGACGCGGTCAAAAGGCGCCGAGAGTACGCCGTCCTGGCGGGCGTTGATGTTGCCGCAAAGCAGCGTCTCCATCCACTGCTCGTTGCCGGCCCAGTTGTTGCGAACAAGCCGACGCATGTCTAGCCGCATGTCCTCGGTGACGTGCTGGTGGTCCCCGGCTTGCGTCTGCAACCGGACCTGCTCTTGCCGGCGGGCGATGTTCCTCTCCTTGACGTCAAGAAGCTCAGCCAAATCCTGGTACTTCCGTCTCGCCGCGTCCTTCTCCCGCAGGAAGCGGGATAGAGAGGCCCGGTGTGCCAGGTTCAGAGCCAGCAGGTCGGCCTTGTCGCCCGCGTAGCCTCGCTCCTCCAGGGCCAGCTGCTGGGCGATGGCCGGGTGCTCGCCTTCAGCTTCAGCCGCCGCGGCCACGAGCTTCTTCAGCACTGCCGACGAGAAGACGGCAAGAACCTCCTCGAGACGTTCGCCTTTGCACTCGTCTAGCATGGTCTTGCGCACGACAGCGTCGCGGCCCAGGGCGCCGCTCTTCTTGGCTTGTTCGAGGCATCGCTGGAGGGCGGAGCGGAGGTTGATGGATTGGACCTGGTCGCGAGGCGGGAAAAAGGGTTCTAGTTTCTGGAGACACGACCATCAGTTTAGGAGGTTGGTGGCGAGGGGTGCGAGACGAAAGACTGACACTCCGAGCTTCATCTGGGTCCCAGAGACAGAAGAGCTGATACAATGCCCACTCGGTGCTCTGGATGCGCTTCTTTTGGATAGCAAAGGTTTGATCATCGAACACAGGCCAGTCGGGCAGGGAGTCGAGGTCGAGAAGGCGGAGATTGGTCAGGAAACACTGTATGTTTGTGGAATGCTGAGGAGGGGGAGGTGCCGCCGCATGGATGGTTCGCGTGGTGTTGCTCGCGGCGCGAGTCGAGCGGGAGCGGGCGAGGAGGGAATTCGGTGGCAATGTAGCCATAATCGGCGCATTGTGCGCGTACCGAGCTCACGCCAGGTGTGCGGTGTGTAGGTGTAATAGTGTTTGAGGGTGGTGATGTTGATCCACTTGCACTCCCAAGAGATGTCGAGAAGTACGTATTGACATTCGGCCAATTCTGAGGTGACACGCCGTTACGGGTTGCTGGGGTCAACCGAGTCTGGGGCGTCCACTCGCTGTTCTTCAGTGGGGTGATGGGGCTAAGTCGCTGCCCAGGGACCGGCACCTCACTGAAGGGTCCGCCACACTTGCCTGGAACCGGGCCCCCGATAATGAACACTCCGAGTCCTGAAGTGTCTTCAGTTCAGTTGGAAGCTGGAATCTAAATTTGGAATTTGTACAACATGGAACTTCCATGAATGCTGTTGCCTTGATCACAGCCCCTGACTTGATCTCGCTATAACCTCAACAGTCCTGATATCTTCAGGTTTCAAGTCTTCAAGATGTAGATATTGCCGGTCCTGTACAACCTCAGCATTACCTTGACCTCACAACATCACAAGGGCGGCTCTTCAACATCGTGGTATTCCATCTTCAAGTTCGAGGAGCACCTCTTCTATATACCTCTCGCCATCAGTCGTCTGTCATACCTGCGGCCACGCCCTTTGAAAGACGCATCTCCCTTTTGATCATCGTTGCTCATATGCTTTGGTGTTGTCCAGTATGTACAATCCCCTACTTATATCGATCCTCACCACTCGCGGACGGGCCAAGGGGGGTCGATGGTGACCTGCTCCGTGACGCACGTGTCCGCCAGGGCGGCCTGGGCCTCGTCGCTGTCGAAGGGAATGCAGTCGTAGCCCAGGTCGTCGATGCCATCGCAGATGACGACGGCCTCGTCACCGCAGGGGCTGGTCATGGTGAAGTTCTTGAACGTGATGTTGTTGCACACGGCGTCCTCGCTCGTGGAGCACGTCAGGCGCGCGACGGCGCGTCCGTTCTTGCCGCTCGTGTAGCCCGAGAAGTTCTCGAAGACGACGTCCTCGACGCTCATCTTGGAGGGGAAGGCGTTGCACTCCTCCGAGGGGATGTTGAAGTAGCACGAGTCGAGGTAGACGCCGTAGTCGGTGCGGGCCTGCCAGAAGTTGCGGTAGGTGATGTTGCGCACCCAGCCCGAGCCGACGCTCTCGCCGGCCCAGACCTTGATGCGGCCGCCGTACTGCCCGTTGAGCATCCAGATGTTCTCCATGACCACGTCCTCGACGAAGGACACCTCGCCCTCGTACTGGCCCAGGGAGCCGAGGGACTGGCCGTGCGTGCCGTTGCAGTACATCGTGTCCACGTGCAGGTCCGTGTTGTTCGACTTGGGCGAGAAGCAGTCGTCGCCGAGGTTGGCCCAGACGCGCTCGATCTTGACGTGCTCGACGTTGAGGGAGTTCCAGAAGTCAGAGTTCTTGGGGCGCGAGGTCGCGTTGTTGGTGATGGCCTCGACGATGACGTCCTTGTACGTGATGTACTTGGCTGCGAGAGGTTAGGGGACGGGGCTCGTTCTACGGCAAAGGGACACATACAAGTCACGATGAAGTTGTGCCAGACGGGCGAGTCCTTCATGTGAATGCCCTCGACGTGCAGGTTGGTGCAGTTCTCAGCATAGAACAGGATGGGACGGAGGTACTCGTTGTCAGGGTCGAGAATCCTGGTCATCGTTAGCGACTGCAACCTTGGGGCTGTTACTGTGAGTACTCACTCGAGGCCGGAGAACTCATCCCACCACCTCTGGCCGTTGCCGTCAAGGACACCCTCGCCGTAGATCTTGATGTCCTGGCCTCCCCACTTCCAGAACATGAGCGAGCGCTGGAAGGGGTGGTAGAAGGCATGCTCCTGCCAGTAGGGGGTGTCGTTGGTGAACTTGATGGTACCCTCGAGGTTGATGTGGATGTCGTTCAGGAAAGTCAGGTCGAGAGGCTTGCCGATGACGAAGAGCTCGTCCTTGGGCAGGTAGACGGTGCCACCGTTGTTGGCCTGGCGGACGGCCTCCTCAAACTCGGCCGAGATGTCGTCGAAGTCATCCTCGGAGGAGCGAGGCGTGAACGTCTTGCGGCAGTTGGGCGACCGCTTCGCCACGGGGTGCTTCTCGCGGAACTCCTGGGCGTTGCGGGGGACGCCGGCGGGCAGCTCGACGGCATAGGCTGCCACGCTGACCGCGGCGGTGAAGACACTGATGAGCGCGGAGACCTTCATCTTGGGCTGTTCGTGTCGGTGAAGAACAGATGACGGGTGGGTGAGCAGCTCTCATCATGTCTCGACTATTCCACAGCACGGCTTCTTATACTATTACAGCTCCCCGCAGACCTCGCCTTTCAAGCTTGGCTCTATCACTCGAATACTCCATGGGCTGCCAACCCCGTGTTTGCATGGACCCACGACATCTAGGGTAGCACAGGAGACTTGATGGTTCATAATTCTTTGGTAGACGGCCATCTACGATGAGTGTCACGTCCATGTCCTGGTGTTAGGATCTCACCCTTGGCATACGCGGGCCTGGTCCCTCGTCGACCAGCTTCCCCATGGAGTCGAGCCAAATCAGAACCCGACAACCTGGGCCAAGATATTGCTCCGCATGTTTCTTCTCCGCAATCTTGTCCAAGGAACGAGCGATGTTAGGGCCCAAGCCAGGGTCTTGGAGATGTTTATGGGATGATGAGGGTCTTCTGCAGAGCCGAGATGGAGAAAGACGACCAGCAAAGGCGGTGCGAAGCATTCCACCTATCATGAGATGTAAGATCGCTGCGGAGGGTAGCTTGTCGTTCAGTTAGAGTCTTGGCTACCGCTGGCCGCGTGGGCCAGAGTCCCTCTCATGGAGGGTGTGGTTGGCGGGATATCTGGATCGACGTGGTTGAAGACGGAGAAATTGGGATTCGAGATGGCAGCGGCTCCTCATCCGCGCCGCGTGAATGCCGAAGCCAAGCTCCAGAAGATGCCGTCTGGCCGTTTTGCCCGCCTCCAGTCTTGGCGGATATCCCCTGTCTTCAAGCCCTGGCAATCACCCACGTCCCCCGCACAACCCTCCCACAGCCTTAGTTCAGCCCTTCTCAGGCCCTCCAGGAGCTGCGGAGAGTTCCGTAGAGCCCCCGGGGGTCCTTTTCTCCCTTCGGGAGGATTCCGAGCGCCCACCGCCCAGGCACCAAGCCACTCCCGTCTTTGCCCCTGACGGTCCTACAGCGCTTCTTCTGACGACTTGACCCTCTGCCGAGCACACCGGCTCGCCCCTCGACACGACGATGCGGGGGCAGGGACCTGGCTTGCGTAATGGGGATCCTGTGCCGCGGCCATGCCCGGCGCGCAGTGGATGGAAAATCGCGTTCCGACCAAGCTGGCTCTTAACGAGCTAGATAAGCTGCGAGGATCCTGCACTTGGCAACAAGACGCGGCCTGTCTTGCCCGTCTCTGGGCTTACGTCCCAGCAACATGGACCTGCGTGAGTCGGTTCGAGCCGGACGAGCAACTCGCGCTTTCATCGCCGGGACACGAAGCAGGCATGCCACGTCCACCCGACTCTTTGGTCACATCACAGCCATCAGCGACACGACGAACAAGAGCTTCGCCCAGGTTGAGCAAGGTAAAAGTAAAAGAAGTAAGCATTGACCGCTAGTATCAAGTCCAATGACGCCCCCCCATGCCAGTTGCGAGCGCTGGGCATGACTGCGCTCATGATCTATCCATGCATCTATCGAAATCACCACCTCGTCTCTGAGCCTCGTGCCCTACGCGGAAGCACAGTGGCCGCCGTCGACGCGCAGGTCAGCGCCCGTCATGAAGCCGCTCCCGTCGGCCAACAGGAAGACGGCCGGGGCCTTGAAGTCTTCGGGCACACCGAGACGGCCGAGGAGGGCGCCGAACATCCACGTCTTCTCGACCTCGGGTTCCGCGGCGAGGAGCTCGTCCGTCATGGCGGTCCGGATATACTGCGATGTGTTAGTACACTCTCCAACCCAGAGGCCAGGGCCTCAGGCGCGCCGCAACTTACACCGGGCGACAGGGTGTTGACCCTGATGCCGTACTGGCCCCATTCCTGGGACAGGGACCGGCACATCTGCTGGACGGCGGCCTTGCTCGTGTTGTATGCGGTACACGTCAGACCCTGCCACGGACCACGTCAGCGTCGACATCCCCATCTCGAAGCGCATGCTACTCACCCGGTTGGCGATCTGGCCGGACATGCTGGCGATCAGCACGATGCTGCCCTTGCGCTTGTTCTTCACCATGATGTTGGCGGACACCTTGCTGGTGACGAAGGCGCCGACGACGTTGACCCTCTGTATCCGCTCAAAGTCGGCGATGGGATACTCCAGCGCGGGCACCTTCTGCTGGATGCCGGCGCACACGATCGTCCCCGTGAACGGGGCGCCCCGCGCCTCGGCCTCGGCGTCGACCTGCTCGAGGACGCCGCGCGTGGCCTCCTCGTCGGTGACGTCGCAGCGGTGATATGTGACGGAGAGGCCGCGGCTGGAGGCGAGCTTGCTCAGATGCGCCCACTCCACGGGGGACGGCTCGGAGAGGATGTCCAGACAGGCGGCGTTGCCGCCGGCCTCGACGACGGCGAGCGCGAAGGTGATGCCCAGACCGCGCCCGCCGCCTGTGATGGCAATGGTCTTGGATCCGAGGGAGAAGAGGCTCGGGAAAGGGGCAGGTGTCGGGAGAGGGTCCTTCTCCTCGGGCAGGGGATATGTCGGCGAGGCTGGTAGATCCATATCGCTCGTTGCTGTGGGAGGTGACATGTTGGTCGCAGGGGAAACGAGGCAGGCGGCCTCAACTTGTAGACGTGAATTAGTGGACCGGCAGGGCGAGAAGGTATCACGATGAGGCCAGGATTACGAATGACTGGGACAAGAGGCGACTACAACAGCGGGCTGATGAGTTGACGGCATGGAGCGTCACGATGTGGGATATATGGGCTTGGTCCCACGGTCTCTTCTTCGCTTGGACTTGTTCTTCTTAGAAAGCACTGAGCGATGCGCCGGACCACAGCGGGAACATGGTCGAGGCAGACAGAAGCGCCGTTCTGTGGATGATGCTAGTACTGGCGGGCAAGTCTACAACTCCGGCCGTGAACGCGGGGCAATGTTCTGAGGGCAACTCCAAGCGCTCGTGACAAACGTGGGGGATCTCTGACTCGGGCCACAGCACCCACTCACTAACTCACCCACTTGTCGCCGGCCTTCATGATCCGAGAACACCGCCAGAGATGGGGTTGGGTGGCCAGACTCGGTACCGCGGGGTCTCGGGATCATCAGCTCAACTGAAGTCATCCGCCACATGCAGCGGGCTTGGAAGGATGAAGCGCACATGAGCCCAATGTTTCCTCATGCGAATTGATAACAGCTGCCAGGTCCTCGAGGCTACTCACGCGGGGCTTCCCTCGTCTCCTCTTCAGCGCTTGATGCTACCTGTTTGAGCCCTCCTACAGCGCCTGGCCCGATCTGGAAATGCTACGCACTCGACGATGCAGACTACCCCCGAAGAGGATTGTCTAACCACCGTGAGATCTGAGCCCAAGCGGGTTTAAGAGAAGGACGAGATGTCTGGATTGCGTTTATAATTAATTGTTCCCATGGCGCATTTTCCTCCGTTGACTGCCATCTACTGCCTCTTTCGAAACCACGTACACACACCGACTCGCGGCTGGTGGTCTTTCTAATAGACAACGAGAACACCATCCTTCACATCGATCTCTCACAACATCACAACCACTGCCAGCGACTCTTGTGTCTTGACCATGGCACCAAGCGCAGTCCCCGTCGACCATGGTCTCGTAGACCTCAACTCGGTCTCGGCCGTCAAGGGCGCCAACGAGCCCAAGACCTTCCAGCTGTCCGCATCCCAGAAGCAGGAGGTCGACCATGTGCTGAAGAGCTTCCGATGCCTCATTGCCGACCTCTGCGAGCAGTTCAAGGGCGGCCACCCCGGCGGTGCCATGGGCATGGCCGCCATCGGCGTCTCGCTGTGGAAGTATATCATGAAGTACTCGCCCTCGAACCCCTCCTACTTCAACCGGGACCGCTTCGTCCTCTCCAACGGCCACACGTGCCTCTTCCAGTACACATTCCTCCACCTCACGGGCTACAAGCACATGACGCTGGATCAGCTCAAGTCCTACCACTCGAGACGGACAGACTCCTTCTGCCCCGGCCACCCTGAGATCGAGCACGACGGCGTCGAGGTGACGACGGGCCCCCTGGGCCAGGGCATCGCCAACGCCGTCGGCCTCGCCATGGCCACCAAGCACCTGGCCGCCACCTACAACCGGCCCGGCTACGACGTCGTCGACAACATGACGTACTGCATGATCGGCGACGCCTGTCTGCAGGAGGGCGTCGCCCTCGAGGCCATCCAGCTCGCCGGCCACTGGAAGCTCAACAACCTCGTCGTCATGTACGACAACAACCAGGTGACGTGCGACGGCAGCGTCGACCTCTGCAACACCGAGGACGTCGACGCCAAGATGCGCGCCTGCGGCTGGGACGTCATCAACATCGAGGACGGCAACTGGGACGTCGAGGCCATCGTCAGGGCCCTGACGCGCGCGAGGGCGAGCCGCGAGAAGCCGACCTTCATCAACATCCGCACCGTCATCGGCATCGGCAGCACCGTCGCGGGCGATGCCAAGGCCCACGGCGCCGCCTTCGGTCCCGAGGGCGTCGTGGCCGTCAAGAAGGCCTTTGGCATGGACCCCGAGAAGCACTTCGTCGTCGGCGACGAGGTGTACAGCTACTTCCACGAGGCCAAGGAGCGCGGCGCGAAGCTCGAGGCCGACTGGAACAGTCTCGTCGAGGCGTACTCCAAGGAGCACCCTGAGCTGGCTGCCGAGTTCAAGCAGAGGATCGAGGGCAAGTGGACTGCGGACTGGAGGTCCCTCATCCCGGCCAAGGAAGACTTCCCTACGACCCCTACCGCGTCGAGAAAGTCTGCCGGCCTCGTGTGCAACCCCATCGCTGCCAAGCTCCAGAACATGATGGTCGGCACTGCTGATCTGTCGCCCTCTGTGAACATGATCTGGAAGGGCAAGGTCGATTTCCAGAACGTGAGTGTTGATTCATGGACAGAGTGCGAGACCCTCGAGCTGACCCTCCCTTTCTAGCCCGACCTCAGGACTACCTGCGGCATCAACGGCGACTACAGCGGCCGCTACATCCACTGGGGCATCCGCGAGCACGCCATGGCCTCCATCTCCAACGGTCTCGCCGCCTACGGCAAGGGCACCATCCTGCCCGTCACATCCAGCTTCTTCATGTTCTACATCGTGAGTGACCTGGCCCTCTCCTGTATGGCCGCCCAGATATACTAACAGGCCCCAGTACGCTGCCCCCGGTGTCCGCATGGGCGCCCTCCAGCGTCTGCAGCAGATTCACATCGCGACCCACGACTCGATCGGCACCGGCGAAGACGGCCCTACGCACCAGCCCATCGCCCTCCCCAGCCTGTACCGCGCCATGCCGAACCTCCTGTACATCCGGCCCTGCGACAGCGAGGAGACGGCGGGCGCCTTCATTCTATTTCTTTAATAAGTATTTGGCTAACTTTCGATCTT
>JAXQJP010000040.1:0-159494 GCA_037042015.1 Furcasterigmium sp. R96-07A1
ATCCAGCCCTCACTGGCTTGACTATGGGAGAGCGGACGGGATCCCGTATTTTCCAGTGGGTATGGTCGTATGTGCTTAGATCCAGGTGTTGCTGACTCTATAATTCCTTGCAAGATGGGAAAGGTGGTACATCGGGGAGTTCCAACAGGCGCTGCCCAACGCAGGCCAGGCGGGCGGAAGACGGAGGGCCGTCAGAGGCGCAGGTTCTCGGTTCTTAGAACTTCACCATCTTCTTGTCGAAAGAATCACTGGCATCACGTCGGAAAGAATTGGTGCCATCACCTGCCTTGACGCAAGAAACAGGATGGTGACTTGCGGTCGCGTCGTAAGCCCGATACGATGCTGGTCCTTCCAGTCTTTTTGGGTCGGAAGCAAACCCTGTCCATGCCCGCCAGAGCCTGATGCATGGCCCAGCGTTGTGAAATCTTATTGCTGCCAGTCCGATATATGCGAGATCTCGGTCGGGCTCTGGACAGGTCTCCAACTCCTCAGTCAGCAGCCCGCCAGCCACCCCGGCCCGTTCCCGCGGCCCTCCCGGTAACCCCCCTGTCATCCCGCCGCCGCTAGCGCCGGAGTCTTGCTCGATGCCGAGCCGCGGCGCTCCGGGGCCCGACCGACAACCGCCGGCATCAAGAGTGAGGCGCTGTCAACCACGGCCGATATCAACATGTCTGTAATAGAATTCGTGATATAAAAAGCAGAGCATTAGATATCACCAGTCTTGGATTCCCAGCATTCTCCAATGTCAATGAACTACCTTACAATCATCCCATATCGACCTACACCCTCCCAGCCCCATCACTCCCAATCCAAACGATGGGCAACAACCCCTTCAAAGTCATCATCATCGGCGGTGGACCCGTGGGCCTCACCGCCGCGCACGCCCTCCACCTCGCAGGCATCGACTTCGTCCTTCTCGAAAGAAGACAATCCATCGTCGAGGACCTCGGCGCCAGTCTGGTCCTGACCCCCGCGAGCCTACGCGTGATGCACCAATTCGGCATCTTGGATGACCTCCTATCCATTAGCTCAGAGCTCCTGCACAACCGCTCGTACGACGTGGCGGGGAATGTCTTTTTCGACGGGACCGGAATCCAGATCCTGCGAAAGAAGTAAGTCACCCTGAAAAGGGCGGTAGTTTCGTCCATAATCTGACTCCCAACCAGGCACGGCAGCTGTCCGATGATTTTCCACCGGGCGGAGTTTGTAGAGACCCTCTACAACGGTCTCCCCGAAAGCGCAAAGAATAAGGTCCTTCTCGGTAAGAAGCTATCGGACATCCAGGCCAACGACGACGAGGTCGTCGTCACATGCGAGGACGGAACATCCTACCACGGCTCGCTCGCCCTCGGCGCAGACGGCGTCCACAGCAAGACCCGCCAGCTCATGCGCGACCTCGCCATGCAGCAAGACCCCTCGCGACCCTGGGATGAGAAGAGCCCCTTCCTCTCCACCTACAGCTGTCTCTGGTCCAGCTTCCCGCGGCCCTCGGATCCCGGCCAGGGCTTCGACACCCAGCACAAGGACAAGAGCGTCATGTATCTCACGGGTCGCGAACGCGGCTGGATCTTCCTCTACCGAAAGCTGCCCGAGCCCACCCGCGAACGAGCTTCGTACACAGACAGCGACCTTGAGGCGTGCATTGACGAGTTCAGCGACTTCCCTGTCGACGACAACTTCAAGGTCAAGGACGTCTGGACGAAGCGTCTCACCGCCGGCATGTCCAACCTCGAAGAGGGCGTCGCCGAGAACTGGACGGGGGGGCGCGTGGTCCTCGCCGGTGATGCCGCGCACAAGTTCACACCCAACACGGGCCAGGGCCTCAATGCGGGAATCCAGGATGTCGTCAGGCTATGCAATGGCCTGCGCAGCCTGCAGAGCAGCAACTCGGCGGGATTAACAGCCATACAGCTGACCAAGACCCTTGAGGCTTACGAGCTGGACAGGAAGACTGCCGTCAAAGCTGAGATCGGCCGCGCGGCTGGCGCGACGCGGTGCCAGGCGAGGGCCAACCCGCTTTATTACTTCCTTGGCCGTTATGTTCTGACTCTGAGCCTCGTTCAATATCTCATTTTCGAATTCATATTCAGCTCCGCCGTGAGCAGCGCCCTCGTTTTGGACTACGTCAGCGCCGAGGAGCCTTTTGTTGGCGTCACCAAATGGCAACATCCCTTGGCTGCGCCCGGATCGGCCAAGATAGTTTGAAAGATGAAAGTGGACGGCGTATCGAGAGCACCAGATTAGATTATAGATTAGTTGGATATAGACTCATACAGCCGAACCATGCATTGCTTGTTCCTTTGCTCGTGCAACCGCCATCCGACCCAGACGGGCCAGCTCTGTGATGAAGGTATCCAGGTGTGGGGACCATGCGGCGTCGCCGAATCGCTCTGAGCGCCTGGTGAACTCTACGAGCAAGTCCGACGTGGAGCTGATGAGCAACAGGTCTCCATCCACTGAGGGGCTGAGGGGATCCAGGAGGATGTTGCAAAATATGTTGAGTGCGGCCGAGACGGGGTAGAACAAGACGGCCCAGATGTTGCTCGGATTGTCGTGGGACATGACAGAATTCATGTGATGCAGCGTCGCTCGGCTCGCGTGCAATGAAATGGCAATGCTGCTGCTGATGCCTTGCAAGTGTTCCGCACCCGTGTTCTGCGTCCACTGCCGGCAATGGCTGCTGGCTTGGTGGATGATGGCCACGAGGTGCAGGTAGTTCAGCTGCCTGGCGCTCCTCCGTATCCAGACATCGAAGTTCTGTGTACGATCCTTGGAGACAGTTGAGGCCATGTCTTCGGTGAGCGTTGGGCGGCCTTGGTCTGGTACCGATGCTCTCCAACGCTCAAGCTCTTCGTCGAGTTCGCGTACGGCACAGAGAGTCTCGGCATCGGTCTTTCGAAGGGCCGAGGCAGAGTAAAGCCTCCTCACCACACGCGACTGGATCATGGTGAGCTCCAGGTCGGCCACACTAAAGCCAAGTCCGTCAAAGGGAACCCTCGGGTCAAGTTTGAGGTTCGTATTCGACTTTCCGGGCGGATGCTGTACTTCATTTGAGCCCGTCGGCAGCGTGAGATCACAATAGTCCTCATCGATCGCGGGAGGCCGGCCCGTCCGAAGACTCAAGTCACCATCGCACCAGTATGCTATCCAAAACAATCGCCTGAGATGTTGCTTCGATAAATCGGATATCCCTTCATCATCACTTGGGTTGGCTCGCTCCGATCGATGTGCTGGGTCCACGTGAGATCCAAGAGAGAAGAGGTGGCGGCAGGCGACGCTGTGGTAGACGTAGCCTTGTTCTTCCTTTCCGCGGGCAACATAGTAAATCATCTGCCTCGGTGATAGTTAAGAATATGTGCCTCGTGAAAGTTGACGGTACCGACTCACCAGCATGAGGAATGTCCCGGGAGACGATGAATCAGGCTCCCCAAGAACGTGTGGCAGCAGATGCATCAACTCTTTCTCGCAAAGTTCTGCATTGATCTTGGGCCCAGACGACTCATGTTGAACCCGGTCAACCATGAGAATGAAAGCAAGAACATGGGCTCTGGCTCCCGCATTGGCGATGGTCGGAGTCATGTACGCAGCGGCAAGGGTGCGTTTGAAGAGCACTGGCTCGACCAGGTAGAACATCCTGGAGAAACCGCTGCAGGAGTAGAGGGCAAAAAGATGCTCTACTGCCCGTCTAGCGGGGAGCTCGAAGTTCTGCGGAGGCCTGTTATCCCCAGTCGCACGCGCCGCGGTGTCCGCCTGTTCAACGCTCGCCTGCCAGTCGAGCCCGATGTTGCAAATTGCGTCAACCGGCTCCTTCTGCCCAATGCATTCCTGTATCCAGGCTTTTCCGGCTGGCGAGATGAATGGAATGCCTGTGAAGGAGCCGATATGGCCAACATGGTGCCCCGCAAAGTAAACCTTGGCTCTCGGATCGCGGGCTGGTGCCTGCGGAGATATCTGTAGCCCGGCGAGTGGGCTCAGAGCCAAACTGTTGCCATGGGTCGAGAGCAGGGCCTGCTCAATTCTTTGGATGCGATCGTTGATTGATTCTTTAGGTGTGTGAAGGCCAGCGCCGGTTCGTACACGACCGGTCGCGCGACTGGCGTGCTCGAATGTGCATGAGATGGCGTGGTGTTTGCACCGTGTGCAAGGGGGCGGCCATCCGTGGCATTGGACCTTCGAGTTTGAGCGATGAGCTTGAAGACCTGTGAACTGTATGTAGACCTAACCTTTCGCCTTCGACAAGCGTCACAAGCACCCTTGTGCGGCGGCATCGAATTGGATTGGAATGGAAGTGTCGGCTGTTGTTGCCAAGGCGAGGGGGCACTACGTGGTGATGATGTTCTGGGGAAGATTTGGGCCGCTTTCGGGAAAGCATGAGCTGTGCTACAGGCACTGAGGTCCCCTGCGTGCATCGCCCCTTCCTTGGCTCGGCAGGGGGCTACTTCCGGTTGAGGGTGCATCAAGGGCTTAGTCAGCGGGAGCAACGCAGAAGATCCGCTGACGTGGAACATCGTCAGTTCTTCGTACCTGCCGGGGGAATGCTCAAGACTTTGACTTTAATCAGCGGTGGAAGCGCAGCACTTACAACACCATTTTCCTTACCGACCCGAACACTGAACCAGCCATGATAGAGTCGCTTGTTCCCGGATACGCTTTGTGTTCCTTGCGAGGGGTTCTCACCTGGGATCATCTGACTCCAAAAGTCCGGCACCCACCATCCTTGCCAACCTAGTGCTGACGCCGACGTTGACGCTAACAGTCGGCTCCGCCGACGGACTATGTTTTAACCCGCGTTTCTTGCCGCACTCGTTTCATGAGAAGAAGATGTAACATTCCTCTCACAACATTCTCCCTCACGAGCACGACATCCGCTATGGCAGACCAACGTGACGGCCCGCCTGGCGCCTACGTGACCCAGGAGACCGACTTCCGCCCCATCAATGGCAGCGTTGACGCGACACCGTCCTCTCCGGCCACATCGTCCTACCAGACATTCCAGCAGCCGCCAGCACCGCCGTCCAAGAATGCCCGCGCCATCGCCCCCGACCTCCTGCGCGGCCTGCTCATGGTCCTCATGGCTCTCGACCACAACGCCATGACGCTCTCCTCCTGGCCGCACGGCACCAACGCCAGCGCCGAGGGCGACGCCGTCCCCGTCACGCGCTGGAACCGCCCTGCCGCTTACGTGATCCGCACCCTCACCCACCTCTGCGCCCCGGGCTTCACCTTCCTCCTCGGCCTCGGCGTCGTCTACTTCGGCCGCTCCCGCACCGCTATCGGCTGGTCCAGGACGCGCATGGCGCGGCACTTTGCCGTGCGCGCCGCGGTGCTCACGCTCATCTCTATCGTATTCGGCCTGCTCATGTCCGGCGGCAAGATCTGGTTCATCAACATCATCCTCGTCGCTCTGGCAGTCGACTATCTCATAGCCGGGCTGCTGTGGCTCTCCATCTCCGCGACAGAGCCCGCATTGGCTGTTGCCTTGACGCCGTTGATGCCGGATTACGCCGAGCCGCAACGGGGCGGCGAGTCGGCGCCACTCCTCCGAGAGCATGGCAGCCACGTCCACATCGCCACGAACGAGGTCCCCTCGCGCCGCGCCTCGTCCGTTTCGTGGCACCTCCACAACACGGCACTCCTTGCCCTCGCCGGCGTCACGACCTGGTGGAACATCTGGCTGTCCCCGACCGGCGGCCACTGCGTCCCCGGCGGGCCCCCCGAGCCGCAGCTTGGCATCTTCTGGCGCTTCTGGTTCTATGAGGTCTCTGACATGTCCTTCCCGGGTGTCTTCTCCAACTTCCCGCCGCTCGCGTGGCTCTCTTTCGCCATCCTCGGGCTCCTGTACGGCCGCATCGTCACCGCCCGTGGTCAGGGCAAGTCGACGAGCGACCTGGCGATCGCCAACGCCGTCGTCGGCGTTCTCTTCGCCACTGTCTTCCTCGCGACCCGCCTGCTGCACTTTGGGAACCTGTCGGAAGACTGCATCCAGACTTCCGAGGTCGTTCCCGGCTCGAACCCGTATTTCGCGTCGCCGCAGGCCTTCTTCTACATCGTCAAGTACCCGCCCGACGTGGCTTTCTCCGCCTTCGCCCTTGCCGGAAACTTCCTCCTGCTGGCCATCTTCACGTCGCTTCCGGTCGCCTGGGCTTCCAAGTTCCTCGCACCGCTCGTCGTCTATGGCACATCCGCCCTCTTCTTCTACCTGGCACATCTATTCTTGCTGTTCCTGGTCAACGTACCCGTTGTGATGTGGTTCGGCCATGAAATGGACCATCAGGATCCGATGACCGGCAAGCCAGCCGTGGGGATCGATAGCCTTTGGGTATTCTTCGGGGTCTGGTTCTTCGTGCTGTTTGTGCTATATTTCCTCTGTAAGAGATATGGTGCTTTCAAGAGCGTCAAAGGGCCTGACTCGATTTGGAGGTTTTTCTAGTGTTCTGGGTAGATCATGTGTATTCATTTTGATCATTGAGGCAGCAGGCATATGGGTAGTTAGGAGCCTGTGCAAATTGAATAGATATATAACGAGGTAGGTACTAATGGGACCTTGGAACGCGGTTATGGCGTGAAAGAGGAGAGGTGGTGTATAGATGCTTTATATAATATATATACTTAACTACTAGTAGTATAAGGAAACCTTATAGAATTAAAGACCTAGATCTAGGTAGCTTACTAGATATAATTAAAGAAATACTAATAATACTATATTAGTAAATCTTATATAATATCTCTTTTATATTAGAAGGTTCCCTGAGAGTGGCAGTCTTAGATAGACTATAATACCTAGTCTATTCTAAGACTACCTATAAGATATATTTCACCCTCGCCAAGGCCAAGGTACTAGACGATTCTATAGCAATAACAGCGTTGTAGCGCCGATAGCATCGGCAGTTTTTCTCACAGCATTCCCAAGCCTGAGAACTTGCCGCATGATCATGAACATGTTCTTTTGAATAAGGGAGCCCCTGTTTTAGACTTGACTGTGGACCTCGCAGCGACAGCACGACGTGCTGCACAGGTACCACCGCCTGCCTTCTGAATATCTGCTGAGAACTTCGATCCACGTGTCACACGTTCCACCGCTCATCGCCGCCTCCCTCAGCGCGACCAAAACACGACAAGGCTGTCAAAGTCCGCCTCCGTCAGCTCGTCGGGGCCCCGGCGATCACCGGGGACCAAGACGCGGCGCAGCTCCAAGGCTTCCTGGAGCTGGTCGGCCGCCGTTCTCTCGTCGCCCAAGGCGCGCGACACATGCGACGCCTTGTACAGCGAGCGGCACAGCTCCTGGCGGTACTGGTGGCGCCCTCCAAAGACCTTGAGAGCCTGGCTGATTAGTACCCTGTCTTGATGGTTAGCGCCCCGCGCTCTCGTGGCGTGGCCCGCGGCTGGGGTTGCCGCAAACGTACCGTGCTTCCGCCAGGTACCCGAATCGGAGATTGTCGTCGGCGAGGCGATGGCAGATGTCGCCGATCCGGTGGTGGCTATCACCGAGGGTGGCTCGGTACTGCTTCAGGCAGCGGGTATGAAGCTCGAGGCCCTTCTGGAACTTCCTCTGGCTGACGTACACGTTGCCGAGGGCGTAGAGCATCTTGCCCGTCCTGGATAATGCCGGTCAGTGGCTGTCGACATCACGTTGCTGTCGTGAGCTGGGGATCTTGGCCTGACGTACTTGAAGGACAGCGTGTCATCGACACCGTTGGCAGTGGCGAAGATGTCGATGATCTCGACTAGTGCCGTCTCAGCCTCTTCCAGCCTGCCTAACACCCAGTACATGAGCCCGATATTGGAAGCCGACCACCCCAGCATTGTCTCGACGTAATGCGGGAGTTTCTGATAGGTGTCGATGGCCTTGGAGAAGTAGTCGAGGGCGACGTCGTACTGTGCGTCCATGGCGTGAGCGACGCCCGTCTCGTTGAACCCCATCGCGAGCTCGTAGTCGATGACGGCCTTGCCGTCCGGCAAGGTGCGCTGCTTGAGCATATCGAGCCAGATGGAAGTGTTCTTCAGGAACGCCTTGACGTCGTTGGTCTCACCGGCGGCCGTGCCCAAATTGTGATGCGTGTCCCTGATCATGTAAAGAGCCTCTTCGGACGTCGGGTCTTCAAGACCATCGCAAATGGTCTGCACAAGAGTGAACCACTCCTTGGACTCTTCCTGGAAGCCTCTCTCGAAGCGGTACCTGCGTTTTCATCGTCAGCTAGTGCCCCAGCACAACCGCGGATGACGGCGCGGTGAGGAAGGATGTTGCCTGACCATCCTGTGTCACCAAAGAGCTTGGCCGTGGACAGCTCGGGCGTGAAGGAGTCCAGGGCTGACACGGTCGTGTATGCGTTCCTCAGACGAACGATGCTCGGGAACAAGGGGGCGCAGCGAGGATATCGCTCGGTCGTGAATCGATTCTCGAGACTGACAAAAGGCCACACCAAAGAAACGGCACGGATGGCGAGGCTATAGATTCTGACGAGAAGACGCGACCCCATCTTGGCGCGGGCGACGTCTTGAACGATGCGATGGACCCAGATGTCTCCCGTGTCGGGATCTTGGTTGACGAGGGATGTCTGCAGGAGTTGAGCCCTAGACTGGTAATATGCACCCAGGCTGCCCGGGAAATCTTCCGGGGCGCTCCCATTTGAGACGCTCTTCAGGACCGCCTCGGGAACACGGTCAGGATCGAGCACGGCGATCAAGAAGAGGAGACTGAGGCTGTTGGGTGTGAGGCTGTCAAACCGCAGCTTGGAAGAGACCGAGTACACTTGCTCGGGCGTCGAGAGGGCCATGTCCGGTGAGCCAATGTCCTCGATTCCCATGTCGTTGAGAAGGGCGAGCGAGTCAGAGTAGGAGAGCCGCAAGCGAGACATCATGCCGGCCATCTGGGTGATCAGCAGCGGGAGACCGCCCAGCCGATCAGCCACCTCGGCTGCATCCCTGGCCTGGGCGTCATGCGGATTCTTCTGTGTGAGGCTGTTGAGGAAGCTCACGGCATCTGGGGAGGTGAAGGGCTTAAGGTTGACCCCGACATTGTCTGTGAACGGCTGGTTCTTCGCAACTGAGTCGCGGCTCGTAATGAGAACAGCGCCAGAGCCGGTGTTGGGCCAGAACTCCTCCAGGACGCCGGGGTCGTCCGCGTTGTCGAAGATCAGAAGCCACGAAGCCATGTTCTCTGCGGTGAACTCCTTGTCATAACTTCTCACGGGGTTGGACAGCCATCTCTTGACAATTTCGTTCGACACGGTCAGGTCCTTGCTGTCATTGGGGTCTTCGAGGTGAAGCTCGGAGGCTATCTGCGCAAACTGCTCAGAAAGCATGGTCTTTCCGTCTGCCGTGATGAGGAAGATGGCATCAAACCTATCCCTTCTCGAGTAGGCGTATTCGACAGCGATCTGCGTCTTGCCGATGCCTCCCATGCCGCAGAGGGCAAAGGAGCGGACAGAGGAGACGCCACTCATGGCCGTCGTGAGCTGCCTGTCGGGGAGCAGGTGGTCGTCGATCAGTTCGAGGATGTCCCGTCTCCCAAAGAAATCTTTCATTCTCTTATGGACCTGGATTGAGAAACAAGGAAGTCTCGGGTCCCGCTTGATGACTTCGAAGGTGGTCGTGGCTCTGTCGATGGCTTGGCTGGGGTCGATGGACGACCCAAAGGTCGCGCCCCTCGTTGAGCTCATGGGCGACTGGGAGAGGCCGGCAGAAGCTGGTGCCGGCTCCAGTGGCATGGGTATGGGTTGCATCTCGGCGATCTCGTTGGCAGTGGTAACGCTCCGGAGAGTACCCTTGTCTCCTCCGTCGCGGGTGCTTGCTATGTTTGTCCGGTCAATGAGGCTCGCTCGTACGGACATGGAGGGTAGATCTGGGACTTGCCGTAGAACCTCTTGGAGATCAAGCCGGGGGCGTCATCTAAGGCGCGCTGCCAGGCCGCCTGGATGGCCATGTAGAGATCCCCTCCCACCTGGACATTGCAGGTCCGATTGTGGTCCAGGCTGGTGGCCGCGACGACGACCTCATGCGGAGACCCGACAACGGCCCGTTCTCTTGGGGCGATCTGGACGGTCGCCGGATGAGTATGCGTCGTGGACTATGGCGTCGCGTCATGGCTTACCTGGAGGAGGGTCGTCTTGAACATGCCAGTGCGCACCCGTGAATCGACTGTCTCGTGGGCGGACACGATCGGCACTTGAACCGAGAGCAGCTCAAAGTCGTGGCAGCATCTTGCCAAGATGGCGTTGTCATTTGGCGTCACGGCATCCTTTCGCGCAGAGCCCTTTTGATTAAGCTTCAGGACGAAATCGACGAGGTTCGGGCTCGGCCCCATGGTCAGGGGCACGTGTGGCGTTGCTAAGAAGATGATTCCGGAGATGACTTCGACGACATCAAGGTGCTGGTAGACGTGGCCCTTGGTCAGCGCCAGTGCCTGCCGTGGCCGTGTCAGCGTGTGCACTCTTGACGCCGAGTCTTGTAGGGTGGGATTGTGCAGGGACACATACCCATTTCAAGATGAGACCTCCAAGGCTGTGGCAGATGAACAGGAGTGGCTTCCTCCTCCTCCGGCTCCTCGCCCGGGACGGACCTGAAGCCTTGGGGGGCGAGTCGGGCTCTTTCCCAGCGCAGAGAGTGTGCAGGCAGTCAAGCAGGTACCTGCCCTCATCTGCCAGATGCTGAACGGTCGTGCCGCTGTAGTTCGCCTCGGCAGATTGATATACCCATGTCTGGGCGCGGGCGCCACAGCCGTCGACCAGAGCCTCGAGCCAGCGGCCGGATGAATCTTCCCATTGCGACGGCGGTTTGGTGCCGAGGCCCGGAATGATGACGACGCTGTACACGATATTCAAGGTCAGTCCTCTCTGAAATGGACAGCCGTTCGTTGTTGCGGGCAGAGGCTCACTTGATGTCACGGCCCAGTTGCCTCGATTCATCCAAGGGGTAAAACGCTTTGAGCATGTTGAGCGAGACACGGCGGACAGCGCGTTTGGCTCGTAAGCGATGGATCGTCGCAAAGATGCTGTCTGCGGCCCTCGGCACTCAGAGAACCAAAGAGAGAGGCGAGCGGCGGGGCTTGCTGCACGCAAAAAGGTGGAGGTGGAGGTGGATGAGGCGGAGGAGGAGGAGGAGGAGGAGGCCCCGAGGAGGAGGAAGAAGAGGAGACGTACGGGACCAGCATGCTGCCACACACAACCACCTCCCGCACCGCACACCACACCACCTCACCGACCGCACGCCACCCATCCTCCTGCAGCCGCCCGGTGGCCCTGCCCTGCAAGGACAGTCACAGCTGAGGGCTGTCATCCGTCGCGCAGGACTAACAAAGCCGCCGCGCCAACCTCCCGACGTGACCACGGATGCTCCTGCAAGCCGCTGCGTCGAGGTGATAGAGCGCGATCGACCCAGCTAAGATGAGGCTGCTCACGAGAAACCACGACCACAGCGGCATGTCCTGCAGCTCGGTCACGTTCATGCTGTAGAAAGACGAGACAAAGGTGGTCGGCACGAAGATGAAGGCCAGGAATGTCAGTTTGGCCATCCTCTCCGCCTGAGCAATCCCCTTGACCGACTCGACGATTGCCATGGTGTTCATCAGCACCGCGATCTCTTCGTGGCACCGTCGGCACAGCGCCTCGGCGTGCTGGTGCAGGTGCTTCAGGTCCCCCACCACCTCGCGTCGCGGCCTGTCCGCCGCCTCGTCCTCGGCCCAGATCCATCTCCGGTGGTGGCCTGAGTTCTCGAGCGACGTCAGCGTTCCCCTGATGCGCCGCACCTGGCGGTGCAGCAGGGCGTGGAAGTAGCGCAGGTCGTCCATAGCCTCGACGCGCAGCCCGTCCGTAGCGCCCTGCACCGCCAGCTCGAGCTTGAGCTCCATCATGTTGAGGAACTCCTGCTCGGCCGACGCCACCACCGTGAACACCTCGGTCAGCGCGCCGAAGGGGTGTACCGGGGCTAGGCTCTGCCTCAGCGTGCGGCCGTAGCCCGAGTGCAGCGCCGCCGCGCCCCCTTGCTTCTCGAGGAGGCCCGCGCGTAGGCCCATCATGGGCTTGTAGTTGGCGACGGGGAGAAGCGCGTCCTTCAGCGAGCTCCGCAGCTTCAGGGCTGTTGACAGTGGCTGCTCCAGGAAGTTGGATCCTTCCCGGCTCCCGCTGTCCGTCCAGACCAAGACTGGGCACCTCTCCATTAGTCCGGCTCTCCAGACAAGGGACAGGCCTGAACTCACCTACCCAGCCCCGGTCACGTCTCGGGTCTGGAGGCTGGTAGCATATGGCGATCCGCTGCTCGATTGCAAAGTTGACTTGGTCCAGGACGCTGATGCCACGGATCACCGAGCTGCCGACCGGCACCGCGGGAAAGCCGCGCTGCATGAGGCTATGCCTCTCCAGCAAGGCCGCCGACGACGCGTTCCGCATTGCCTTGACGCCGGCTGGCTGGCCGTACAGGTTGAGCAGCCCGATGGAGACAAGAGACAGCTCAATCATGTTCCACTCGGCCGACGGCAGCGATGGCACCGAGAAGCCGCTCTGCCGCTTGTCTGACGACCTGAAGTCGAGGAACCGGTTGAAGAACTCGGGGTCGATGCCGTACCTGGCTCCCACGCATCCCAGCCACGAGGGCGACGGGAAGCCTTTGAGGAATGCGACCTGTCCGGGTGACTCGTCTACCGAGACGTCCTGGTGCCGGTGGAAGTCCTGACATGTCGCAAAATCCCTCTCGTGCTGCAGCTTCCACTTGACCGGGCCGGGGCCATCTGTGGGGACCCGCGAGAATCGATAGAGCGTCAAAAATTCCTCCACGTCTATTGGCGCTTTGAAATTATCGCCCCTGCTGTCGCGCAGGAGACACTCGAGGTACTGTGCGAGCCGCTGGTGATGGGAGCCGGCCCCATGGGGCAGCCTAGAGAACCGGTAGACATCTCTCGCATAGCCGGAAACGCTACCTGCGGTGCTTCTGTCAGACTAGATGAAGCGACTTCCTAGGGCCGGCGGGACGCTCGGGGGATATTCCACCTTGATTCTCTTCCTTGAGACGGTGATGGCGCTGGCCCTCGCCCGCCGGATTTGTCGGCTCGGCAGACCCGCTGATAACTATCTGAGGAACACGAAAGGCTGTTTCGCCCAGCTCGGAGCCTCCGTAGGACATATTGTGAGCACCTTTTGGTGATGTCGCAGCACCGGGGGTGCCAGGCTGCCCGGCCTCTGGCGGCAAGGATCTGAAAGGAGATGTCGTGTTTTTGGTCAAGTGTCTGACTGGAGCAAGGATTACCACATAAATACATCCCCTCGGGCCAAATGGGCCTTCTATCGATAGTCAAATACTCATGCTGTGAGTCTGGAATCCAAGAGCCAGCTGGTCACATCGTATAGAGCCATCCACACCCTCCTGGGTTGTTGCCCGGCACATGCCCCTGACACGAGGCGGCGCAGACCCTGTTTCTGAGATGGCCGCCACACCATGTTTATTCCGTCAGCCAGCCTTGGGCGGTGGCTTACTGCCAACGAGAGATCCAAATCCTTGTCAATCTGAATCAGTCAGGGTGCGCTGCCCTCGACCGGAATCCTGCTCCGGCTCGTCTCTCATCTTGACCACCCCTGGCGGACTCGTCACCATTGTCTTCCGACGTCGCACAGAACACGTAGCATTTGAATAATAGGACCGCTGCATAGCAGGGACGAGAGCCGCAATCTCAGCCGGTGATTTGAAACTGTTAGCCACCTATCAGGGAACTTAGGACTCAAAGTAGACTGCCTCGTTCACGGGGCGCTTTGCCGGCGCCGGCGGGTCCTCCCAGAGGCCCAGATAACCCTTCTTCCCCGTTGACATGGCCGACTCCTGCTGCTGCCGGTGCGGATTGCGATAGTTCCTGAACTTGCTGCCGAGCCACTCGCTTCCGGCCCACGTCACCCCCTCCGAGTCCGTAAAGATGGCGTCGTTGCTCGGCCTCAGAAAGAAGATGACCGAGTATCGAGGGTCCGCCAGCCATCGCTCCCGGCAAGGCACGACTCTGTGGAGGCTTGACTTGAGCCTGCAGCCGGCCAGGAAGCGGAGGCTGTCGCCGACGTTGACGACGGCGCATCCCGGCCTGGGCGCGACGTACGCCCAGCGCCCCGTCCGGGGGGAGTGGACCTGGAGGCCCCACTCGGTCGTGAAGAGCATCGAGATGCTGCCCGCGTCCGTGTGCGTGAAGTGGCCCTGGCTCGTGTTGGGTGGCAGGTCGCGGACGGGGTAGCACTGGAGGACGGCCGTCGTCGTAGACGGGGCGTCAGCCCTGTGGTGGTGCTCGAGCCTGTCGGTCTCCTCCTCGAGGCCCATGGATGCCGACAGGCTTTCCAGGAGACTGATGCAGATGCTGCGGCTGCGGCCCATGAAGCTGGCGATTGCTGGCCAGTGCTGCTCGACACCTTGCGGGAGAGCGACCCGCGCATCCCTCGTCGGGATCAAAAGGTCATAGGGCAGCCGCAAACCTTCACATCCGTCCTTTTGATTTTCCACGTTGCCGTTATCCAGACCCATGGGCTTGTACCTGTGCTGCCGGTCAGCTCGTGATTCTCATCAACATGTCAGCCCGGGGGCTGGACTCACCCGCAGATCGGGAAAATGTCTTGGTCATCATGGGTGTCTTTCAGCTTCTCCTCGAGGGGCTTCGCAAAGTACTCTCGCGCCACCCCGAACAGCTGTTCGACCGTGGTCAGGACCTCTTGCGTTCCAAACCTGAGATCGAGGTAGAAGAATCCCCATTCGGAACAGGCCGCGAGCAGGCTGGAGGCCTCGCTGCCACCTCCGTGAAGTAGCCCGTCATAGCTCAGCACAACGAGGTCCGCAATGTCCGCGCCGTCACCTGGGGTGGCATCGTCGAATGGACAAACGCCGGACATGTTGGTCGTCCTCGATCAAGAACAGTTTGCTTCTTGTTCGTGGCTGTAGGATGGCATGGGAAGCCAGTCTGATCCTTCCGGCGCGAGACGTAGTCTTTTGAACATGATCCGGACCTACAATTCCCGCCCCAAACCGAGAGGGCTCTCGAGGATGGCCTGATATCCGCATCATCCAAGTTTGGATCCTGACCTTGCAGACTCGGTGATAGGTACAGGAGGGTCGCACAAAGGCCTACAGGAACCAGCTTGGAGAAGTGACGGGCAAGGCACACCCTCCCTGTCGACTGCAAATTCCAGCCGTCCCTGGGCAGAGTGTTTGCTCAACCAGTGATCCAGAACCAGGTTCGATGCTCTGGGCTAGAAGACGGCAGCTCCCTTGAGACACCGAGACGGACTTCATTGACCATGGTACGTGCTGCAGAAACGGCAGCCTAGCGGAAAAGTGTCTCCCGATGGTATCTGGAGGGTCGGGTCAGGCACGCTTTGCTGTTGCTCGAGTTACACCGCCGAAGCCTGTGGCGCGGAGCAGGCGCGTGGCGTCGTCTTGACCCCCTGCCGCAGGAGAGCTGAGAGAGCGCGGTGTAGGCAGGTCGGGGGCGCTAACTTGAATCCTACCTCGGTGAGTATCTCGTCAATGTTACACAGCATGTCCAAACCCTGTAATACACCTTGGCATGAAGTCATTCTTGAACACGGCACGAGGGGTTTTTATTCACCGACTGCTGCAGCCGCTGCTGCTGTCCCCACACCCACTTCAGCTCGACTGGCGCTTCACGATTCGCCCGACCGTCTCTGCAAGGTTCTCCTCAGGCAGGCCGAGCAGCTCGTTACAGAGTAGGCCGTCCTTGCGAAAGTCTCCTCCTCTGTCGGGCGCATCGGCGTACATGAGCGTCAGGATAAGCAGCTTAAGGCCATCGGAATAGTCCCTGTTGTCCATATCCTTGGCCTTCCTGATCGCCTCTTCCGACGTGATCCTGTCGACCTGCCAATCGGAACCCGTGGCCTTTTCGAGCTGCCGGAGCACCTGGTTCTGGGTGACAGTGAAGGATGCCACAAAAATGGGCTTGTTCTTCGTCTCGTCTGGCTTGAGGAGGACCTTTGCTACGGCCGCGGCTGCAGTACCGATGTTGGTGGTGGACCAGGGCCTGTCGCCCGAGTCGTAGACGAGCGTGCGCTTCTCCTTGAGGTAGTAGTCGAGCCAGCCGTCCTCGAGTCCCCAGTCAAAGAACTGCCCGGTATGAATGGCCGTCCATGTCAGACCGGTCTCCTCCTTGGCCTTGAGATAGTCGATGACTTTGGCCTTGTCGCCGTAAAGGCTGACGAGCTCAGCAGCGGCAGGGCAGGTGTTGTTGCCGTACTCGGAGGGGATGAAGCGCTTGACGCCCGCCTGGATGGCCGCGTCGATCATGCGGAGATGGACGGTGTAGGGCCTTCCAGGAAGGGTGGAGACGAGAGCATCTTGGCCTCTGAAGGCGTCGACAAGCTGATTGAGAGGGTAGTCGTCGTCAACCTGAATGACCTTGTATTTGGATGGGAAGGTCGACTTTGATGACTTGCGAGTCAGGATGGAGATGTTGAACGAGGGCTCACTGGTCAGAGCAGCAAAAACCTCGCTGCCAAAAAGACCTCCGGCCTTATGTTCCGACATTAGTTGGTGCTGCTGGGATGTTGCCGAGTGGGAGGCCCGGTGGGGGAGGGGACGTTGCTTACACCCATGGCCATGACATTTGTAAGTTTCTGCGCCATCGTTGCAGCGGTGTTGGTCTAGTTGTCGGGAAACCGAGTGGTGAGGTGTTTGTGATGCGAACAGGTGTGGCCGTTTTGCAAGGTGGAAGATGCAAGAATTGGCCACGAGCAGTCAGCGAGGGAGAAGCAGGGTTTTGTTCCGTTCCTGGGCCGTGAAAGGGCGCCTGCAGGAAGCCTGGCCCTACTAACAACTTGACTGAAAGAAGGAAAGGAGAGACGGTGACAGGTAGATAGGGACTGCAGGCGGTGCCATCTGGCACGCCACGTAAAAGTACCGAGTGTGACAGCAAGGTGCAGGACGTCCAAGTGGTCTTGATCCTGCCAAACCCCGGCAGAGGCGTGATGTGACCATTGCGCCTCTGTGGATCTCCCATCTTCAAGCGTCAACATCTCGTCCTGCTTCGTCACCGAATCTCAGCCTCACTCGGGACAATCCTTTGCGCAGTGCGTAGACCTAATTCGATGCGCGTTGATCACTGCTTACAGTCGGTCATGTAAGCTGCCGCGAGACTCAGCAGTGGCTTTAAAAACCAATCGCTGGTCATGTTGAATTCGTACCGATGGGAACGACACGCTTGGACCGCAGGTTCGGCCTCGTTTGGTCGGCGGCCAGTCATGTGCTTCTTTTCAAATCGACCCGATCAGCACATCGATCCAGAACACGCAGCTGTGATTCGCATCGTGGCCTTGCGGGCTGTGAGTGTGTACCAACGGCCAGTGCCAGTGACAGGTCACGAAATTCCGTGGACCGATGAGCGAATCGAGCTATCTTGGTTCATCACAGGTTGCTCGCTGAGGCGCCATCTGGTATCCCCGGATATTGGATGGACACGGAAATGGTACATTCGGTCTCATGATGAAGCTGCCACTGCCATATATTAGACGCGTCCAGGTCAGTCGACTGCGTTCCGACGTTCTTCGTTCCACATGCGACATGTCACTCTTCGAACAGTGCGAATCAAGAGCTCTGCGAGTTCATCTCATCTTTCTCTTCATCCGGCGATTCATTTTGCGCCCTGATTCCAAAATACGCCTCTTCCAGACGCAGAAGCACCACGATCTCTTCCCTTCTCGCTCAACGCCGCGCACCAGCGACATTATCACTTCAAGCCATCGGCAAATCCATACGATCGACGTCCCCGACGTTGATCATTCCCATGCCTCAGGGGAATCACGATGCAGCGAGCTCCAATGTCGCCCAAACGGGTTACATTGCGCTGCTGAACTCTAATGGTACGAATGCCCCATAGACTTGTCTCTTCCCGGCAAGAAGCACTGCACCATTATCCTTTCAGTACAGCTAACGGGTCTCGAGGGAACTTCGGTCAGCAAGCGCATCACTGCCATGGGCAATGCTTGACTGCATGCCCCGCCTGCCATGGCTCCCAGCAAGCGTGGAGTCGCGTGCAATCTCGGCAAGGGGACACAATGTCTTTGGAAGAAGTGCTCTGACTATTTGGCTGACAAGACGCACTCCACAGAGCACCTTCACCGGCTGTCATCCATGCACTTCAGCCTTCCTTCAAGTATTTTTTTCAAACGGCTCCTCGCCAAGGTCGAGAGTCTGGCTGTAAGCTGGTGCGTTGGCACTGCTGCGAGCCCAATCCCCCACGTGTGAGAAAGAGTTCCCAGCAGTTCCGGCAGAATGACCAGGCGATCCGGCGTTGTTCGCATTAGCTTGCGTGTTTGCGGCCGAGGTTCTCTCTTGGGACCCTGAAGCTCCTCTTTGAGCAACGATATTTGACCATTCGATTGATGATTTTCCACCATGAAAGAGGTGGAGATTGATGTCAGTTAGAAAGAGAGACAGTGAGATTCCACTAAGAAGGCTCGTATTACACAGCTCTACAGCCTGCTGAGGGATACTTTGAGGATGTCAATTAACATGTCTGGCAACCATGGTGTCTCATGAACTGTAGCAAATAGGGCTGACTTGATTCACTTCAGCTTAAGTATGTGGCGAAATTCAGGCCACAAAACTTCAATCAGCACAGATAATTAGCCATTGCCCCTCGATATGCCTTATTAGACTGCGTAATAGGGTGCCACACCTTACACCTGCGTGTATGAACGGGGTGGACCTGTCTTGTGATCTAATGTAGAAGAGTTTTTGTGAAAAGGTGAATTACCCTTTAAATTCACGAGGAGCCTTTTTATAACCTCTTTCAATTATACCACGCGTGAGTAATAGCTAGAATACTAGTAGAAATAATATTAATATAGAAATTAGTAGAAATCTAAGAATATATTTAAGTTATTTTAGTATAGAAGAGAGAGGAGAAATTAAATATAAGTTAAGTTAACTTATATAAGTACTATTAAGAGTTTATAATTTATAAATTTTATTTCTACTTTAAAAAAAGAGTTAATAATCTAAGTAAACTTATTTTATACTAAAAAATACTATAAATAGATAATTACTTTATATTAAATTACTAATTAGGGCTCTACCCCTCTTATACACTAGTAGATATTCTACTTACTAAGTAAGGGTGCCTGATATGCTCTACTTGCACTGTTCCTTGCAGCTCTTCAGTCTTGGCTATCTATAACTTTCACAATCCCTTTCATAACAAACTCAATCGCGGCAAAGCCATTATATCCTCCGGCCAATCTCACACAGCTTCAGGCAGTATTTACAGGTGAGCTTGACCGACGAGGCCAGCACGCGAAGCCAACATGGTCCTGAACCAGACACAAAAGGCCGCCGCCAAAAAACTTTCTCGGCAGAAAAAATTCGCCGCTGCCGCCGCCGCCGCCGCGGCCAAAGACACACAACCAGAGCCCGCCGACGAGCAGCTCATCGCGCCGTCCACCCAGCAGCGCATCCTCGACGTCTTTGACCTTTCCTTTTCCTCCGTCCTCCGCCCGGACGGGCCCGCCTCCACGCTCAGCCTTGGCGAGCTCCTCCAGGAGATCAAGGCCGCCCTCTCTGCGCGCGACTATGCCGCCGCCTTCGAAAATGCCCGCCCAGAGCTGCTCGAGGCCTACGCCGCTCGATGGAGCCCCACGCGCGCCCTCTGCTATGCCGCCCTGCTCGTCAGCCTGAAGGACCATCTCGACGGCATCGTAGCCCAGCCGTCTGGCTCTGACGACAGCTCCAGCCCCAACTCCAGACCCAGGCACATCCTGCGATTAGCGTCCATCGGCGGAGGCGCTGCTGAAGTCGGGGCGATGACCGGCTTCCTCCTCCATCGTCACAACGACGATGATACAGGCGAGGCCACGCAGCTCTCAGCCTCCATCACCCTCCTCGACTCGGCGCCCTGGTCCTGCATCGTCTCCCGGCTGCACGCCGACTTCACCACCCCGCCCCCACTATCAAAATACGCCAGCGCCGCCGCAAAAGCAGCCAACGCACCCGTCGTCGACCCGGCCCTTCTCTCATCCGCCTTCGTCCAGGCCGATGTCCTATCACTCACCCGCGACCAACTCTCCGCGCACCTCGGCCTTGCCGCTTTCTCCTCGCCCCTCCTCGTAACGTTCCTCTTGACCCTCAACGAGCTCTACACTTCCGGCGGCATCGGTAAGACCACAGCCCTCCTCCTCAATCTCTCCGCCGTCCTGCCCCCCGGCTCCCTACTGCTCGTCGTCGACAGTCCGGGGGCTTGTCCCGAGACGACCGTCGGAAAAGAGGCGAAGCGGTATCCCATGCATTGGCTGCTTGAGCACACCCTGCTTAAGACGGCTGCTGGCAAGGCGGACGCCGAGAATGGCGCAAGCTGTCGCTGGGAGAAGGTTGTGTCGGACGAGGCGGCGTGGTTCCGCGTGCACAAGTCGCTGAGGTACCCTGTCGAGTTGGAGGATTTGGAGTATCAAATGCATCTGTATCGAGCAAGGCCGTCGCTGCCGACGTAGGGGCAGGAAAAGTCTAGATTTACAGTGCAATTGCTCAACGACCCATCTCAGCCGACAACAGGCAACGCATTAGTGCCGCACATGCATAAAAGATGATGTGAGAAAGGGACGACCTGCCCAATGTAAGGTGTTGCAGGGTATAGAAGTGTGTACAACGTCTCATCTATCGTCCATGTGGGACCTCGAGACGGCTCTTGAGATCCCATCACATTGGAGTTTTTATCAGGAAATAGCCAGCTAGCTGATATGACTCGCACTCTGATGAGGACTTCCGATGATGACGCAGGTTGGCTCCAGAGCTGTGAGGTAGCAGGGAGTAGGTGCCCAATTAGAACACAAGATGGCAGAACCAAGCACAGAAACACCGGAGCCCGAGATGCCCAGACTATCATGTACGACCACGCACATCCAAAGTTGGTGGTGCGTGGAAGCGTGTGCGGCAGGGTTGACAACAGGACCCGGCTGCTGTATAATTGCCCTGTGAGCACCAAGTTCAGAGACGGGACACCAATCTACACAGTATGTCACTGTACGTGGAGGCCCGGAGGCCCGCCTCCCCCGACGACTGTTGTATGCGTGATGCAAAGGCGCGTCAGTCCATCATAAATCAAGGTTGACGGCCACCAATCGCGTTCAAGTGCATCTTTACCCGAGAGTGAATTGTGGTCGTCGGCACTGACAAGACAAACCTTTTGGGCGTTACGCGTAAAAGTGTGGCAAGACCCAAGACTCTGTAAATTAAGTCAGAGAGCAGTCAACCCACGGCTGCCTTTTCGGGAACACGCGTACTCGTCGGGCGAACGCCGAGCAGTCCCAGCGCATCCGTCGCCAATCAACAGCATCAACGCCGCAATCCCCGCAACACCTGAAAAGAGCAGACGCATGTATTGAGTTGAGTCGAATTATCCGACGTGGGCGGAGCCGCGGAGGGAACTCTCTTGGCTCTGAGATGGTACTGCCAGGGGGAAACAGCGCACTATAAGACGGCGATGCGGCCTGTCCTCTCTGCTCCCTCTCAAGCACTCACCGCACCAAAGCAATATAGCATCTCCATCCATTCCAACCTATATCCAAAGCACAACATGAAGGTCTCGTTCGCCCTTGTCCTGGCCGGCGCCGGCGCTGCCTTCGCCCAATGGAGGCTTGGCGAGTCCGACCCCGCTGTCTGCCCGCCCGCTACCCTGCCATATCACGTCAAGGTCTGCTATGCCAACAAGTGCGCTCAGCGTTACAACTGCACTGTCGGCCGGCCCTGCTACGGTCACCCCTACATCTACACCGAGGGAGAGTGCTAAGTTTGGACAAAGTACGTCGTCGCCGGCTTCTTGGACTCCAGACGAGAACTGACAGGTTGCCCCTTTTCCTTTCAGGACTTCATCCGCGTGTGGACTTGAGATGAGCGGCTGTCTTAAACAGACACTGGGGCACTATCTTTGTGGGGAGCTGAGAGGCTTGGAAATCCAGGGATGATTGAATCCGGGTCTTTGCTTTCGCAAATCCATAGACAGCTTCAAACAACATTCTTCTTAACCAAAGCTCTTGCCCTTGTGTGAGCATTCTCATATACGCCAGGGAGAATACGTGCCGAAAGAACAAGATGAAATTTCCATCTGAAGTTCCGTGGTGACCTTTGGATGTAGCGACCACCTCAGCAGCTCCCAGATGCAGTCATACCTCATGTACAAGGAACATTCCCTAGAACCAATTCAAGGGGCCGGCAAAGAAAACGCATAGCTCCGAGAGGGTTGAAAAAGTCGATGGAGCATCGTTAGGAGCCTCCACTCCACTTTGCATGTTTTCTTGGGAATTGAGCGTGTCATCCCATCTTATATCCTCGTCCCCATGTTGACATGCACAGATTTGATCTGCGTGTAGGCCTCGAGTCCCGCCTCGCCCAACTCCCTCCCGATGCCACTCTGCTTCACTCCGCCAAAGGGAATACGTGGGTCACAGTCCTGGCTGCTGTTAATCCACACCATGCCCGATTCCAGCTCAGCCGACACGCGATGAGCCCTCTCCAGATTCGTCGTGAACACTGCAGCGCCGAGACCGTAGTCCGAGTCGTTCGCCAGCCGTATGGCTTCCGCTTCGTCTTTGAACTTGACGATGACGGCTACAGGTCCAAAGATCTCTTCCTTCCAGATGGACATGTCCGGCGTCACGTCGACAAAAACCGTTGGCGCGACGAAGTAGCCCTTGCCGGATCCGATGCTGATGTCGTCGCCGCCGATAATGGCTCGCGCGCCAGCCTCCTTTCCGGCGTTGATGTACGACTTGACCCTGTCGAGCTGCGTCTTGGAGACCTGTGGTCCCTGGAAGACTTCTGAGTCCCATTGGTCTCCCACCTTGGCGGCCTTGACTTTCTCGACGAACCCGGAAACGAAGGCGTCAAAGACGTCTTCCTGCACGAGGATGCGTGACGTGGCGGTGCAGATCTGCCCTTGGTTCGACATGATCCCGAAATGCGACCACCTGACAGCCTGCTCGAGGTCCGAGTCGCCAAAGACGAGCAGCGGGGACTTGCCGCCCGTCTCGAGCGTGACGTTCTTCAAAGTCCGCGCCGCCAGGCCCATGATCTGCGTCGCGGTCGCCGTAGACCCGGTGAAAGCGACCTTGTCGACGCGAGGATGCTGCACGAGGGCCGCGCCCGCGTCCCTCCCAAGACCGTTGAGGATATTAACGACCCCGGGCGGGAAGCCGGCCTGCTTGATGAGTTGGCCCAGGACGAGGATGCTCAGGGGCGTCTGCTCCGCCGCTTTGATGACGACGGTGTTGCCGCACGCCAGTGCCGGGCCGAGCTTCCACGTCGCCATGGACAGGGGGTAGTTCCACGGGATGATCTGCGCGACGACGCCGATGGGCTGGCGGATCGTGTAGGCGAACTTGTTCGGGACGCTGGTGATGGTCTGCCCGAAGATCTTGTCGCTCCAGCCGCTGTAATAGCGGATGGTGCCGATGGCTTCGACGAGGTCGCCTTCCAGGGTGTCGTGGTACGTCTTGCCTGCGGGTTGTTATTGTTGAGCTCCAAGGGGGTTTGACGCCGTTGAACCTACCATTGTCCCAGGCGTCAATCGTCGCGAAGAGTTCCTTGTTCTCTTCGATCAGGTCCGCGAGTTTCGCCATGAGCTGGCCGCGGTCGGTAGCCGACAGGTCCTTCCACTCGGGACGCTTCAAGGCAGCATGTGCGGCCTGCACCGCCCGATCAACGTCTTCGGCGCCAGCGGCCTGGACGGTCGCGATCTCAAGCTCGGTGCTGGGGATATGGTCAGCGCTATCCGTGAGGGGCTGCATCTGGGACACACGTACGCCGGGTCAGTCGAGGTGATTGTTCCTCCTTCAGCAGACGCCACGAATTCATTGTCAATGAATAAGCCCAGGGGCTGCTCCCAAGAGCGACCATTGGGTGCCGTGAGCCTGGTATAGAGAGTCGCCATTGAAATTGTGATGGGGAGTAGCTGCAAAACCGTCGCCCAAGTGCCCGGTCGTCATCGTGGTCTTATCTCGAGGGGCGGCCGAGTGAGCCGACACCGGATCAGCCCCCGCAACGGGACGGACTTGGTCCGGCGCCCGCTCGTAATAAACTGCCAAATTCGTCACCTGCAGATAATCCGCTGATGTAATTTGCCCTTCCTAATGCGGAGGCTCGCTTGCACCTGATCGCACGTCCAGCGAGTGATTCTCTCTGTCAAAAGTGCTTTATCAAAGAATGTCTATCATGTAATGTCTATTGTCAAACTAAGCAGATCAGTACATCCGAACAGAGGCACTGGTCAAGGTGTTCACAAGGGATACGTCCTGAGAATGATGATGATACTGGAGTAGCATATTACAGAGAATGGGTCTATCCTAGTTTCTGTAGGCTCTTAGCCTCGGAACGGACAGCACGTGGAATCTCATCCTCGAGACGCTCTCCAGACGAACCCATCCCAGAACCTGTTGAGCCCGGCCAGCCTTGCCCCGCGCGTTGGTTCCGAAAAGAATGTTCCCGTGAGGGAGCACTTCGTTTGCCTCGCCGCCCTCGACCTCGTCGACCTTCTCGCTTTCCAGAAGGTCCAGCTTGTGAGCCGCTGCGATGACCTGCTTGGAAATCTCTCCAAAGGACTCGGGACATGATTAGTTCATCTTCTTATGAATAGCAGCTCCGGCCTTGACTTACCAATTCACCGACGCCCGCCAGGTAAAGCCCATTCTCACCCCAAACCTCCTCGTCTGATGGCCTACTCGATGCGCACTCGACGAGGTGGACGATCATCCGCCCGAGATCGCCAATATGAACATTGCTCCAGCGGCTGAGACCAGCTCCGACCTGGACGCCTCGCTTCCTCTGCAATGTTGCTCTGGCCAGGGATGGAATCTGCACGCTCCTCCTATTGACGGGCCCGCTGCCCTCGCCGTAGATGATGGGTCCGAAGACGAGGGCAGTCTTGATTCCCGGCGCCTCCCGCGCGGCAGAAAGCACCAAATTGTCCACGGCCCTGCTCTGATGTCTCTGGATCAGGGCCCGTATCTGGCCCACGCCTTGGACGTCATTGAAGACGAGATCGCTTGCCGAACCCGACACCCTGGAAAGGTCGGCGATTTCGCCGGCTCCCAGCGCGCTGGCGCCGGAGATTTGGATCCAGTGCTTTGTCTTGCCCATGGCTTGCGACAGACCCTGTTTGATTGCTTTCGCGCTTTCGACATGGCCCGTGGCGGCGAGATCTGCTCGATAAGGGTGGTCAGTGCAAGATGGGCGAGGGAATATCTAAAGGGAACTGACGAAGCACCACATCGGCGGCGGCAGCTTCACGAAGGATGGTCGCCGAATCGTCCAAATCGCCCATCACAACCTCGACATGATCTGAGAGAGCGCCGACTGCTTTGGCCTTGTTGACATCACGCACGAGAGCCCTGATCTGGTACCCATGCCCGTATTTGATCAGCTGGTGAAGGACTTCACCTCCGATGTAGCCCGAGGCTCCAGTCCTGCATCAAGTTAGGCTCCGACTGAGATGGTGATAGGCGTGGGTGTTTTCTCGTACAAGAATATTTTCGTCATGCTGCTTATTCTTTGCTGCCCAGCGAGGTGTGATCGTTCTCGGTTACAAGAGCGAGGGATCCTGCTGCGATTGACCGCGGAAGAGTGTCAGCCAGAAAAATAAAGCAGTTCATCTGGATCCCACAGAAAACGAAGCAACAATTGCGAGCATCCAATCCGTCGCCGTCACTTGCCCAAATGATCAACTGCACATTCAGAGGCTTGGTACGTACCGAAGTGCATATTAGGGGCTTGTCCAAACGCATGGCGCCGTTGTACTTAGAACATACCACTAGCCCAGAGATGGCTACTCTCCCTTTCTGGTGCAGTTCTTAGTCAGGACCCTCGCGGAAACCTTCTCAAAAGGTAATGGCCTATCACCCGTCGACTCGGCCTCAATCACTCATCCTTCAACGTCCATTTAGGCAAGCCGGTACTGAGCTGCACTCTTTGAGATGGCCCAGCATATCATCTTCGCTCCCATTCAGCCTGCCTCATTCATCCGCCGCTTCCCGATCTGGTGTATCTGAAACCTGGAGACGTCTCCAAGCGAGGCCGACTCACGCGCCCAGACGATGCCATGAGGAAGGGGGCCGGAAATGCGGACTCGGCAGCCAGCCCCGGGGTCTCTCTGGAAGGCCAGGGCCGCTCGAGGACCTTTACCGGCTGCCGAACCTGCCGCGGCCGTCATCTCAAATGCGACGAAGCCCGTCCAACATGCTCCACCTGTTCGCGGCTCAGCCTGGTCTGCGAGGGCTATGAAGCTCGGCTTCTCTGGGTGCCGGAGCTGCAGAACGGTCCGTCATCGACGTCCAAGTCAACCCATCAGACTGCAGAAACGGGGCCAGGCCCTCACCGTGCTGCTTCCTACCGCTACCCACTCTTCACCGAGTCGGCTCGATGCCACATGAGCAAGGAGTTGGTGGCAAGTCTTGGGTCGCGGTCCGTCACGAGCGCACTGCAACGTGTCGATGCCTCTGAGCAGCCTGGTCCGTCGTGTCACCTTGAGGGTCCGTTTGGAGTTTTCGATCCGCTTTCTTCCACAACAGAAGCCGGAGCAGCTTCTCCTTTGGGATTGCCACTGCAGACGACAGGCGAATGTCGTCTCGAGCAACATTCGGACGCAGAGGAAGCAGACGAAGAGGTGGTTCCGACTGTTCAGTGGTCACCGAGAGAATTCCAACTCTCTCCCGGCATGCTGCAAATGCTGTCCGGAACAGACGCACACTTCAGTCACGAAGACTTCTCGGCCAGGCTCGATGAGCCTTGGAACGAAAGTGCCGGTGCAGCAGTACTGGATACCGGACTCTTCGATGACTTCATGGCCCCGGAGCTCCTCTTCTACTCTTCACCCAGATCCCCCCGGACACCTCGCATCGGCAGTCGCCTCGCCAGTCCTGGCGCGTCCTCGCGGGCAATTCGCGCATCAGTCATTCCACGAGCTTCACGCTCAGCGTCACGCGTCCCCTCTCGCCTGGCCAGCCCCGCGCCATCCTGCCAGGCCATACCGCGAAATCTCGATGCCGCCCTCGGCCCCATGAAGAACGGCATGTCCATGGCTCTTCCCTCCTCCGCTGCGCATCTACTACGTTTCTACAAGGAGAATGTGCTCGAGGCCTTGACGCCACCCTTGAAAGCGAGGACGTCTCCATGGAAGCTACTCATCTTGCCCCGAGCTCTTGAGACATTTGCGGAGCTGTCGCTCTGGAATACCGCCTCTCACACTCGCTGCAGTATCTTCTTCTGCCTGTTGGCACAATCTGCTCTCCATCTGGCGCAATCGCCCGATCTTGACGGCTCGTCCGTCTCCAAGTGGACGGAAACTGCAGAAACCCATCAGATCCAGGCTCGAGAACATCTCAAAAGGGCGCTTGAGCACGAGATGGACGGGGAGAATCAGGCGGAGTACACGGAGCTTCTCATGGGGCTTCTTGCTACAGCTCTCGTCTCGGTAAGATACTCTCCCACGCTTGTTCCTGTGTTCCCGTGGGTACTGACCCTGGATTAGGTACCTTTCCATGGCTCTGTTAATGCCACCGCTATTCTCACCGACGCTGAACACCTGATACGACTGAGGGGCTTCCCCATTCGCAAGACGTTCCATGCACGCATGCTTCATCACATGTACACGCATGCGAGAATACTGATCGAGAGCACGCGGCACTCTGGCCCTTCTTCGAGCCAGTCCCGAAGTAACTCCCCGGCCACGGCCATCGGAGCACCCTGCTCGGAAGAACAAGTCATCAGCGGTCCCGTCTCCCTCCGCAATTTCAGCCTCGCCGAAGATTCGATAGGCAGCGATCTCGACCTCAACATGGAGAAGCCGCCCGACATTGGATACAGCGACATACACCTGGACATCTCAGGCACCTGGCACGCCACGCTGTATCCCGACATCTACGGAATTCCCGAATCCCTGATGACACTTCTCTCCCAAACAGTCAGCTTGGCAAATAGCAAGCCAAAGCTTGACGCAGTAGCCACCACAGATCCCGCCCTCTCCGCCGCGCTGTCCCAGCACATCAAGACACTCGAAAAAAACATCTGGTCCTGGACCGTCGAGAGCACGACAAACCTGCCCGTGGGCCCCGGCCGCCCCGACAACCTCATCTGCCACGGGACCAAACTCTGGGAGCACCCGCAGACGCGCCGCGTGATCCTCGCCATGCATCAGGGTCTCATCATCTACTTCTACCGGCGCATCTACAACATGAGCGCCATGCTTATCCAGGACGCCGTGCGCAGGGCCCTCGACCACCTGGAGGGGTGTCTCGATTTATTCATGCAGGACCAGGATCTCGCGTCGAGCGTTGCGTGGTGCAGCTTCATCGCGGCGTGCGAGGCCGTGGCGCCGGAGCTGCAGGAGCAGGCACTCCGTTGCTTACACAAGACGGACGAAGTTGGTGTCATTCTCACTACCAGGAAGCCTAGCGAAGTGGCTGCTGCCGTTTGGCAACGGCGCGAACAGACGGGAGATCGGACGTTGAGCTGGCCTGATCTCCAGCTGGAAGGCGTAGCGAGCTGAGCAACACGAAGTGTTCGGTCTCTACTTGTCAGTCAAATCATATTATTCAAACGAAAAACATTTACGAAGCCCGCCTCATGCCAGCTGCACACCCGCGTCCTGTAGCAGGCCCGCCAGCTCCTCCCTCTCCTTGCCCTCCAGCAGAGCAAACGGCTTCCTCAGACCCCCGGTCCCCCACCCCCTGAGCTCCATGCCCGTCTTGACCGCCGCCGCGTAGTTGTGCGACTCGAGGAACTTGCACACCGGGTGGATCTTCTCCCAAAGCGCGCGGCCCCTGCCCAGATCGCGCTCCTCGGCCAGCGCCGTCCACAGCTCCACCGACAACTCCGGGATGATGTTCGTGGCACCCCAGACGGAGCCCTTGGCACCCGCCGCGAGACCGTAAAACGTCAGCGTGTCCCAGCCGTTGAACGCCGTCACCTTTTCGCTGATGGCCGGGCTGAAGAGCATCTCCGTCAGCGCCGGCCCGTTCCCAGACGTATCCTTCAGGTACGTGGCCCCGACGTCGGCGAGAGACGCCAGCTCAGCAGGCGAGAGCGAGACGCCGCTCGCCGAGGGGATGTTGTAATACATGATGGGCAGGCCGGAGGCCTCGTGGATCTCAGCGAGATATTCGCGCAGCTGCGCCAGGTTGGGGGCGTCGTAGAAGGGCGGCACGACCATGACTGCGGCGGCGCCTGCGGCCGCGGCGTGCTTGGCGTGCTGGACTGTGCGTGCGGTTGTGAGGTCGCCGACGCCTGCGACGACGGGGACGCGGCCCGCGGCGGAGGCGATGGTCTGCTCGAGGAGGACGCGGCGCTCGTCGTCGGAGAGAGCGGTGAACTCGCCGGTGCTCCCGCCGGGGACGAGGCCGTGGACGCCTGCGTCGATGAGGCGGTTGACGTGTTTGTCGAGGGCTTCGCGGTCGACGCCTGAGCCGTCGGTTTTGAGCGGTGTAATGAGGGCGACGAGGATGCCGCGGAGGTCGTACTTGGGGGCCATGTTTGCGGTGTATGTTATAAGAGTCTTGGGGGCGGGATGGACTGGATGAGATGTTCTGGGATTCGCCTGGGAACTTGAACGCTTGTAGTCTGTTGTTAAATGTGTCTCAAGGAACGTGCCCGTTATTTGGTGACTGTCTGAGCGTGGCACCTTCTTTTCCGACGTGCCAGATCATACACAAGCCTTCCTCTTCGGGTTTTCAGGTTGAAGGATGGGCGTGGTGGAGTCCAGCTCGGGATGGCCTGCTAGAAGGGGCTCGTCCAGATATCGACATGCAATAACGCCAGCACTCCGATTTACGCTGACTGAAAGGGCAGGTCACTAGTGCACGAGGCCATTCTCACTCATGATGAAATCTACTCATCATATTGGCCGACTTACCAGGTGGTCCCGGGAGTGAAAGTGCAACACGCCAGTCTACGGGCACCTTTTTGACCTCGTGATCTGCTCGTTGACTTGAATGCCGGGGGAAAAGGCCTTCAAAGAAGATACTGTAATTTCTTCGACGACTTTTAGATGCCTGTGCAATTTCCAAGGCCAGTTCCCGTCGGCTGGCAAAATTTGGCCTTTTCCCACGATGGGCCTCCTGGGCAGAGAAGACCTATTGTCAGAAGCAGGGACTTGGAATGGACCAAGAACAGATGAAATGACGCTTCAACTAAGTTTTTCGGGACATTGAAGTTCTCCGATTAGCATCTAGAGACGTGGAATTGCTCTTGCTTTGGTTGCTGCGTCTCATTAAGCCGATCGGGGCTACGACTCAAGACTCATCATTCGCGCAAACATGCAAGATTCTGAGCGTTACTGCCCGTGGATATTGAAATTCATTTCCATATTTTCTATCATCATCTTTCTAGAGCTTTGAGAGAATGCCAGAGCTGTTGAGAAACGCCAAATGCCCGGGATTGATATCCTGAATGGTACGGCACCTGGAACAAGACGTGAGCAGACGAACTCCACAGTCAATCGTTGTACATACCCTGCGAGAGCCATGGCGACCTTGAACTCGAATTTGAGGATCCGCAGTGCCAGTTCAACACCTTCCTGTCCGTTATACTGCGCATCATCAGTGTCGCCCAACACATCAATCGCGGACAGTTCGGTAACTCACAGCAAGGCCCCAGATGGGTATGCGGCCCACGAAGCAGTGGTTGGCACCAAGGGCCAGAGCCTTGAAGATGTCCGTACCCCTACGGATACCGCCATCAACAGCTATGGGGATCTTGCCCTTGGCCACCGGGGCGCAGACGCGTAGCGAATCCAGGGTCGCTGGCACGCCGTCCAGCTGGCGCCCGCCGTGGTTGGAGATGACGACGCCGTCAAGCCCATGTTTGATGGCGAGCGTGACGTCGTCCGGGGTGTATACTGCGGACAGTATTAGTGTTGCCGTCGGTTCACGAACGAGGTTGGTTTTCTTACCCCCCTTTAGCCACAGCTGCAGCGAGGTATGTTGCCTGAGCCAGGGGATGGCCGTGTTCCAATCCAAAGAAGGGTCTTTCGAACAGGACTGTCAGCTTAAATGGCGACGCCGGATTGTTGTTTGCTGAAAGTCTTACCAAAGTCGTGTCTTCCTCCTGAAGAGCTACCATTTCCGCTCAGCTCGTCCTTGCCATTGGATAGCAAGTTGGGCCATTCCATGTCGTCCGGCAAGATGAAGGAGTTGCGGTATTCATTCAAGCGGCGACCAAGTAGCGGGGTGTCTACTGACAAAAAGATGGCTTTGTAACCAGCCGCTAAAGTTCCGTCAGCTCAGAACTGAACGCAGTCTGATTCCCAGGGGCACCTCACCCTCTGCGCGTTTCAGGATCTGGAGCGTTGTCGCTCGATCTCGCAGCACACAAAGCTGCATGACATACGGGTTCCCGGCGCCCTGTGCAGCAACGTTCTCGAGAGACTCTGTCGCGTACGACGAGAGGGCCATGCAAATGCCCTCCTTGGCCGCGGCCCTCGACACGGCAAGCTCGCCGTCGGGGTGAGCGAGGCGATGCATGGCCGCCGGGCTGAATCCCAGCGGTACGGACACCTTTGTTCCGAATATCTCCGAGGACATGTCGATATTGTCCACGTTTACGAGGATTCTGGGGACGATCTTGTAACGGTCGTACGCCTGCTCGTTGTCGCGAAGACTGGAAGAGCCGGAGCTCGGTCAGTGACTGCATCTAGACTATCGCCCCGGGTAACTTGTGCAAACTCACGAGACAAGATCCATGGCACCCTCGTTGAAGTAGTCTCTGTACATCTTGGGCAGCTTCTTGCTGCCCAGCTCCATGAGGTCCTTGATGGTGTGGACGTCGGGGTCCCATGATTCGCCGCGGTTTGCCATGCTGGTCGATTTGCAACACTGGGTCTGGAGAATACCTGGATGGTATGTAAAAGGTGCTCAATGCGGAAACACTCCAAGAATTGATGTTGTGACAAGGTCCAAGGCAGCTGGCTTGACAGGAGGTCGGCAGTTTCGCCAGAACGAATCGAACCGAGGTTACTTGCTATCAATGGGCATGACTTACATTGAATAATTCCAGAGAGGTCTTTATCGACGCAGTCTAGATCTATGTGACACTCATCGATCTTCCCGCTCCCAACGAGACACATCGCGTGGTCTGCAAGAGCGGCGGAAACCTGCCTGATGCACGACAGCCAAAGATATCCCAAGACTCAAGTCTTGTAACCCGTTTCGGCAAGAGTGTTCCGAGTGAAGGTAGAAGGCAATTGGACTGAACTCGCTCTCCATTATCTTGTCTTATCTTGGCGATTTGACTCAACTTGACACGTTGGGTGGGCTAACATCGCGGAGACCTTCCCTTCTTGCCTGCTTCACTATCATGCAGAAAACTAGCGTGCAAATCACATTCAGCTTCCCCCATGGGGTCCGGCAGTGGCCCTTATCTATCCGGATACTCGGGACACTCGAGTCATGTCCCGATTACCGGAGCTTCTGAGTCTCATGTAGCGACAAGGCGCCCAGTCTTGAGAGCCAGGGCGAAAAGGGGCCAGCGTGGCTGTCGACGACAGCATGGCTAGATCCTTCTCTAACAAGTGACGGATAACTTAAGAATGGTGATCTCCCTGGCCCCCTTGACTCTGTTTTTTGTCATTGAACGGACCCCGAAATCCCGCCATTAGTATCCTTCGCAACAATAACCCATCACATTCATTGTATGATTGTGCCCCCCGTCTGCCTCACTTCCCGCTACATTACTGACATCAGTCAGCTCTAAAGCCAGCCATGAGCGTCGACCCTGAATACCAGCGTGAATCTACCAAGATGTCGGCGACCGCCAAGCCAGAACAAGATGGGGAAGAACTGGCAATCAATGACTTTCACGCAGTCGAACCGACACCATCCGCCGTGACCGTCAACATCTTCAACCAGGGAGGGAAAAACTACCGCACCATGAAACGGAAAGACACCATCCTCATTCTCTTCACCAACCAGATCGGTCTCGGCGTCCTCTCCCTGCCGTCAGTCATGCTCGAGCTCGGTCTCGTCCCGGGCATCATCGCCATCGTCGGCCTCGGCCTCATCACATGGTGGTCCGCCTACCTCCTCCTAGACTTCTACAAACGCCACCCCCACGTCGTCAATATCGTCGACATGACCCGCGTCGTCGGGGGTAGGTGGTTCGAAGAAGTGGCGAGCGTGCTGTTCATCATCCAGATGATCTTCTACACGGCCTCGCCCACAGTCACCCTCTCCATCGTCTTCAACGCCATCAGCGACCACGCCACGTGCACGGTGCTCTTCATCTTCGCATCGGCCGCCATCAACTACATCCTCTCCCTCCCGAGAACCATGAAGTTTGTCTCCATGACCGGCATCCCCAACGCTGTCAGTGTCCTGGCCGCCATCGGCGTCGCGCTCGTCAGCCTCGCCACCAAGGGTCCGGCCCGAGCGCCACCGGGCTGGGAGAGACAGATCCAGGCCTTCGCCGAGCCCTCGTTCCGCGGCGCCATCAACGCATGCCTTCGCATCATGTACTCGTACGCGGCCAACGTCGTCTTCGTCACGTACATGGCCGAGATGGTCGACCCGGCGCGTGACTTTGACTTCTGCCTGACGGTCCTCGAGGTCGGTAGCATCGTGCTGTACACCGTCGTGGGGATCGTCTTCTACTGTATCGCTGGAGACTACACGACGTCGCCTATCTTGGGCGCCGCCGCTACGATACCGGCCAAAGTAGCCTATGGACTCGTGATCCCGGCCGTCATCGCCACCGCCGTCTCCAACGCGCATACGGGATGCAAGTATGTCTACGTGCTATCGATGCGACGCATGGGCGCCCTGCACCAGATCACAGATAACAGCGTCAAGTCGTGGGCAACCTGGATCCTCGGAACGACGATATTCTGGGTGTTAGTATTCGTTCTGTCCAACGCCATCCCCATATTCAACTCGATCGTATCCATCGCAACGGCCACGACCGTCCCATGGTTTACCGTGAGCCAGTCTCTCCCTGCGCGATACCTCAATTACTGATCAAATGTATAGTATGGATTCGCTGCTGTATTCTGGTTTCACTCTCACCGGGGTAGCCTGTGGTCTGGCTGGAAGAGGTCGGCGATGACCGTCGCCAATATCTGCCTTCTTATCCTGTCCGTCTTCTTCAACGTCGCGGGACTGTGGTCTTCCATCACGGAGCTTTTGGATATCTTTGCGTCGGATCAAAGCGCTATACGGTCTGCATTTTCGTGTGGTAACAACGCGGAGCAGGTCTAACCCTCGGATTTGGTTTCTGATAGCGGCACTCACAGTGCAGCCCAGCATCTTGAAATCAGCAAAGGTTGGCAACGGTTTCGATACATGGTGATTCACTCTGTAGGTAGAATTTGCAGTCCTTCTTGCGCTGAGACAGCCTAGTTGCAATATCATATGTACCGTGTAGCCTTCGAAAAATGCAACAAATCTGCTTGAGCCAGCCTGGCTACCACGAGCCTCGCCAATCTCCAACCCGGGAATATCGATTTCATTGCCTGGCACTTTATACACTTCACGTAGCGCTTTAGCTGCTGCGGAAGGTCGAGATGCTGCAGATCCAGCCAATCAACATGTCAAGGCTCCAAGCCTCTTGTATAAGCCCCGTCACGTTGCCCGACTGGGGTGCCATACTTTCCACCCGCCTGCATGCAAAGGGGCGGAGGCTAAAGCCTGCAGCCCTTCAGTATATGACCCCGCCCATTACCTTGGCCATTCAACGGCGGTCCCGGCGATATCAGTCTTGCTTACGTATATTTTCTTCAGCATCCTATCATTGTTGCCATCATGGGCGGAACCATTCCTTACGGACACGAACCCATCGGTGCCAGACAGGTCCGGCTCGTCAAGTTTATCGGCGACAGCATTCGTACATCTGCCGTGCTACAAGCTTTTTCAGTCGACCAAGAACTACCCCCGTATCAATCCATCAGCTACACCTGGGCTTCCGAAGAAAGCGGCACCGCACGAACCTTTGCCCTGGAAATAGGCGGCCGGATGCTACCAGTGTTGGACTCACTCCAGCCTTTCATACAGACCCTGAGGGAGAAGAATAAGCTTGTCGACGGGACGTGGTGGTGGATCGATTCCATCTGCATCGACCAGAGCAACCTCAAAGAGCGCGCGGCGCAAGTACAGCTCATCAACCTCATCTACCGCCAGGCCAAGCTCGTCGTCGTCTGGCTCGGAGAACAGTCAAGCGACAGCGATCTCGCCATCGCATTCATCAAGTTCCTCGACAAGACGCACCGGCGCCGTCTCAGCGTCCAAGATTCCAGGTCCCTCTTACAAGCAGACCGCTATCGCGCACAGTGGAGCGCCCTGCGGAACCTCCTGTCGAGGAAATGGTGGTCCCGGATCTGGACCGTCCAGGAATTCGTGCTGGCGCCGCGCGTATCCTTCTGGTGCGGCATGAACAGCGTCTGCAGGGTCGCCGTGTGCCTCGCCATCCTGATGGCCGACAGGTGTCCCTCCGTCGGCATCAAGGAGACCCTCGCCTTCACGCACGCGAACCATCGCAGAAGGGCGCTCATGCTGTATAAGAGATCGCGCGCACCGGGGAGCAAGGTCCACCTATCTCTCGCTGCCTTGACTGCGTACTTTGCCTGCATGGACGCCACGGATGACAGAGATCGATTGTATGGTCTCCGGGCCCTCGCGATGGATTCTGCTGTTTTGCCGGTCAGCTACGCGCTCAGCTTACATGATGTCTACATGCGATTTACTCGCGGTTTCATCGAGAGGTATAACTCGCTGGACATCGTTTGCCTCGCCCCGGTGTACGGCGCATCAACGTCCGACTCGTCGCTGCCTTCGTGGGTGCCGAGTTGGCAGAAGCGGGCGACAATCGTGGTGCCGGTCATGGTCAGTCAGAGTTGCCGCACCCACATCGGCAACCTTCGCGCTTTCGTCTTCCTCGATGTCGATCCCGCAGTGTGCTACTCCGCGTCGAGCAACAGGTCGCCGGTATACAGCTTTGAAGGCTCGGCGCTTCTTGCGCGAGGGGTTGTCATTGACGTGGTGGATGGTCTGGCAGGGTCCGCACACTCGGACATGATCCAGACGTCATTATGGTCCCCTACATCTTCTACCAGCCATCCCACGCCAGACGACTCGGCAACGAAGATTCTTACCAGCGTGTGTCGAAGTCTGGCCTTGGACCGCAAAGATCGGTACATGCGCTTCACCATGCCTGTCGCCGACTTCTCTCGGGACTTCATCAACTTGCTCATGCGTATCGTGAACAAAACAAACCTCTCCAGCTCCCAGGATCTGCAAGAGTGGTTTAACCGCAACAAGCTTCTGCAAATTCACGGCCGTACCTTCGAAAGCATCCTTCACGACTGCCCGCAAGCCAATGCTGAGCCCGAAGGTCCCCCGCCGAATGAGGACGAGTATTACCATGACACGATATTTGGACGCTTTTATGACACGGTTGTACGCATGTCGCTTCGTCTGATGGTCAGCCGTGACGGCCGCGTGAGCATGGTTCCAGAGAGGGCGAGAAAGGGGGACTTGGTATGTGTGCTTTTTGGCTGCAGTGTTCCTGTCGTGCTGCGGCAGGCTGATGACGGGCATGGGTTCAAGCTCGTGGGGGAGTGCTATCTAGATGGGTGTATGAACGGGTCAGCAGTAGAGCAGCCCGACATTTCTGAGAGGATGTTTCTGATCTGCTGAGCAGTTGACTTGGCAGAAGTCCTCCCTTGATTATACCAATAGAGACTCTCTTGGATGGCAACTATTGATCAAGATGACACGTCTGACTCTTCATCCCGTATCGTGGCCTGACCATACAAGAGAGTCATAATGGTACATTTCCTGGGATGGACCTCAAGACACCTCCGTCCTGGTGAGTCAATCCTGAGTCCGAAGTCCGCAGACGACTGGATCCATCGGATATCAAATCAGTCTCTCTCTTCCTGCCAACATGTCGTGGTACATTTCTAACCCTTCCTGAGAGGGTTTGCCGTCGGGATTTGGTGGCTTGCTGCTTGGTGTGACCTGAAGTAATGCAAGCAAACACGGCTGCCCGCGAAGGCAATTTGCCGGTCACCCCGTGCGTCATTACTGGGCGAAGTCCCAGTCGATTCGGCCTTGGTGAAGTCGTGGTCAGGAAGGTTCGTGCAGGTTGTCAGGCGGCCACACCTCGTGAGTGATGACTCGTTCCTCATGATAGAAACAGTTCTTCTCATCTGTATGAGTACAATACACGAAAGGGTATAGCAGCTGTACATTGCGAAGATAGCAGGCCACCCATCCATCATAAAATGGAATCCGTCATGGCGTTCCACTCGCTCACACGCGCTGCTGCTCCCCGGAGCCGTCCCGGCTGCCCGCCAATTCCGTCATACTCTCCGTCTCATACGTCTTCCCACCGGGCGACCACTTCGAGATCTTGAACCCGCCATCGCCATCACCGCGATACGCAGTCAGCCCTGGATCCGGTCCCCCGCCTCTGCGGCGCATGTGCCTCACGTCATCCCAGAAAGACTGACACGCCTTCCACGACGTGACCACGTAGATCAACGCGTTCCAAAAGCCCTGCAGCGGCAGCACTGCGGCAGACATGTATTCCAGCGGCAGCAGGGAATGGTTCTCGTGCACGACCGAGTAGACCCTGTTGGCGCTCGATGGGATCCACGTAATCAGCAGCGCGGTGAAGAAGAGCAGGGCGCACTTGGCGTAGGACCACGCCGCGTTGTTGGCCGCGTGGACCTTGTTCCGTGCAACAGGTGCAGCGGTCGGAGGAGGTTGGTCTGTCGTCGCGCCTTGAATGGGAAGGATGAGGTCGTTGGTGCGCGCCGTGATGGTGCAAGAGTAAGCGCCATTGGTGGCGCGGGGAGACGTCGAGTCGCGACGTTCGATATGCTGGAGGCTGATGGCACCTTGCGGCTGTTCAATAGCCTCGCTGGTGATTGAGACCTCGGTGGTCTTTACCGAGGTAAATGGGTTGGCATACGATGCCGTCGTCGTGTCGACATCATGGGAGCTGCTAAAGTTCTGCAGTTGCTTGCGCTTTCGGTAGATGTCGCCACCGGTGCGGGCATAGATGAAGAATGTGATGAGAATGGCAACCCTAGACAGGGTCAGTCATGCCAATTGGGATGAAATGCTTCCAAGAACGACTTACCAGACAGGTCCGTAGAAGGTAATGAGTCTCCAGATTCCCCATTCTCGAGACACCCAGCACCACAGGGTTGCGTTGCCGTACACCTTGTTGCCGTCTTTGGTGATGAACAGAAACACGAGGGCGGGGACAAATGGGACACCATAGCAGATGGCGATATAGGGGATCTCCATGCGTCGTAGCTTGACAGCGTCGTACTTGAAATAGAAGGTGAGGTACACGTTGACGGCCATGGCAAGGGTCCAGAAGGCATCTGCGGGCATGAACCTGCAAGATCAATATGGGTGGCGGGACAAGAGGAAGTACTTGGACGTACATTTGGATTAGAAAAGCCTGGATCTGGCACCCTGCCGAGTCCGGAGACCCTATGTAGGATCGTGCCATGAGGGTACCGATGTTGGTGATGCCATTGCCGAAGGAGGCGTAGAACACGAGCCTGTTGATGGGCTTGTGGAAGGCCTTGGAGCAGCAAAACGTAACGATGATCAAGAGACAACCAAGAAGAGAAAAGACTGAACAGACTCGCTCAACCGTGCTCAGGATGTCGAAGTCCTCCTCATTGAGGTTGACCTTGTCCTCGTTGGCCCGCGACATGCTTGATAACCACAGGGGACAGGTCACGGCACCTGGGCCGGAAGTCCTGGAGCTATGCCCGGCACACGAGAGGGGGAGGGTTCGGCTGAGGGTCCAGGCGCAACGCTGGGTAGAAAGGTCTGGGTCAAAACAGACGGTCGAAAGAACAAAGATTGGGCGACGCTGAGCACCGCGATCCGAGGCGAAATAACCAAGGTTGCACGGAGTGGCACTCAGTCTCAGGACCGGTCGTCTCTATGTGAGCCGGTCTTCGACGAGTGACCGAGCCTCCGGGACCGGGTTGAGGGTCGTACGCCGTTGTATATAGTTTTCGATCGACTGGACGGACAGGGGGGCCAGATCATCAGGTGAAACTTGACACCGACTCAGGCACGGAGAATAGGAGAACGGACAAGACAGCTGCATGGTAGGGGGACATGGAGGGCCCTTTCCGGGGGGTGCCGGTGCGGCCATCCAGGGGGGACAAGGAGCCAATCTCTGGGGAGCACCCTAGCGAGGTACCAGGTTTTCTCGGCCGTCCACCAGCCTACGTCGTGCGCTTTGTAAAAGGGGCGCGGCAGAAGGGCTACGTAGGTCTCGGTCCGTGCATGTCAGCACGAGAGAGGTTGCACTGGGCTGTGGTCGAGCTCCAGAAAACCCGTTGGAGCGCAGCTGCACCGTGGTCGACCAAGTTAGCAAGGCTTGGCCTTGTGCGAGGAGGCATGGTCGTCGGACCAGCCCCGCTGGTCCGACTTGGCGCGGGGTCGGACAGCCTGGGGTCTTCAGGGATGATGCCCGCTTTGCATGGTTCGTGTGTTGGTGAAAGCCCAAGGATGGTGACGAGAGTGCCTCGTTGCCAGTATCCAGGAACAGACTCAGAGAGCAGCGCAAAGTTGAGGAACAAACATCGTGAACTGCACGTTAGCTTACGGGTCTTGGTTAGGATCTCGCACGACGCGGGATCCGTGTCGGAAGAGTGCCGTCAGGGCTTGCCGAGAGCTGAATCATGGGACTCTGCAGCACGCTGACGGGTGGTGGTGGCTGGACAGCCACAACAGCAACTGGTGTGCCATCGCCCAGACTACTGAAGACTAGCTTCGAACCGTGCGCGCGCGTTGGGCGCAAAGAGAAAGAAACTCGGAACCCCTGAATACGCCACAATGTTCCAGGGGTAGGTTGGTCATGGTGTGTCCGTCCGAGCGAACGGCGTGCCCGGACAGCTCGCGTGGCAATGATCGGGAGGCTTGATCGAAGAAGTCTATCTTATTGACAGGAAAAAGCAAGATGATGGCGAGACATGGGTCGATGGAGATCATTCTAGAAGCACCACGGGAGTCTGGTGAGCTCAGCCGAACTGTGCAACGAGGCTCTTCGTGGTGGTCGAGATGTGACATGCGCAGGTACCCGAGCGGTGAAGGACCGTTGGCCCATGGCCAGCCCAGGCATGAGTCGAAGTATGAAGAACGTGGAGAAAGCCCAAACGGATTTAGCAGATCAGCCGGCTGGTCGCTGATTGCCGCCTCCTGGCGTTGCCATGTCGCAGCGAGACTTCAGCTCCACGTGGAGCGCCACGAATGCCGCCACCGGAGAAGTCTTCAGGCTGTAGCCATGTGGCATGGGATGCAATCGAGACGAAAAGAGCGAGGGATACGAGACGGAAGTCCCAAGATGCTGGGCGGCCGAATTCTGAGAAGGGAATGGTCCGAGGCGTCCCCAGACCCCAGGTTTTTCAACGTTGGAATTGGGGAATTTCGCTTGCTGTAGGCTGAGGATGGTCGGCTTGGCAAACGCGCCACAGAAGAGGAGAACAGGCAATTGACTCGCTGACCATGACTCGGTAGAATGGATAAAGGACATGAGACGGAGGGGCTTGATGAGAGGCGAAGGATTGCATCTTCGTCGGGGTGGTGTTTCGGGAGGGATGCAATCGAGGCCGGCAGGCAAGAGACAGGCGGGGTTGTTCATGAGGCCAGGTGGAAGGGGCTGGCGACAGCTGGCACATTCTGGCTTTCTTCCAGCTTGCCTCTCTAGCAAAATCCCAACGATTCCTCCCAGTTTCTGCTCCAAAACAGCACCACCCATCAATTGTCTTGAACTCGGTATCATCTATTGCACGCGAGGAATCGCGCAGTCCTGGCCGACTGCGACTCCTGCTAACGGAATGACCTGCTACAAAGGGCTTACGATCAACGCCACCCCCTGCCAACGGTTTCGCGTCCATCGGAGAACAGGTGTGACTCTGCACCTTGCAGCCTGCCTTTCTTCGTCACACAAGACTGATCGGCAGTCTTCCTCGCGTGGCCCTGGATAAACTCCCCTGCCCCCGGTGCAGAATGACAGGTCACCTACCCCGGACTGTTCGTGCATTCAAACAAGATCATCCTCCGTCGCCGAGAGCCCGCACTGCGACGCGTCTGGGCACCCAGGTTGCCAGGCACCCTCGCCCACACATCAAAGCGCACTGGATGGTTGGATGGTCGGTCACCCTGGTCGGTCTACTTGCTGCGTCGGCCAGTATCCGGAGCTTGCAAGTGCTGGAGCCTCCAGTTGCGTCGTGAAGTCACTGCACATCCCGGCCTTCCAGTCCCAGGTCGCCAGGGTATTCCAAGACGCGAAGGCCCTCTGCGGACAGTCAACCAGTCAAAACAAGTGCGGGCTTCTGCCATTTCTCGGTAAGCTTACAGGAGGCAGGCTGTTCTAGCCAGCACCTTTGCCAGGGCTCGCATGGACACCACCACGCGACTTGACAGGGCTCTGTCCGTGCGCATGCAGGCCGTTGAGACCATCCCGGTTTTGCTGGCTCCTCGTGTGCGCCATGATGCAACCTGATCGCCGCCCGAATTCCTCCAGTTCGCCGACGGCCAGCCAAGCTTGCTGCTTGGAACATTGTCACGTTTTGGTCTCGATTTCAGTGCCATCCATGGAGCTGAACTGATCAGGTCAGCACAATTGCCGTTCTTGCGCAATCTGTGTCCAGCGCAGTACGGCGTAGAAGTAGCCACTCGTGGCCAGCGATGCAGGAAAAAGGTAGGCTACTGAGCCTCTGCTCACCCGTCTCAAGGCCAATCGATCGAAAAGCAGCGAGATTCTGGGACTTTACTGTACTGACATGGGGGTTCTTGCTGATCTGGTTCATGAAAGATCCAGACCTCCACTTGTGGCGGCGTCATCTCCGTCGCCCAGGGTCCGACACGCCGACGAACCAGACTGAGCACCAGCCCCGTGTCGTCTTCCCCGGCTACCGACTTCAACGTGACAAATATTGCCATAATCATCCAGGGATGCTGCTATGACCAATGATGCGCCTCTGCGATGTGCTTGCCGTTCAATGCATTGGTTTCTGGGCCTCTTGGTCGAGGAGTGAGGCTCGACGCTCCCGCCACATTCCCTGGAACGCCGTCTAGCCTCTGACACGATTTCACGACTTCTTTCCAAAATTCGTCATTGCATCTGTTCTTGGGGTGAAAGACTGCGGTGAAAGGCCTTGCTGGAGGTCCTGAGAAGCCAGGGACAAAGAACGATCGTCCCGTCGATGGACCACCAGCGCCTTTGTCCTTACCCATTCGATATATCTAGCAGTCTCTGGTTGACACTCGACGTCGTGAACGTAAAAAAGAAAGTTCCTGTCCGTGCCAGAACCATCATGCACGCCTAGGGCTGGTCGCGATCTCGGTCGCGATGGCCTCCCCCTCCTGCCGCGTCCATGATCCTCCCAAAGGGCCGTGGCAAGATTCGCGCCAAATGACGACCATGTCTGGGAGCAGATTCAAGACTTCAACATCGCCGGCCAAATTTAGGATCAGACCTGTTCGGATATCACTTTTTAGTATCAGTGGTCATTCTTCACGTCATTTGTTGAGGCAGGCAGTGATCATATCTTCAACTCCTGGCTCAATCCTTTGATGCTGATGACCTTTCCGTGATGCACGCTTGCATTGTTTGGCCAATAGCACTCTTGTTCGTCCCCCAGATCTTCATATCGTGAAGCATAGACATTGTACCTGGAGCACAGGTCGTAGCCAGTGATTTTCATCTTTGTTCGATTGCAACACTTCTCTCCATGATCAGAAAGCCACTTCAGCTATCAGATTCCAGACACGATGCTGAAACAGATGTCACAATGACTGTCCACTTGCAAAATATTATTCCAACGACTCTCCTGCATTATGGTCCTCGATTCTTCAACATCATTCTTGCCGGCCAAGTCCAACTCCTACCATTCTCACCCTACTTTTGACCAGACTCTGTGGCTACATAGTCAGCGAAGATCTATCCGCTTCTTGATTCGCACTACTTTGCATCATGACGAGGAGAAACAGAGGCAGCTCCGGCCCATACTCGCGACAGGGTCGCAACGGCAATGCCCGCAACGATGATTCCCGGAATGAGGGATCAGAATCCGTCCAGAGGACGCGCCAGAACGGCCAGCGGAACTCCCATCAGAACCATAATCAGACCCAAGATCAAATCGTTCCGTGGACCGGGTATCAGATCAAAGGCCAAGCTCAAAATGCCGCTCCTCCAGTACAGCTTCTCACCCCTCAATACACGGGCCAATACAGGACTCATCATGCCGCTCAGTACGGAACTCAACCCGTACCCTGGGGCACAGTTCCCTTTCAACCCAACGTACGTGGCAGAAACCGAACCCCCTTCGCTCAGCCACAGCCTCATAACCCTACGCAGTGGCAACACCGTGTCTCCAAGTACAACCCTCACAAGCTGGACCAGTTCCGACTGGACAGCAAGAATCTGAAGGAACACATGCGGGTGGTCTTGGAGAACTTCTTCAGGGACATGGATAGCGCCCTCCGCGCATGGGAGAGCGGGATACAGATGAATGAAGATGAGCCGGAAGACATGGACTGGGAGTCCACGGCGACGACGTTGGTGGTAAGTCCGAATGCAGCCATGCCCCAAACGACCTTCGTCAGTCCCTTCACTAACTTCAACTCACAGAACGTGTTCCAGCAGGGCCAGCCCATTGTATTCCAGACGCCAGCCGCCAACCATTTCAGCAACTTCAGCTCAGAGAACGTGTTCCAGAAAGGCCAGACAGGCACTCTCCAGACACCCGCCGGAGCGCCCACCACAAGCCCTTTCAGCAGCTTCAGCTCGTCAAACACGTCTCAGCAGAGCCAAGTAAGCATGAACCCCCTTCACGCCTGGTTCCAGGGCCAACAGCAGCAGCAACAGCAGCAGCAGACTGTGAGCAACTTCAGCTCGCATAACCCTTTCCAGTCGCAGCAGGCGAGCAACAACTCGTACAACCCCTTCGTGGCACAGTCAGCGCCGAACTTCAGCAATTTTAGAACGCGGTACTGATCAGCCGACACTTTCATGTCCAGCCGGCCTGAATATGATGGAGGGTGAGTCGTTGCCGAGGTACTGGAGAGAGCCTACCAAGGTTTCAAGACGGTTAAGATCAAATTCCAGGTGAGTCAAGTGTTCAGAATGGCGGCTATATTGACTTTGAATAATCTAATCATCTTCTTGGGTACTGTTAGTGGAACATGTGCAAAAAACCGTCGTGCCTGTTTAAACTTCAAAGAGGAACACGATCCTCCAATTGTGAAATGCCTACCACACAAACAAAATGCTGAGCTCTGACTACAGCACCCAGGAGAAATTGAATTTACTCTGATACTATCAAAGGGGTGGTACTGGGTACTTACTCACCAATCATCCGCGCCTGAGCATCGTCGTGGGCTGGGGAGTCCATGAGGCTCATGATGGATCTAGTCCCACAGCCATCCCTCTCAGAGAGACGGGAAAACCCCGGACTCCAACGAAAAGCGGACTTAGCTCAGTGGGAGTAGCGTTCGACTGAAGAACACTTCAGAAATTAAATCGAAAGGTCACTTGTTCGATCCAGGTAGTCCGCACGTTCTCTCATACTTTTGCCTTTTTGCCCTCTGAACATGCGGTCTGGCTTGACGACCTTCTATTCTATCCTCGGTTAGAGCTGGTAGACTGCTGGGAACGAGTCGTGAGGGTGTCTGGTCTGGTCTTGGACAGGTGTAAGTGGGAAGGAATATTGAGTTTGGGTGGCGGAATGCGGTCCAAAGCCTGCTCCCTCATGTCAGGCAGTCGTCAACGGCGCTGGTGACGATGCTTGTATTTTAGACTCCAGAGAAAATAGCATCGTTGCGTCTTTACAAGTACGGCACGGCAGTCTAGCATGCTCCCAGCACCATCGTCTGTTAACTGATCAATTCGTGGCTCCGTACAGCATCAGCACGGGAGACCATGACTGCACTACAACAACATGATACTACTAAAAAAAGAGTCCGTATAACGCCTGCCCTGTGGTGTGAAAGCCCAACCGACCCAAATGTTGAAAAAGATGCCCGAGGGAAAAGCAAGAAAGTCGAACAAATCGTGGGAATCTCGCCGCCGCGTGTGACATGTACAGTTCAACAGCCCTCTTTTCTCCCTCTCTGCTTTTCCCCCTCCCGTAGCGCCGCGCCACCTCCTCGCTTCGTCACATGCCCTGCCCATTCCTTTTGAGGGGGCGAGTGGCTTATTTGCCGTAGCGGTCGTACTCGGCGGCGACGAGGCAGTGGTCTCTCTCGAAGGGTTCTGTGAAGAGTTAGCAGATGCTTCATGTTTTGCAGACGGGGTGACAGGAAGGTACGCACCCAGAGTCAGCTGCTCCTTGGGGGTGATGCGCTCGGCACGCATCTTCTCGACCTCGTTGGCGAAGACCTTCGCGGCGGGAGCAGTCGAGTCGATACAGTTGGCCTTGATGGAGATGAGGATGCCACCGCCGACCTTGAGGAAGTGGTGGGCGTTCATGGCGACGATACGGGCCTGGTCGGGCTGGGCAACATCGGCGAAGATGGCATCGACCATGGGCATGATCATGCGGTACTTCAGGGGCTGACGGGCGTCCTCAACAATGGGAACGACGTTGGTGCGCTTGGAAGCCATGCCGATCAGGTCGCGACCGGAGCGGGGAGAGAACTCGACGGCGTAGACGAAGCCGGTAGGGCCGACGATGTCGGCAACGTGGGAGACAGAGGTACCCGAGGCACCGCCGAGGTAGAGAACCTTGGAGCCGGGGCCGAAGTACATCCTGTCGAGACCACCAATGACACCAGCCGCAAGCTTGGAGCGGAAGGGGTTCCACACGCGGTACTCGATCTTGGTGTTTGTCGTGGTGCCATCCTCGTTCTGGACGGGGTTGTCGACGGAGACACGCTTCTCGCCGTAGACGGACTCGCCGGGGGTCAGGTTGCGGGTAGCAATGGCGTCCTCCTTGCCGCGAACGACGAAGATGCCGGCGTGGCGATGGGGCTCCTGAAGAGGGGAATCAGTTCTGAGGATCGTCAGGTATCCTGGCGACGAGCTCGACATACCACAATGACCTTCTGGCCACCCTTCTGTCCACCAGCGGCACCACCGCGGCCACCGCGCTTGTTGACACCACCACGGCCGCCTGAGAGCGGATAGTCAGCAACATGTTCAATACACCGCCCAGCATCGAGAGCGAAGCTTACCACGTCCACCGCGACCACCACGGTCGCCGAAGCCACCACGGCCACCGCCACGGCCACCGCGATCGCCGAAGCCGCCGCGACCACCGCGGCCACCACCGCGGCCACCACGGTCGCCAAAGCCGCCGCGACCACCACGGCCGCCACGGCCACCACCACGGTCACCGAAACCCATTGTGTCGGAAGGGGTATCAAGGAGTCGAGAAAAGGATAAAGGTCGAAAAGCAGCAGAGCTCCTCGTTCGAAATGTCAGGTTGGGATGGGGAGGTGCTGGGTGTACTGCTCTCCTCGTGTCGTGGAGTTTGGTCCTATGGGGTGGTAACAGCAAGCAGTCCTGCGGATGAAATTTTTCTTTGAACTTTTTTCGAGAGCTCCTCGGACTGCAAGCTCGGACCAAGCTCCTGCAGAAAACGGGGATGTGGGGCTGATGCTCGATGATTGGATACAGCGGACTACTATTGATCCGATCCGGATTCGAAAACGGAGCTGATTAGATAAGAAAGTTTTGATGGAGGCACACGATGGATTCAGCGACAGGCGCAACTGCAATCAAAATTCACAGACATTCTGACAGAACACGTCAAATTCTTTCTCTTCCGTTGATCGCATTAATTCTTTATATTGCGACCGTCATATTTCGTCGCTCTTTTTCCTGGCTGAAATCAGTCGTTTCGTCGTGAAGTCACGGAAATCGGTAGGGCAAAACCCTTTTGCGCCCCACACACTTGGCCCAATCGGTAAGCGAGCCAACCAGGCCCCCCCGCAGACTCGGACCCAGGGCAAGTCTTTGAGGGTTGCGAATTTCTCTGAACCTCATCTTGCCTACGCAGCCAGTTCCAGCACACCCAACGACCGTCGACACCATCACCACACCCAACAGCCACGATGGTGAGTCTACCCGCCCCGGCCCCGACAGTCACGATGATCGCCATGCTCGAAATGCTCTTCTTTGTCTCGAATTGCCATCCTTGAGAGGGGTACTTCGCTGGGAGGATTGGGAAGCAACCGCAACAAGCGCGGCGAAGAGATTGGCGATCAGGCGTGGAGGGAAATTTTATCAAAACACCACGAGAACAGCAGGACTAACCACGTCCTCCCTCACAGGTCCGATACGCCGCCACCGAGATTGCGCCCGCAAAGTCGGCCCGCGCCCGCGGTGCCTACCTCCGCGTGTCCTTCAAGAACACCCGTGAGACCGCCCAGGCCATCAACGGCTGGAAGCTCGAGCGCGCCATCACCTTCCTCGAGAACGTCAAGACCAAGACTGAGGCCGTTCCCATGCGCCGCTACGCCGGCAGCACCGGTCGCACTGCCCAGGGTACGCATTCACCGCCGGGTCCTATTCGCGTGTAGAGGAGGGGCAATGTTATTGTCAATCCTTCCGCGACGGACTTCCAGAATTTTTTCCCGCCCGATAGCCGTCGCTAACACCCACACTCAGGCAAGCAGTTCGGTGTCTCCAAGGCCCGCTGGCCCGTCAAGTCCGCCGAGTTCCTCCTCGGCCTCCTCCGCAACGCCCAGTCGAACGCCGACGCTAAGGGCCTCGACACCGGCAACCTTCTCGTCAAGCACATCCAAGTGAACCAGGCTCCCAAGCAGCGCAGGAGGACTTACCGTGCCCACGGTCGTGTACGTTGCCGGCCCGACACTTCGCACAATTCCCTGCAGACACTGACATCTCCCAGATCAACCCCTACATGTCCAACCCCTGCCACATCGAGCTCATCCTCACCGAGGGCGAGGAGGTCGTCCAGAAGTCCGAGGCCGTCGTCGGTCGCGAGGAGCACCTCTCCTCCCGGCAGCGCGGCGTCCGCACCCGCAAGGCCCTGACCGCCGCCTAAGCGCACCCCTCGCAAACACGTCACTTTTTTCTCCGATGATTCCCCCTCCGCGCATGATCTCCCCGTAGCGGCACAAAACGACGCAACGACTCTTGACGGTCCCGACGACAAAAATGCAGCGACTCGGGAACGACGGGAGGGGGAACAACATCACGAAACTCACTGGGAAGGGAAAAAGCGAAGCGTTTTACGGGGCGACTACACATCGCCCGAAGGGAGTGGCTTGGCCGACGGGTTAAAAAGGACGGGGAGGGCAGCGTGACGAAAGTGGAAGATGGGCGTGTTTCCCGTCTCTCTCCCGAACCGGAGATGGGCGGGTTGCCCAGCGGGGGCAGAGGGGGACCCGGCCGGGGTGCCGAAGATCCTCTCCCCGCCTCATTTGCTTGTTCCGGTGTACAGGAAAGGCCTTAGGTGGTTCAATGGCATTTTAGGGATTGGCATGCGAAAGACAATTTCCAAATCTTCAGCTTCCGATGCCTTCGTGATGTGATGCAGAGGGCGATATGATTGCAGGACAAGCCACGCATCAGGCGTCACCTCGCCGATGATCAACTCGTCAAGGTCAATGCATGCCTCGCAGAGTTCACACGAAGCTGACAGTAACCACAGCGCACGATCATTACTGTCTGAACGTCTATTAATTGAAGAGGCATCGCACTGCCTATCTACGTGGTATCAAAGGTAATCAAGCCCACCCGATATCCCAACGCCTTTACCTGATCCGTGACCATCGCTGTGGTCAGTGTGCGCCCAATATCAAGACAAGAAAGCGCATCTCTAGGTGCTCGAGGGCACATGAAGATCCGATGTGGCGAAGACGCCAAAGGAAACAATATCCCCAACGTGACAGCGGCCCGTCACATATCCCTGGGGCCTCAAGGACCAAGGCCTCTCATTCGCAGTTTTCCTAGCCCTTCACCTGCGAAGATGTGTGTTGACCTTGCTCCCACGCTCAAGCGTCCCCGATACCCTGCCGAGCCCCGCCCCTCCAAAATCAGCCATGGCAGCATCGATGACCGACTGGTCATAGATCGCAGCCCAGCCATACATCATCCCAAAACCTTCGGCAAGCATCCTCTTCTCGGCCTCGGCCACGTCGGAAGCAATGCTGCCCGCCAGCGGTTCCTTCGTGGTCTGCAGATAGTGCCCGGGCAGGCCGCTCTGCGCGTAGTCGCTACGAGCCAAGTTCGCACCACGAGGACTCTGAATGAAGGGGCTGTCGATGGCGACGTAGCCGCACGACTTAAACGACAGGGTCTTGAGCTTGTAGCTTTTGTCCGTGCGCTCGCTCCAGAGGAGAGAATTGCCGAGGAGCGATGTGTAGGCTCTGTGGTAGAAGTGGTCGACGGACTGGCTGTCGTATATCGTATCGTTGTCAAGTGCGGCGCCGCCGGGGGCGAAGTGCTCGATGAACCCGGCCAGTGTGAACAGGTTCGGGAGCTTTTGATCATGATTTCTGGTTGGCGGCGGCGGCGGCACCAGACCGAGTAGTGTGGTGTCTGGTTCGCCTGTGAGCGAGAAGGACTCGAGCTCCAGCTTGACCAAATTCTGGAGGCTCATCTTCCGCACGACCTGCATGAAGAGGTGAGGTGTGGCGTAGCAGTTCTTCAGCGACAGGTGTTGCACGTGAGGCAGGGAGATGTACTTGGTCGCGTCCCGGGCCACGTCGGGCCTGACCATGTCCGCGGGAAGACAAAGCGGAGCGGGCAGGATGAACCTGTCGCGAGAGTTGGCACCGAGAGCGAACTCGCCGCCGCAGACCCATTCAAAGTGCAGAGTCTTGATCTTCCTCTTGCGACCCAGGAAGTTGTTGAGAAGCTCGTACACTGCGGGAATTGCCTTGAAGGGGCAGACGGCAGTGCTGCCTGGCTGGTACGGGTCTTCGTTAAGGGAGCGCCAGTCAGGTTGCACGGCGAGGGAGACCTCGTTCAAAGCAGGGAGAGAATCCCAGATCTCGTCGCGCTTCAGCCTGACGAGGTGGCTGCTGGAAATCTTGGCGATGGTCAGCTTGGTCAACTGCGCAAAGTGCCCAGAACGGCCTAGGTCGCCGATGACAGTGATGTACGACTCGGTCAGGGCTCGGTGTGCCCAGTCCAGCTCGCGCAGCAACTCGTGTTGCGCCTGTGTGAGGTATGTGGGCACAAGGGGGTGGTGGAGGTGTATCTCCTTGTCGTAGAACTCTGGATCTTCTCGTCCTTCGTAAGGGGAGTTCGTGGATAGGCCTTTCATATACGCCGGCCCAACACCTTCAGTCTTGCGAAGAAGCGTTATGGCTTGATCGACGTCTTGGGCGGGAACACCAGCTTTCAGCATCATGCTTTGGAGGATGGCGCGATTATCGGTCTCGTTCGTCCCGTACATCTTGACTGACTCCCAATGCATGGTCTTGTGGAGGTTGGCGTGATTATCGGCCTCATTCGTCCGGTAAATCTCGACTGCCTCCCAATCCGCGGTCTCCCATGGGCTGTGCTCTCGTATGTCGATGTGAAGAGGGTTCTCTAGGACAAGAAGAGGCTGAGGTGCAGGAGATCGTCTCTTTTTTTGTTCAGGGCCATTGAGGTATCCCAGACCAGGGTCGCAGCACAATGCCAGTTCTTGGACATTGGTCAAGCATCGAAGAGCCTCTGCGAGGGAAGCGATCTCATCCGCGGTGTCCTCCAAGTTCCGAACCTGATCGTATCGAGTGTAAGCTTCGCTGGGCCAGCGATAGATGCCCCAGAAGGCCAGTTCTGCTGTCTGGATATGCTTGACAGGAGGGTGTGCGAGAAGAGCTTCGTCCAGCTCGAGAGACAGTCCGAAGCGATTGATGTGGCTACCGAATGTGTGGAAGATGTTCATGCCCTCGGAAAGCTTGGCTTTGATCGAGTTCCTGCGGTTGCCATCGCTTCTGCCGTGTCCTTTGAAGATGTCTGCCGTGAAAGGGACGAAGACGTTGCTGAAAAAGGGGCCGACAGATTTATCCTCGAATTCCCGGCAGACGAGACGGATGGCTTTGACATCTTTGCGTTGCAAGTGACTGAGAATCATGTGAAAGATCTCGGTAGGGATTGTATTTGCCGGCCACATGATGAATGATGGGCGAGCAAGACTTGTTTTGCTGTAGTCAGGCTGCTGTAGCCAGAAATGATTCGTTTGCTGATGCCGTGACCATCGGCCGAAGCTTGCACCACGGACAAGAGGCAGCTGCGTGTAGCTGAAGTATTGGTGTGAAGCGAGGCAAAGACACAGGCGTGTTTGGGAGGGAGAAGATCTTGCGTGTCAATTCAAGGCCCAGGAAATAGGTACCATCTCTTAAGAAGGGCCAAAGAGAACGACAGTCACTTGAAAGTTTGAAAATACAGCCCGCCAACGCCGAGGCGCCTTCAATGACACAGCCAAACTTTCGGGAGATGTCAGGCTGCGCGATTGCAGGTGCGTGCCCCACTATCCCCGACCTTTAGATGAAGACAGCCAACCAGGGACCTAGGATAGGTGAGTGTGGACCCGGCACTTCCTCAAACCACAAATCGTGGCTTAGTGTGGCTTGTACAGCAGACTGAGGTTGAGCCTGAGGGGAGTGAGCATCGATCATTCACCTTGGGGACACATGCCTCAGGTGGAAGGGTGGAAGAACAAGATCATCATGCTATCATTTCCAAGCATTGCCGCCGGAGGCCCAAACGCCTAAATTAAAGAAATATCCAATCCCAATCATCTCATGGCATCATTGCCTCCCAATCCACATTACTCATCTTCATCCGCTTCCTCTTCTGGAGGAGCCGGTCCAGCGTAGAACCAGTATCTATCAGATGTTGTCAGCGACAGTCTCATCGATCACGCCAACAACAGTACTCACGCCGCAGCATACTGAACCTCAAATGTCGCTGGCATATCCCCGCACGACTTGGGCGCCGTGCCACCCGCAGTCGTCAGGCGATACACCTCGCGAATATCGTCCGTCGTCCCCTCCTTGGTAAGGAGCTTGAGCCAAGCGACGGCAGGCTCCCCGCCCTGGCCGACAGCGGCGTCCGCGGGCGCGGGCGTCGACGAGTTGAGGCCGCAGTACGCGTCGCCGATGCGCTCGCCGTCCTCCTGCAGGTGGAAAAAGGGCGTCTTGCCGTCGTGGAAGAAGTGGTCGCCGCCGAAGGCCGCGTTGGTGGGGCCCAGGCGGTGGCGGCCCGCGCCCCGCGTCGGGGCGGAGGACAGAGGGTCCGTGGACAGGTTGAACTGCATCGAGACCTTGGGGATCAGGCGCAGGAGGTCCGGGTAGGCGGCGGCGATGCAGCTGACGTTGAAGAGGGAGGCGACGGCGCCGGCGGCCTGGGGGGCGGCGGTCGAGTTGCCGGCGTCGCAGGTGTAGTTTTGCGTGCCGCGGCCGACGGCGACGTGCTTGAGGGAGAGGCCCTCTGAGACGGGAGGCAGGGGCACGGGGGCTGGGGACAGTCAGTGGGTGGCCTGTGGGCGTGAGTCGAGGGGTCCCTTACCGATGGGCATTTGCGCCTTGGAGAGGTCGCAGTCCGGCTCGAAGCCGGTGGCCCGGCTGAGCTGGACCTTGTGTGCGAGGAGGTTGAAGTACTCAGACACGGCCTCGAGGTTGCGGGGCACGATATCGTCGCCAAGCTCCGGGTATGTCGGGGCGCCCCAGGCCAAGGAGGCCAGAGCCGGCACCAGCACCGAGTAGAAGCGCATGGCGAATATCTGATGGGAATGGAATGAAGTGGCGAAGAAGAGCCAAGCCCAGTGTTGCCTCAAGCGTGCTATACCGAAGAAGAAGCAGAAAGTTACGAGAAGACGAACACGTTGGACCAGTCCAGAAACGAAACAAGAGGAAAGGAACAGAAGAAAACGTCGACTTGATATTCAAGATCTCTGCATGCGAGCGAGCTACAACAGGGTAGGACAGGCCGCGACCCGGCCAGGGACCTCATCTAATATACCATGGCCCGGCGACACGACATGTCGAGACGTGCGCGCGCTTGCGCGACCACGAACACAAATCCGAGTCGCCCGCTACCATGGTCGGCGGCAATCATGCCCTTTCCCGCCGTCCATGGCGCACTGGTGCAAGCTGACTGGCTCAAGGGCCAAGCGCATCCTGCGTGGTTGGTCTGGTGTAGACAGGAAAACTGCCGGATGCCAGGAGACAAGCGCCGGTACTACGGCGGGAAGGGGAGCTTGGAGCCGATTGGGTGGGCGGGGGTGGAGGAGAGGCTGTTGGCGAGCGTTGACTGGTTGGTCGTCGAGCAGGGATCGTGGAAGCGCCAGAGATGTCTTGCAGCATCCAGTTGATGGGTGCAGCGGTGGTGGTGCTGTTTACTCCAGAGAGAGACTCAAGAAATGACTTTGAAGCGAGTTATCGAGTTTACATGGTGCAGTAAATCACCGGTAAAGTGAGAGCAAGCCTGTCGCGGTGGTACAGTATATTCGATGATGATCACCAGTTTCGTTCCTCAGCCCAGGTTCGACCCCCAAAGTCAATTGTTTCCCATGGTAACACCGTCATAAATCATAGAAACGCCATGATCTATTTGCGAGAGCCTTGCCAATTGGCCTCTCTGGTAAGCCACCACAACACAAGCGAATTGATCGTACCAATTGCTACCACCCATCTCTTAACCGCCATGTAACCCAGCATCCACGAGTAGTCATTGGCCAGCGATCCGGTAGACAGACCGGAGATCCCCACTCCTAGTACCTGTTCTAGCAGAGCGCTTAACGATAGGTGAGAGGTCGCTTTCGGGATGCTGAAGATCGGCATTGCAGAATTTGGCGCTTGTGGTCGGCAGGCCCTCAGCTGAAGCTGCTCGAACTGCCTTGAAAGTTGAAGGTGAGGCCTCGGTGAGGACATCCCCGCTCCTCGACCAAATTGTTAGTAATTCTCGGTGTGACCCGGTGTGCAGGGGTTCCTGCCTTCCTTCTGGTGGTGTATTCCTTCCCTGATCAACGCCCTACGCCAAGCAGCTTTGGCAGCCTGCATCAAAGGTGGTAGTAGAAGTCCTGGGATACTCTTCATTGACGCGATGCAATCCATTAAGAACACATATTCTGCGGCCTTGTTCACAGTCGCACCGATGGGACTGATGGCTCGCATTGGCCCACCTTCAAGATGATGCCACCCAGTCTGCTGGCCAGAGCAACACCCTCGACAACCTGATCATCCTTCGAAGGCGAGCTTCAAGTGATACGCTGTGCTGCTCGGAAGACCAAGCTCAGCTGACCGGCCGGGACACGGGCAGTCTTCCCAGGCCTCCAACACCAGGCTGCCAACCGCGGCACTCTTGACTACACTCTTTTGCTCCCTCTCGGCAAGTCAGCTGCCTTACCCCCGAAGGCGGCTACGTCGCAGATGACGCGCTTTGCGGTAACAATCTGGAATGCGTTGACGATCGTGCAAAGGGCAGTCAAATGAGTGTGGGTAACACAGCACATCGGAACATGACCACACGAAAGCCATACGGCTTCAGGTAGAGCTGGCCTGTATGCATGAATCCATGCTTGCGCTTTTTATTATTTTCCCTCGCCCGGGTACTAACTTGCCAATCTACCCTGCCAGGGTGCGTATCGAAAAAACAACAACAACAAGATCATTATCGCCAGACAAAAACTCCTAGATGATGCAGAGAAAAGACAAACCCTGATAATCAGATGATGCGGTGTCGGCCACCGACGCGCTCACGCCTCGTTCGCCTCGTCGTCCCTGTCGCCCGCGGGCCCAAAGTCAGGCTTGACGAAAGCGACAGCGGGCGCCGACTTCCTCGGGACCCAGAAGAGCTGGATGGCGCCCAGGACGCCGACGGCAGCGCAGCTGAGCCACGCGACGGCAGAGCCGCCCGCGGAGTAGAGCAGGCCGACGACGGGCGGGGATACGGTTCGGGCCGCGCAGCAGGCGCTCATGGCGAGGCCGTTGACGCGTCCGAGGACGAGGGGCGAAGGCGTGGCGTCCTTGAGCAGGATGAGGATGGCGGGCACGGAGACGATGCCGAAGAAGGCCTGAAGGATGAGGGAAAGATAGATGCCCGGGTCCGTGAGGCGGGGCACGGCGGAGAGGAAGGGCATGAGGAGGTAGGCGGTTGGGTAGGCGGCGACGGTGGAGAGGAAGGAATGCCAGACGCCGACGCGGGCGAGGAAAATGGGGAAGAGGAAGGCCTGGACGAAGAGGGAGAGGATGCCGTTGACCATGAGGTAGACGGAGACGTCGTGGAGGGAGTAGCCGAAGCCGCCGACGAGGTCGAGGTGGCCGCGGGGCTGGTGGGGCTTGTCGAGGAGGTGGATGGGGAGGAGGGCGCCGGCGGCCATCTGGTGGTACGAGATGAAGACAAGGGCGATGATGAGCATGATGATGGTGCGGGTCCAGACGGGGCCGTTGTAGGTGAGCTCATAGGCCGGGGGGTCGTCGGCGGTGTCGTCGTGGGAGACGACGGCGGAGAGGGAGGGGGGGTCCTCGGCGATGGGGGTCGGGAGGGCGGGGCGGCCGCGGTGCTGGTCGGTGCCCGGCTGGATCTCGATCGAGTGCATGGTGCCGAAGGAGGAGCGGCGGAGGTCGAAGGTCTGCGTGCCGGGGACGGGGAGGCTCTCCTCGGCGAAGACGGGGCGGGGCCCGTCTACGGAGGAGCGGATGGAACGCTGGACACTGGGGGTGCGGGCCCGTTCCCGTTCCCGGAGCAGCGGTGTCCGTTCCGTCGTGCGTCTCTCCTCGGCCAGGCCCTTCTTCTGCTCGGCACGCCGCGCTGCCGGGTTCGTCTCTTCCAGGAAGATCATGCCCTGGATGATGGCGACGATGATGACGAAGACGGACGTGAGGTTGGGCAGGAGGTAGGGGTACCGCCCGAAGAGGCCGTCCTGGGGGAACAGGTCCGGGTAGTAGTGCGCGGGCTGCGCGAGGAAGCCTCCGAGCGCGGAGCCGAAGATGCCGCCGAGAGTCCAGACGAAGGGCTGGACGGCATAAGCAGCAGCTGAGAGAGCTGTCAGTCACTCCCACAAACAAATGGGGTCATCAGAAACTCACGCTCATGCTCGGGGTGCTTCACCATCTCAGCCACCATGGTCTGCATGACGCTGACGTTTCCGTTCAGCGCACCGCCGATCAACCTCGCGAGCAGTGCAACCCAGTAGCTCTTGGCGAAGCCGAAGATGAGACTCGAGATGGCGACGCCGCCGAGGCCGAAGAGCACGACGGGCTTGCGACCGTAGTGGTCGGACAGCGTACCCCAGCCGACGGCGGTCAGGGCCTCCGCGACGGCATAGGCGGACACGAGCAGGCCGCTGTAGAAGGAGGCATCACTCTCATCGCCGGACCCGAGAAGGTCCTGGGTCATGACGAACGAGTAGGACAGGATCGAGTTGAAGGCGATGGGCTCCGAGAAGCGACATATCGCTGCGGTGGGGTCAGTTCATCGGTCCCATCGTCATACAGGCGGGCGGTGTGAGAGATAAGTGAGCTTACCCAGGACCGTCAACTGCCTGTACGGGAACTCCTTGGGCTCCTCATCCTTGGGCGTCGTCGAAGACATGGTTGCGAGAGAAGCTGGCGGGCGTTCCTCTGATCAGTCTCTGCTCCGGACTCGTCTATATCGACGCGATTGACCTCGAAGCAGATAAGGAACCCCGGGTCGTATTGAGGTGTAGGAAAAAAAAAGAGAGAGGCCGGCCGTCGCGTCCAGAGGAGAAGGGGGGAGGGGCCGCAAGCAACCCATGAATGATAGCTGCTGGTCCACCCCCCTTCCCGATCGACGAGCCTTGCCTTGGTGCAGTGGACGCTTGTGCTTGGAAGGGGGAAAAAGACGAGGGGTGGGGGTTTAGGCCTTCTCGGTGTGGCCTGCAATTTATCAAAAGCGGACCACGGGCGGCGACAGCCCACGGTCGCTCCTGCTCGATTCGCCCGGTTGCAGAGCTTGACCCCGGAGAATAAAGTGGTCGTTCGGCTGCTTCGGGGCCTTGGGGGGCCTTCTTGGGGCGTTGGAGGACGGTGCGAGGAGAAATCCCGTCGCCTCTTCGGCGTATCTGGGGAGAATCAGGGGGCCACTTACAGCGCAGCTTGGGGGTCGGCGCCGGCTTTGCGGGATCCTGATAGGCATGAGGCTGTCCCTAACGGCCGCTAATTCAGAGCTAGCTACTCAGATCGAACTCTGCGTGGACTTGAGTAAAGCATGGCTGATGTAATCCAAAGATCACAGATTCCATCCCAATTGCCTCTCATTCACGACAGAGAATTGCTCTCTTCAGTCCTTCATCTCACTCTGTCTGCTGCGCTCACTTCATCCGTGAAACAGTACATGCGCGTTGGCGCGTAAGACGGCCCCCCGGGACGCGCCAAGCACATGCACGCCAAGCTCGTGTAAAGCATTCATGACGATAACCTGCCCGGGGATCCCAACGACACACGTCTCGCACACCGCCTCGCTATCCATATCCATTACACCTGGCAATTATCGACGGCTTCGCGACTGGACCTCCCCATCTCCCATGGTATGCAGCATGCTGTACGTGAAAATAGCATACCCCAATGCCGCATATGCGAGAGATCTCGATGCCCCAGGCGGCCCGCTCGGCTTCCTCTCGCTGCCAAGATGACCCGCACAGAGTCTGTTCGAGTGCACGACAGGTCTGGGCAGCACAAGTCGACGACGCGCGGGCTGGCTTTCACCTTCGTATGGCCCGTATCCAACTCAACAAGATGCGAGCTTGCATGCGGCAGCATCTGACTGCAGCGTGGCTTGCACGCTGCCTATTCAGCCTATTCCCACCGGCCGGGGTACAGGCGGTGGCTGACCCATGCAGCATCACGTCAACGGTAAGCATGTCATGTGCCTCCTCCGGCGCCGGCGCCGCTGGATAACGCCTCGCGATAAGACTGTTGGACAGACCTTGGTAAACGGTGGCATCGAGGCCACACCAAGTGGTCTATGATGGTGAAGTGCCCTCCAGACATGACTCTCGCGTAGGACGGGGGTATCATGAGGCCCTGGCCGTGATGCATCACGACGGCCGCAAGTAACATCATCCAAGCAACATAACGCACAGCGTAGACGTCTCGGAGTTTTAGACACGTCCTGTTACAACTGCCAAGAGGTCTACATCCATCCAACGTAGTGAACACGGCACAATCATACACTTTTACCGGGGAGATACATCCCCCCGCTACGGCACCCCGCCTCCTCCCGCCGGCAGCCCGTCCGCCGCTATGCCCCCCACCACCGCCGCGTGCGGCCCGTTCTCCATGATATTGTGCCGGTCCAGGTCCGCCGCCATGAGCCAGTACGTCGACAGGAACACCAGCAAGTGCAGTGCCACGCAGTACGCCGCGAACAGGTTCCTGCTCGCCCGCGTCGCCAGCACCATCCGCGTCACCGTGTACACGACCCTCTCGGGCAGACTCATCCGCTTGTACGCCCTCGCCGACTCGCGGCCCCGGAACTGCGCGAACGGCGAGATCTTGCTCTCGTACTGCTGCTGGTAGCGGTCCATGGCCGCGCCTCCCGGCCCGCCACCGCCGCCGATCGACACGGCCGACGGGTTCGGGTTGCCGCCGTACGCCGACGACGTGCTGCCCCCGGACGGCCCGGCGCGCGCGTACGTCGACACGTAGCGCGTCTTCTCGTACAAGTTCAGGTTGTCCTTCTGCAGCGCCGCGATCTCCTGCCGCAGCTGCGACACGGTGCGGTGTGCGTCAGAGAGCTCGCCCTCGAGCTGGCTGTTCTTCTTCTTGAACCGGTCGCGCTGCGCCGTCACCATGGGCAGGATCCCGGAGCCGCCGCCCATGGGCTCGCCGCCGGGCGGGTCGCGGGGGTTGATCCCGCTGATGATGGACGACGTAGGGGAGATCCTGCCGCCCTTGCGGCCGGGGGCCACCGATGGCGCGTAACGGCTCATGGCCACTGATGCCCCTGACGGGAATGCATTGGAGGACTCGGACTGGAGGTTCGCCAGGTCGTTCTCCAGCTTCTCGTTGAGGTCCTGTGACCGCTCGAGGTCGGCGTTTGTCCGCGACAGGTCTTCCTGCAGCTCGCCGAGCTTCGTCTGTAGATCTTGGTGGGACACCCGGAGGATGGTCAGCTCGTCGCTGAGCTTCTTGTTGCGCGCGAGCAGCATCTTCTCCAGCGTCTCCCCCTCGGTCTTGGCCGCCGACCCATTCTCTCCATCCGCGTCCTTGTTGTCGTCGTCATCGTCCCCCGTCGCAAACTCGATGCTCTTCAGGACCTCGAGCTCTTGCTTGACGTCTTCGTAGTCGCCCCACTTTTGCACCTTGGACTTGAGGTTGTCCCGCTCTTCCTTGAGCACGCCGACTTCCCTCTCCAAACTTCGCAGGCGGGCGTCCAGGTCACGCTTGATCCCGTCCTTTTCCACCCTCGCGGCGTCCAGCTTGCGCATCAGCGATGAGTTCTCGGAGCGCATGCGGATGTAGCCGGGGTCGTCCTCCAGCACCGGGGCATCGTGCGATGAGACCTGCGACTTGGCCTGCGCCAGCTCGAGGCGCAGGTGCTCGTTCCTGGCCTCGATATCGGCAAGGCGCGAGCTCGTGCGCTCCAGGTCTGAGTGCAGCATCTCGATCTCGGCGCTCGAGACGTGGCCGCCCGTGGCACCCTCGCCGTCATCCGTCTTGCCGAGGCGCTGGTTGACCTCGTAGCTGGCCTTGATCTCGTTGAGCAGGCGCTCCTGGTTCTCGACCTTTTCTTCCAGGGCCTTCTCCTTAGCCTCCCAGTTGTCCTTCTTCTCGTCGAGCACGGCGGTCCACGAGGCCTCGACCTCCTTGACACGGCTCTCGAGGTTCCCTTCGAGCTCTCTCTTGGCGACGCTTTCAGTCTGCAGCTTGGCCTCGGCGGTCTCGAGCTGCGACGTGAGCTTGGTCACCGACTTTTGGAGGTGCTGGTTCTCCTCGGTCAGTTTGGGGACCGTCTCCTCCGAGACGAGCATCGAGTCAACGGAAGCTTCGAGCAGAGGGTACGGGTCGGGCGCTTCGGAAAGAGATGTGTAGGCTTGCAAGAATGTCGAGTTGATGGACTTGGAGTGATTCGTCAAGAGGTCGATGAATCCTTGGTAAGCTGTGGTCATGTCAGCTCCGCAAGGCCGGGACTATGAGCTCAATGATATTCCGTACCCTTCAGCAGTCCCTTCATCTCGGCGAGCTTGGAGGCATCGTCGAGCTTTCGGAAATCCTTTGTCTTCTGAGCCAACTCTTTCCTCTGGACAGTTGAGTCTCGTTGGTACGTGACGATCTCGGAAGCGGTATTGTCGAAGTTAGAGATGAGGGTCGTATAGTCGATAGCTGGACCTAGAGTCAGCAATGCTTGACAATGACCTGGAGTTTTGAGTGCTCCTTACTCTTCCAGGCAGAGATGGCATGTTGGAACTTGTTGTTCGCCTCGGGAGCCGGCTCGACGGCGGGATTCGTGGGAGCCGCCTGGGCTGACTGGAGAGCTTCGATGTCGGCCATGATGGGGATCCGCAAGGGTATCAATGCGTGGTGTTCAGCGCATCGGAAGTAAGCTCTGGTGGTCGATCGCAAAGCCTGTCGGCGACGATGAATCTGTGGTTGTACGGTCGGGTCGATGAACTGTTTCCAGAGGAGCCTCGCCCTGGTCTGACCTCTGGGGAACGTGTTCCGATTGCAGATGCGAGCAACGGCATGTGATTGGTTATTATTTCTGTCACCCCTGCATCCCAGGAGCTCTAGGCAGCCCCGCGGGTCTTCAGGCCCCTGAACAGCCCTGAAGTCATCATTGGTCACGCCCGAAGCCAATCGGGGCCCGCCCCAGTCTCTATCCACATGCCCGCTGCTCCAACTGTGACGTGAGGTGGAAGTGAGCTCTGTCCAACCGTTGATCGTGAATGCATCCATCTCCAACCTGAGCTCCCCATTCTTCAACACCACGACACGAGAGCTTCTAGCTCCGTCTATCGCGACCGACCGGCCTGGCAACAATGGGCGCGCAATCTCGATGACACACACAGCTGAACGACAACAATGACCTCTGGCGATGCGGACCAGAGGCGCCCCTCGAATGCGCCCGAGCTTGGGCGCCTTGAAGATGGGCCATTCGTCTTGCGAACACTCCTAGGCCAGGTCCCTCTCTCCGGCGACGGCTCTTCGCAGGACATCAAGATCAACTGCGTCGAGTACTACGACCACAATCTCTATGTCGGCACAACCGCGTCGGAGCTGCTTCACTTTGTTCAGATACCACCCGACCCCTCCGACCCTACGAGCCAGCCGACCTTTATCCTCGCTTCTCGCCTCGAACCCCCCTTCAATGAGCCAACCGACAGCCGCCCGGGCGTGCAGCAGATACTTCTGCTCCCGAAGGTCTTCAAGGCATGCGTTCTCTGCAACTGGACCGTCACATTCTACTCCCTTCCCGAGCTGAGCCCCGTCTTCAACTCGACAAAAGTTAAGAACTGCAACTGGGTTGGGGGCGTTGATCTGAATGCTGCCGACGAAGAATACGACCCAGACGACCCTTCCACCGCTGTTACAGTCCTTCTATCTCTTAATAGGCGAATACAGGTTGTTAGAATAGGTGAAGATGCAAGAGCAATCAAGGTAGGGTACCCTAGTATCTGGGTTGCGATCCAGGCTGACGCCCATGTTAGAACATTGATGCTGGCGGCACTACTGTATCGGTTCGACGAGATGCCATCGCGTGCGTCGCAGACGCTAGAAGCTACGCTTTGCTCGATGTTGACCAAAGATTAAAAATCCCCCTCATGACAATATCGTCCCTCGACGACTCCCAGCCAGCAGGCGCCATCGGCCAAGCCCAGGATATCACGGGAAGCTCGGATGGTGGCATTCTGCGAAGCGCATCGGCCGCACAGCACCGCTCACTTCTAGGCCCGAGTGAAGGTCACTCCCACAGCAGAAGTACCAGTCTCGGGGGCATTATCCCAGGCAGGACACAGAGCCCAGGTCTGTTACAGCCTTCGCCGACTGCAAGTCCGCAGCCGCAAGGCAACCCTCACGCACCGCCGCCGACCGCCCCAGCTGAAGAGACGGCAACCGAGCCATCAAATGGCACGGAGGAGGGGCAAGCCATCTCACAAGAAAGGCCAGCGCCGCCCCCAAAGCCAAAGCCTGTCTTCCTGAAGCCTCATATTGTGTCCCCGACGCCGGAGGAATTCTTGCTAGTTACCGGCACGGGGACAGCGGAGCCAGGTATCGGCATATTTGTCAATCTAGACGGCGATCCTACGAGGCCCACCATCGAGTTTGAACGATACCCTCGTGAGGTCATCGTCGATGGCGGATCCTCCGATCTTTCCTCGTCGCGGCCTGCGCTGGGAGGCGAGGAGGAAGGTTATGTTCTCGCCTCCATGACGAGAGACTTTGATGATGGCCCTCGTCATGGAATCGAAATTCAGAGGTGGGATGGCGACGGCACAGACCCGGACGCGGACAAGTCCTGGCTTGAGGCTGCATACGACGACGGTCAAGATCCTGTGATACCAGGGATACGTTCGCTGATGAGTGACGAGGAGACTCATTTCCACGAAATCGTCGACAGACTTTGCCAGAGAAAATTCTCTCCCTTCAACTTTGACGATGTAGACAAGCCAGCGTCTCTGACAAGAGCAGACTCGCGCACCGATTTGTCTCTGGAAAGGGTCTCCAAGGAGAAGGAGCTATTCGACAGAGACAACGATACACAGAGTGAAGAGTCCCTTCCTGACGGCTGGGAAGCCAGCCGCAACAGCGAGGAGGTCATGTTCGCCGCGCGGTTCGCCAAGGTTCACGCCAGGATTGCCGTCTGGGCAGGCGATCACATTTGGTGGGCTATTCGCAACCCATTGCTCCTCCAACTCGAGTCGCAACTCGACGCTACGCACGCCCACGGCGAGGAATTCAATCCATCTACTTTGGACCGCAGGGCCATCTTCACGACACTCAACTCGATTCGCGGACGCGATGCCAGGTCAGAGCTTGAGTTTGTCACGTTCAGCTACATCCGCCAACGAGCAGGCGTCTTACTACTGAGCAATCTCTTGCAGCCTGGCAAGAACCCCTTCTCAGACTCGGAAGTGAGAGCCCTGGAAGAGGTGCTTCTGGACAGCACACTTGACGCCCGCGTGGTGCTCTCGCTGATACCCGGCCTCCGGAACGAAATTGTTGAGAGTCGCAAGGGCATCTGGATCTACGGCGGCGTCAAGCAGACGACAGAGCAGTATCTGCGCAGCAGCGCTTTTCAGGATGCGGACCATGCGCTTGGCAGCCTCTCGCCACAGGTCATGCAGTTCCTCCGCCGGTTCTTGGCGGCATGGAGGAAGAAGAAGGGATTCGGCAGCGTTCCCGACGAAGCAGAGGTCCTCCGCACCGTCGACGCAGCACTCCTGACTGTGCTCCTGGACCTGGACCAGAACTCGCCCCCTGGCCTGACTCGCAGCAGCACCTCTGTGCGCTCCGAGCTGTACGACGTTGTGGACAAGGGTCTGGACTGCTGGGACCGTGCGGTTTCCCTGCTCGAGTCTTACCATCGGCTGTTCGTGCTGAGCCGGCTGTACCAGAGCCGCAAGATGGCAGGAAACGTGCTCGCCGTGTGGCGGCGCATCGTCGAGGGCGAGCGCGATGACGGCGGCGAACTCGGAGACGGCGAGCAACGCGTTCGCGAATACCTGATGAAGATTAGCAACCAGGCCCTGGTGCAGGAGTACGGCCTGTGGCTCGCCAGCAGGAACCCGAGACTGGGCGTCCAGGTCTTTGCCGAAGACAAAGGGCGAGCGCCCAAGTTCGAGCCGACACAGGCCGTGGCCCTCCTGCGGGAGCATGCGCCTGATGCCGTCAAGTACTACCTCGAGCACCTGGTATTCGGCAAGGGACACACGACGTATGTCAACGACTTGATCGCGTACTACCTCGACATCGTCATCGGCGAGCTGCAGTCGTCACAGGAGAGCAGGGATGCCTTTGCCGGCACGTACACGGCGTATCGGGCGCTGCAGGTGCCGAAACCCACGTATCAGCAGTTCTTGATCGAGAACGCGCCAGAGGATGACGAGGTGTGGCAGAGCCGACTGCGGCTGCTGCAACTGCTCAGCGGCACCCACGACTATGATGGGCCCGCCATCCGGGACAGCATCTCCTCGCTGCCGGATGAGTTGCTGGTGCCCGAAACAATCATCCTTGATGGTCGCGAAAGGCACCACGAAGATGCCATACGGCTGTTGGTGCACAAGTTGGGCGACTACGACACGGCCGTGTCATACTGCCTTCGAGGAGGGTCCAGCATCTACACATCCTCGTCCCGGGGCCGCAGCGACAGCATGCCGACGCACGAGACGCAGGCGCGCCTGTTCCGCGCCGTGCTGGGCGAGTTCCTGGCGATCGAGGACATCAGCGACCGCGTCGAGCAGACGGGGGCCCTGCTGGAGCGGTTCGGGGGCTGGTTCGAGATCGAGGAGGTGCTGTCACTGATACCGAACGACTGGTCCGCGGACATTGTGTCGGGCTTCCTCGTCCGTGCGGTGCGGCGCATCCTCCAGGAGAAGCATGAGACCATGGTAATGAAGGCGCTCAGCTCGGCGGAGAACCTTCGCGTCAACCACGAGCTAGTCGTCAAGATGGAGTCCGAGGGGCCGACGATCGAGGCGCCCCAATAGAGGCTGGACGGCGACGGATATTTACCTGATGCGTCCCGCGACAGGGACACCATAGCGAAGCCATTTCATCTTTTGTTATTACTGTTCTGGACACCTCTTTTTCCCGTGAAGGGCCATTGTTGTGATGCATCCCGTCTGGGGCCGTGCCTTTTTTCAGCTGAGGCTTCCCCCCTGGTGAGTCAGGGGCAGATTAGACACGGCTCCTGTCGATCTTTCGCCCGTTCTGCCCGCGCCTGGCGCGCCTCGTGCCCATTCCGCCAGGGCGAAGCTGTCGCGGGCCAAGCGCGCCATGTGGGATGGGACGACGACTAGTGAGCCGCTTAAGCAAGCCGTGCTGTGGGAATAGCGAGGGCGGAGTTGAGTCCGAAAGGGGTGTTCCGCTGGGTGATTTTCTCATACTGTCCTTGTTCTCTTGAGATGGGGGTTTTCTACGTGATGGTCTTCTAAGATGCTGACTTGTACTTCGGGTCGTTGCAGCTCGAAACGCCCGCACCGCGGAAGCTGGAACCCCGTCGACGGGCGCGTGGCTCTGCCGCATGGCCGCCCCGTGTGGCCCTCGTACGTCACGCCGGCGGCGCCACGCTGGTGGAGTGAGGTGCCGACGAGCAGCGTGGCCAAGAGCGCCCGACGGGGCATCGGGTTCAGCTGAAGAGCGTGCTCGCGCGGTCTACTCTGCCCGTCGTCGTCTACGCTACAGCTATATAACAACAAATGAGACCGGGCGACGTCCATCGTGCCAGTGCCCTCCGCAGTTTCAGCCGGGCCCGGGACGCGAGGTGCCGTCCTTAGCTTGATGAGACGGTCGTCTTGGTGTCTGATGCTCGACCCCCCCATTCGGCACTACCGCCAACGCTCCCCCCCCCCCTCCTGAATGTCTCGGATATTCCCCGATCCATTTCCTGATTACGCCCGGAGGAGGGCACCTCATGTACAAGTAAGCTGGACTCCCCCGGGGGCTCCCGCGTGGCTCTACCTGGCCCGCCTCGCCTCTATATCATCCCTTCTCCGCGCCTCGCCATCCGCCTCATCCCCGTCCCGTCTCGGCCTCCGCAGCACCGCAACGACAAGCCACCGCTTCAGACTCCTCAGGTCCTCGCCCTCCCTTTGGGTGTTCCACGCCCTCTCTACGCCCCCGACGTCCCGCTCCCATATGCTCTCGACCTCGAGGTCCTCGGCCGCCAGCGCCGCAGCGTCAAAGAATCCAGCCATGGCCTCGCGGCCCGTGTGGAAGCCCGCAACCACCCATGCGCGCGCCCCCGCGTCGGCGCCCATGAACCACGACACGGAGTGGCGCAGCGCGCCGTGCTGCCACGGCATCCAGAGGCAGTCTGCGGCGATGACGCGGTCGAAGGCATGCTTGTTGTCCGCGGCGGGGGGGTTCTCTATGTCGCCCCACGCGTGGCCCTGGACGGAGACGTGCGAGCCCTCCGTGTTGCGCGCGACGTTGCGGCGGAGCGTCCCGAGGACGGCGGGGGCCGGGTAGTCTGTTACGAGGACGCGGGAGGCGCCGAGGGCCGCGGCGACGATGCTGGGGAGTGCGGTGCCGGCGCCGAGCTCGATGGTGGAGAGGGCGCGGACGTCAAAGGCCGAGGGGGCGGGGCCGAGGGTCAGGGGCCCCGAGGCCGGGGCGGGGAGGGCGAGGGTGCCGGCCTCGACGAGCTCGGCGAGGAGGAGCGAGGCGTTCCAGAGGTAGTGGCTGAAGAGGCGGCGGTCGTCGTCGCCTGCGGGGTCGGCGAGGTCGAGGCGCAGGGGGCGCGGGAGGTGCGGGGTGGTGTAGAGGAGGCCGTGGTCCGCGTCGCCGTGGATGTTGGGCGCGTCGTCGGGGTCGAGGGTCGTGAGGGCTGTTGACAGAAAGTCTTCCGGGGACTCGGCGGGGGGTCCGACGAGCGAGATGCGGTCGGTGAGGTCGGCCATTACGTTACGGGATGGAGTGGTTAATTTGGGGAGGAAGAGGCCGGTTTGCGCCCAAGGAGAAGAGGGATATGAGGGATATCTGCGCCGTGCGCCTTGGCCAGACGACGTCCGACTCGACCACGCCGAAGCGATAAGTAAGGGACCCTCTCCGAAGATGACGCCCCGACGAAATCTATCGACCAGGCCGATGTCCGCCGGACAAGCCACCGGTACACGAGGCCGGAGACCTGCAACTACGGAGCGGCGACCCGTCCCACGACCCGGCGATGATGCCGGTATGACAAATGCCGAGCGACAAACACGGGGACACCGAGCCCTACGAGATGCAAGCCTGACAGCAGGGCAGGGCCCGAGGGGCGCAGCAGTGGTGGGCCCCCGAAAAGGGAAACTTCGGTCTCCCGCGTGTCGCTGAAAAGAGGTGCGGAATGCGAGCACAGCCGCTATGCTATGCGCTGCACGAACAGGGTCCTCGGGGATGACGAGAGGCACAGTGGTAGTGCGTGCAGTTGTGCGCTGGCCAAAGCCTGACAGGCTGACAAGGATGAAGACGGTGAGATGAGGTGAGGTTGCAGCGAGGAAACGCAGCAAGATGCAAGACGCAGAAAAGGTCACCGTTTTGCTGCACCGCCACGATCGGCACGCGGTGTGTGCAAGGTGCAATTGGGAAAGTGTGGCAGGGCTCGGGAAGGGTGGATCCACCGGGATGTGCCGCAGGTACGTACCTCGAGAACCACATTTTCACCGTGCACAGGCCACCTCCCTCCTGGTCTCCTCCCCCCGGATACTGCCGCAGCCGACCGCCTCCCACCGCCCTCCCGGCACGAGCCACGTTTCAGCCTCCCCCCCGGCCTTTTCCGCTACTTTCACCAATTCCGCGCGTGCACCGCCTCGCCGGCGACCTCGGGCACCTCGGCAGTGTCATCCCCGCGGCCTCCTCGCGAAATACTACCAAGTTCAGACGCAATCACGACGATTCGCCCAGCCCCGTGACGTGTTACTGGCCCATCGTACGGCCCTTGCCGTTGGACAAGAGAGCGACCCCGTCGACGATGCGACAGGGAACCTGAGACTCGCAGAAGAGGTCGACCTCGAGCACACAGAATTGGGGGGACGGCATGCCCGATATTGAAAAGGGGTCACCACTGCACGCTGACGGGCCTATGAGACGACAGGCCTGCCCCAAGACCGACGATTGCCAGACGGCCTCAGCCAGCCCTATCCCAGGACGTCTGCAGTTCGTACGCTGTACCGCTCGACTCTCACGCCTGCCACGACATCTGATAGTCGCCCCCCGGAGGCTCAGCCTGATCTCTGGTTCCCCGGGACCGCCCAGAATACCACTCTGGTGCCGCCCGCAATCACGCTTGCCACGGTATCATCGCATCCCGAAGACCCCTCCCCTGCCCATATGTGCCCTCGCATATGACCGCCCTCCAGGGTACGCCCTCAATCCCACCCGACCCCTCGGGCCACCCTCCCCCCCGGTCGCCCGCCGTCGATCATCCCAACACCCCAAGGTGCGCCAAGCAAATCGTCCTCCAGGGGGGGGCGGCGGCCACGATCCCCGTCGTCGCATCACGACAAGGGCCGTCACCGACAAGGGGGGGCATGCGCGCATATGTATGGGAGAAACACCCGTATCGATGAAGCCAATACAAACCAGGCACCCAGGCGCATCAAGACGAGAAATCTCCCCACGATGCGTTGACAAGGTTTGCACTCCCAAACGGAATCCCGATCGACACACGCGAACCAGGACCCCCCCGGTGCCGCAAGGCAGGATTCGCGATGCGCTTACGTCCCGACAACAGTCACCTCCCCCGGGAGCACCATCCACCAGATCACCCACCAAGAAAGCAAAGCAAGTCCGAAAACCCCTGCCCTGAGCGCCACCCGTCGCGCCGCTCACCATCTCCTTCCCCGGGTCATGAACCTTCCGAAAGGCTAGCTCATGCCCAACCCCAGGGGGAGGGAGGGCGGCACCACAGCAGCGGGACTCGTGAAGAAAAAAGTAAAACCGCACACTCTGTGCAAAATAAGGCAATGTCGCTCGACCTTCCCCTGCCCCTTGCCCGGCCCCCTTCCCCAAAAATTCAATAACTCTGTACATGACGACCGCCGAGGCGCGGGTACAGCCCAACCCGGCCGGAAAGTATGCCTCGCGGCGTCCCTGTACGTCTCTGTACGTCGTAGATCCTCCCCCCTCTGCGATCGACCTTCGTTCCCTTCTGGCAGGCCCCCCGGCCCTCGGGCCCCGCCGCGCCCGGGGTGCTGGGTTACACTTTTACCAGTGATTTTCCCTGCCGGAACAAAACCAAGCACAGCAGAGGGGCGCGTTCGTTCCGCGGGCCAAGCCAAGGGGGGCCAATAGTCGAATCCTACGCCGGAGAGGAGACGAACCGATGCTGGGGTCCTCTTACGTGCGTATGTCATAGACAGCAGAAGCAGTTGCTCGGGTGGCCATCTTCGACAAGCCCACTAGTGCGATGTGATGTTTCCTGTTTGTTTCCCATAGGCAAGGGGGGTGCAGCATCCCAGAAGAGGAGATCGTTTCGAGGAGGAGGCCCAGCGCTCCGGATCGCCCAGAGGCCCGCCCCCTGGTCGTGAAATGCTGCCAAACTGATGTCGCCCAGACGAATGAATGCGCCGTTGGCTGCTGCCGGCGAGACAAGGCGAGGAAGATAGTCCCCCGCCGGTGGGCCACCCTTACGTCGAGCCGGCGCCTGTCAACTTTGTGCCTGCCCCCGTTCCTGACGTTTTTGTGACAGGACTGAATATGGGGCCACGTTCAGCAGAGCAGGGTCACTGGGCGTGGTGCCCGGGGCGGCGGTGGTTGGCTGGGCTGTGGGCTCGCTTGCCCGGACTCACCTGCGGCGGGTGCTGGTGATCGCCGACCAGGACGGGGCAAGCCCTGGCACGCAAAGGAATGGCAGGCCTGGTGCTGGCCCTGCTGGGTCGCTTATCGCGGGATCAGCGGGGCGTGTGTGCGCGTGTATGTGTGTGTGGGATCTGCCCTGCCAACCTCGCGATCATGTTCTGGCAGCACGAACCGGGCAGCAAGAAACCAAGGCAGGCAATGTGAATCAAGGCAGGCAAGTTGGCGAAGTAATAAGACTGGGTATTGTCAAACCTTGCGAATCTATCACGGTCCTTCCCCCGATGCAAAGACACGCGCTCCGATCTTGTCCCAACTGCCGCTCGGCCGGTGTCGTTTAGTACGTGGGCGAACGCCCGCCATCCTTGCTGGCGCCGGGGGAATATGCCTCGTCCGCATACTGCCCTCGGTCCGACGGCGTCCTGGCTCTCCACTTGGGCCACGAGATGTTGCGAGAATAACAACTCGCTTCGTCGGATGTTTCCACGCGAGGTCGGAGGCGTGGATGCTGAGGAACAGCGTGCACATGATGTGAAAATCTCGAGTCCAAGGCGACTGAAGATCCACCGGTACCAAGGGTTGTAGATAGATGTGTAGTCCACATGGAAGAAATCAGTGTCGAGTAAGATGCACGCCAAGTCAGTGTCAGTAACCAAAGGCATCAATCTCATTGCCAAGTCAAAGTCATTGCTCTCAAGGTCAAATGTCCAAAAACTCAATAGGGTATCAATTCCGCCCGCCGCGCTCGGCGGCGTCTGTAATAATAGGTACTCACTTGTACCGAACGGCCATAAGGAACCAGACAAGAAAGACATGCTCAGTCCACCACTGCCCGAGCCGACGCATCCCGCGTTCGAGGCTCTCCCTTCGAGAATTACATACAACAAGGAGACAGACATTATATAGAGGCGTTCGTTCGGTCGTGACTTTTTCCCTCCCGTTATCCGAGGTAATGATAACCCGCCCGAGGAATTGATATCGTGTCGTGAAGGCGTGTCCAACGTCGAGCTCCCTACGCCAGAGCCTCGTCAAACTCTCCCTTGACCATCATGGCGTGCTCCTGCATCTGCCTGAACTGCGCCTCGGTCGGGTCGTCCGACACCCAGAGGCCCTTCTCCTCGGCCGTCGCGCCGTGGAAGCCCTCGGCGCGAGCCACCGTGAACATATCCAGATCCGTCGTGTAGGAGCGCCCATCCGCCAGCGCGATGCGCACCTCCTGCTCCGTCGATAGCATCATGTCGTCCTTGGCCAGCCGCCGCGGGCCGTCGAAGGCGCACATGACGCGCTTCTTCAGCGTCACCAGCTCCTTGTCGTATCCCCACGACCCGGGCTTCTGCCGCCGGCTCGCCTTGCGGCCCTTGCCCGTCTTGGAACGGAGCGTGACGCCGCCGCGCGAGTGCGTCAGGCCCCGCGACTTGCCGTTGCTGCCAGCCGCCCGCCGCCGCGAAGGCGACGCATCCTCGTCCTCGTCCTCGTCCATCTCGTCGTCTTCGTCCTCGTCCTCGTCCGCCACGGAACCCTGCGCCTGCGTCTGCGCCGGCAGGTTGTTCCGCTGCAGCGTCTGCACGACCTCCTTGTCGTTCTCCACCTCGGCCAGCAGCCGCGCGTTGACAGCCTCGGCCGGGTCCTCCTGCTGCACGATGCGCAGCACGCAGTCGTCGAGATGCTCGTAGAAGTCCTGCGCGTTGGCGAACGTCTGCGAGCACGTCGAGCACTTGCCGGTAGCGTCAGGCGGGTAGCCTGCGAGGCTCTTGGCCCCGGCGCCGGTGCTGCCGCCCTTCTTGCGGCTGTTGGGCGGCGTCTGCTCCACGCCGTGCACCGCCGTCAGGTGCCTCTTGAACACGTCGGCGCGGTTGAACGACTTCTCGGCCGCCGAGCCGGACCCGGGGCAGAAGCCGCACACCATGGTGCCCTTGTAGTGCGTCAGGGTGTGCCTGTTCTTGTCGTACTTGCGCGCGAACCCCTTAACGTGGTACTCGCACGTCTGGATCGGGCACTTCTCCGGCCGCTCGTTCTGGTGCGTGAGCATGTGCGCCTTGAGGTCCTTGAACGTCTTCCCGCAGTCCGGGTGCGGGCACCGCTGCTTCTCCTTGGCCTCGTCGCCGCTATACGTGTTGGCCTCGGAGTAGGCCGACGACGGAAACGAGTGCACGCTCGGCCGCCGGCCGTCCATGGGCGGCTGGAACGGGCTGTACTGCTGCTGCTGAGGGGGCTGGTGCTGCTGCTGGTAGCCCTCGTGCAGGTAAGGCGACCGGCTGCCGTTGCGGACGAGGGGCTGCGGCGATGAGGAGACAGAGGGCGACGGATACGTGGGCTGCTGGAAGGCGGCTTCATAACCGGGCATGGGCACAGGGCCCTTGATTTCCGGGTGAATGAGAGAGGGGTCTGTTCAAAGACGTCCATGGTCAGCTCGCTGATCTTTGCATCATTACCGTGCGAAGGACTGCACAGCGGCAGAGGAGACAAGGAAGAAACCAACACGAAGACTGGAGGGGCGCGACGAAATGACCGCTGCTCTGAGAGAAGAAAGAAGAGACCCGCGGGGTCCGCGGCGAGGCGGCCCATGCAGGAACGGACGGCGACGAGAAGGTCGCCGAGCTGGGAGAGACGAAGGAAAAGCCGCTGCCGGTGGACGGCGCGGGCGAGGCGGGCGGCGGTGGCCTCGCGCGCGTGTCGAGTGCGAGGCCGAGGCCATCGCGTCCCCGGGCAGCAGGCAGAGGAGGAGAGACAAGAGGAGGAGAAGAAGCGGCAGCAAGATGACGTGGCGACTCACCGACATAGCCAGGGGGCTTGGTGTTCGTAAAATCGTAGGTGAAGTCCTCGACGGGCGGCGCGCCGTAGGACGTGTACTCCAAACCGGCCATGGTGTAGTAGTCGTGGGGCACGATGCTGGGTGTCAGGCCGAGTCCCTGCTGGTTCCAGTCGGGGATGGCGCCCAGCTGGCCGTGGTGAGACCGGGGCGAGCCGACGGCGGAGGAGGAGGCGGAGGGGGCTGAGGCGGAGGAGACGTTGGAGGGGGGAATCTGCAGGTCGCCTTCGTCAAAGGCACCCGGGGAGGGCTGTCCGCCGTACATGTAGTGCGTCGTCTCGAAGGGCGGCGACTGGTCGAAGGCCATGGAGGCGGGAAACATGTAGGGGTCCGTCGGGATGCTCATGTCCAGCGGGGCCGAGGAGAAGGCGCCGTGGGGAGGCTCCGGGTACAGGGTGAAATCGTCCTTGTCAGCCGAGCCGCGGGCGAGCATGGCCGTATATGTATGTTGGTCGAGGGAGACCATTGTGTGTGTGAGAGAGCTGTGAGTGGCTGCTGTGCGCGTGTAGATCGCTGGAGACCGGGAAATGAGAGGCCTCTGCGTGCCGGGTGGTCCGCTTCCTTACTCGTGAGCCAAGAGGGCCACTGAGGAGAGGTCGCTCTGCCGTCACTGATGGCGTGTTAGTGTGCTGCTGTCTAAGACGCCCCGCGCGCGTGGTGGAGCAGAGGGAGCACTGTAGACCGGTCTCGAGAGACAAGCGTACACGGCAGTTCTTGACTTACCCAGTAGATGTCCAGTCAGAGTCCAATGGATAACCTTTCCTATCTCTGAACGATTGAGTATCCTTCAGAGGCTGTGAGAGCGAGCGATGTGCCGAGTAATGGTGAGTTGTCGAGGTGATGACACTAGTGAGAGACGTGGTGAGGGGGAGGGTTGCTTAGATGATGTTGTTGGTATCCAGGCAGGTCAAGTCTGAATTAGTCCCGGGTGAGCAAGGTCGAAGATCGGCGGCTAGGGAGAAAACGAAGGGAGACGATGGAGGGGCGGAAAGCATCACGAGAAAGAGGCTCTTCCTCGAGGGACGTGGTGATCCATATATGTAGACCGAACGATCGGGGGGCAGACGAGAGAGCTGCAAGTACGGGCCCCTTCTGGCGGTGCAGAGCTACTGACCCTAGAGCAGAAGACGTACCGGACCAGGGGGTGGCCCAGAGACAAGCATGGGGGGGAGGTGGGAAGTGGGAGAGAGGTGTGATGGTGGTGGTGTGGGTGTGGGAGGCCCTGGCCCATGTTCCCGGCGGACGTGGATCGCAAGGGGATCAGAGGGAGGGGAGACGGAAGAAACAAAAAAAGGACCAGGTACCCCCCGTAGGGCAGCACGCAGTACGCACGTAGGTCGAGAGGCACAAGTAAGCCAGGCAGGCCAATGGTGCAGGGGTCAGGGGGGTCGCGGAAGAGGAGCGAGAGAGAGGAGGGGGGGCGTGTGTCGTGATGTTGTCGTGGTGGTGAAGCTCGCAGAGATGTGAAAAGTCCTCCTCCCCCAAAAGTAAGCGTGCAGGTACCTCAAGCCTGGCCGGATCACCCGCTAGGCCGCATCTGGCGTGGAGAGGAAAAGGTGAGGTACGTACCCCGGAGGGAACGGGGAAGGAAAGGAGGCCATTCCAGAGTCGTAGACCACGGCCCAAATTGATCAAAGGCCAACGTGCAAATGTAGTAGAGCTTGTCGCGTACTGCTTCTTGCGGGAGCCCAAGTCAATCAGTAAGAGTGTTTAGTGGGCGATAGCCATGGAGGGGGGGCGTGAGATGATGATGATGGTCAACACCGAAGGCCGAGGTATCCTCTACTTAGCGAGGCCGGGGTCCCGTCGGTGGCCTCCCTGGGCCCTATCCCCCAGTGCCCCCTCCCAAGCGAGCCGCCAGGGCCGCAAGCGCCTGTGACTTTTCGGAGATAGGCCATCTCCCCCCCAGCAATCGCAGGGTACAGTGGACGCCGTGCGGGTACCGGCTACTTCTGTCGATCGTGCTCAATGTCTCAGAGCGACAGCCGGGGGCCAGACCCCTGTCCTCGCTGTCTTTCACAGGTTACCCCCCGGGCTCCAGGCCTCCCCAGGCCGCTCATCAGTGAGATCAGGCCCTGCCCTGCCCTGTGTGCCAAAGACGAAAGCTTGGCTCTCGACCGTTCCGCGCACGATCAATGTCTCCGTTCCGGCCACGACGTTTGACGCAATTCGCAGGCCCAGAGAGAGGAACGCTTCCGCTCTGCAATGTCTCGTCTCTCGCCTACCCTGGCCAGAGACATTGCCCCCCAGACTTCTCTCCATCGCACTCTGACACACTGACGAGAGCATGTCTTCTTTCTCAGTCCTGGGCACAGTCATGGGTCTAGGCCTTGTGCCCCCATATCCCAGGCCTTGAAACCGACATCGTGGGCCTGATGTTTCCAGCGAGGGCCCCAAAGCCACAAAACTTTCTTTTCCCTGGTGTCCATTGCATTGATCGTTCATTTGACTCTGCCATGCTGCTGTTCACAACCAAAACAGCCTCGCGTGTCCCGGAGAATGCCATGCCCCTCTCGTTGCCAGGACCGCAGAAATGCCAGGCTTACCTACTCGCACGACACAAAGAGACCATCGGCCGTTTCTGGACACACGAAGCGGCGTTTTTTCTCAGGGGTCCATCCCAACACGGGGGCGCGAAGAGAGAAGCCGTCAGCCCAAGGTCGCGGTACCTCCGACACGTTGCTCTCGTTCGCTCTCCTGTCCACGCCCTGCAACGGCGCAGTTGGTTCGCTCGCGCTTCCAGCCCTCTGAGCGGGATCGGATCATGATGGGAGCCACCAGTGCCCCCGAGTCTCGAAAGTAACACCACAAATAGGTGCCATCTGACCTCTTCTCTCCGATACCATCCTCCTCTCGGCAAGGCCAGCGGACACACCATATCCAGTCCTCATCCCAGTGACGGGCCGGCCTCTGATCCACAGCCTGCCTTCTCGTTGATGGCTCGCGCCGCCCTTTTCGTCGACGGATGGGGCCAAGGCATCAGGCCATCTGCAAAGGCAATTATGTGGAGGCTCCGTCGAGGCCCCCATCATCACGATCACTGTTGCTAGTGGTAGTCGCCGTAGCTTTTTTGCGTTCCCCCCCCCCCTCTGGCGTCAAACGTTCGCGGGCTAGGCGCAGTCAAGGGCTTTGTGCTCCAAGCCCCCTCTCACTACCGGCGCCGCCCGACGCCAATCAAAGTCCCAGGGTCCTCCTCAGAGCTGGTCTGGCATCGCCGTAGGCGAGCCGCCATCGTCCTCGCCGCTCCCGACCCTCTGGCAAGGGTACAGCCCGCCGCTGTCGTGCAGTTCGTAGCTAGGTGATCATAGGTAGACCCAGACTCGGCAAACCAACCCTCTGCTTCGGTGGAATGCGACGATAGTGCAAGTGAGATGGGCCACGTAGCAGGGGGCGCCATGTCTGGAAATATCACATCGACTCGTGAGCCGACTCTTCGGTTCTGCATTCTGCAGTATGCATGCGTGCGTGGCTCGCCTTTGTTCCGTCCGCCTCGTCCTAGGGGAATGGGCCGGCCGGTCCTGATGCCCTGCCTCTGCATGAGGCAGGCCGTGCAAGCGTTCGTTCTCCGTCCCATCCATCAGAGCCCTCTTCTCCTCCACTGCATCGCGACTTGGTGAGTAAGACACCATCTCCAAGTGGACGAGAGCGATCAATGGGCCCCCTCTTCGCCGTACCCCGCGCGACCACGCTACTGAGATGATGCGCCGTACTGGACAATCCTCGAACCCCCTCCCATGATTATTAAAAACAGAGAACAAGGTTGAGGCCGGGCCATGGACTTGGAGCCTGGCCACCACTCAGCGTCCCCTCTTCGCCTCGCCAAGGTTGGCCGCCTCGCCTAATGTCTTTCCCACGAGGCCAACCACTCAACAAGCAGAATAAGCTCTCCGGGGAGAGTAGTTCCCTTGGTCGCCGAGCTTGGAGACTGGCGAGAAAGGCTGTTCATGTCGCTGTCGCTCTGGGTGATAGCGGACGAGACCCCGTGATGGGGCCACAAACCGGGCACGCCAGTGGCTGTCTGGATCACCAAGAGGCCTTGGCAGTAACCTTGGGGAACTCGTACCTCGAAAAAGCCACCTTGGCACATTGCCTGCAAACCCCTCCGGATTCGGACTCGATGTTTATACGCTGTAAGAGTGATCAGAGGCGCCCTGGACTGGATGAAAGGTGCACGTTTTTCGGGCCTCTCTCAGCGTGAAGATCTGCCCGGCGGATGATAGTCCCGGTCCCAAGCATTCGGATGAACTGAAGAATCCCCGGTGACGGCGGGCATTGCAGTGCTTCACCCCCACGGCGGGCCTCGTGAGAAAAGGGCCCTCGACCTGCTGGCCAGACCGATCCCCCAACTGGTTTGAGTGCGAAAGTCAACCTCCTAGACAGCCGCTAACTGAAGAGGGAGAGTGTCGTCCCCTCACATTCCCCCTCATCGCACCCGTTGCTGGCACTTCCTAGTCAGAAGCGTGGCCTCCGTCCGGTGTCCCAAATGGGGAGGGTACCAGGCCGGAAACACATTGGTACACCACGCCAACCGTCCGTACCTACTGGCGTACTGAGCCCAACGGGAGGCCAGGCTCGGGGAGCACCCCTCGAGAGCGAACTAAAGGGGTGTGGTGTGCGATGCTCTCGCTCATCCCCCTCTCGAAAAGGCATAGTCGTGGCTCAGTGATCGGGAGATGAAAATGCCTCCCGTGATTGGTCTGGATACGCATCGCACAATCCCTGACTGTGGAGAGCCACCCGGAATCTTTTCTTAGAAACCCAACGAGGCGGTGCGACCTTGAGTTCGGCACACAAGCCCCAGTGTGGCAGCCAGGTACCGGATGCCACCACCTTCGGCCCGTTGTTGGGTCAAAATAGTACAGCAACGCTGTAGGGGACGACGCCACGATGAATGACCGCATGTATGATGACGAGAACCGGGTTTTCGGCGGTTTTCGTCCTCCCCGTGAATGGCTCGGAAGAGTCTGGCTGTAGCTCCAGCTCGCATTGGACACATCCACGGCATTCGCGGAGGCCGCCTGATTCTCGTCAGCGTCCACCCGACAAAGTCATGGTTGCAGCTCCCCGCCGTCTTGGGACGCATTACTGATGTATGTAAGCTTGTGTGTGTGCCGTAACTTCGCCTCCAACTCGCCCTCCACGGCCGATGATGGGCAATAACGGTAGCTGGAAGGTCACCGAACAGCAAGATAGGGAGATCGCTCGTCGCGGGCGCTCAGCCCTACGCCACGCGACCTTGGTGAACTTGCTTCACGGGAAGATGCGTATCCCCCTGGAGATCCTCGTCGCCAAGGGAAGCCTATTACTCTCAACGGCATCAGTTGCGGCGGCATCCCCGAAGAAACACGATTGGCAGACGTTGAATGCCTGTCAGATTGTATATTGCGAGGCTTGGTGCAGGCAGCCGTGTCGTGGATGCACTGGCTTATGCCAGTCATGTCAGCATGTGAGCGCCTGCTATCATTTCGCATTTTGATAGATACGAAATGGCTCGTCTGCATTCTAAATGAAGATGAGCTCTTGGCCCGTGGGCACTCGTAAAGTTGCCAGCCCAGCATGCAGGCAATAGGGGCAGGCTTCGCACGACGGGCTGCTGTTGGGCGTCGCCTGTGTTGGATGGGTGCTACCGCCAAATGTTACGAGAAGGGACAGGCTTGTAGCTCATGACTCTGCGACCAGTCATGGCCCAGAGTGACGCTCTGAAGAGTCGTCTCGGGCGGGAACTGCCGGCAAGTGGGCTTGGCCGCGTGTCGTAGGAGGAGATTCAGACGACCATTCGGGAGCCCGCGCCGTCATGTGCCGTTGTGATGCTTTGGGTGCTCCCTATCCCGACGAAAGCAATAGTCTCCATTGCGTTCGATTGTGCCTTCATCCTGGAACCCACCAACCTGGTCTGCTCCCCATCGTGATGGCACAGCATCACATTACACGCGGTATGGCCGTTGCGAGGGAGGGCGCCGGGCATTAGCGTGTGGCTGACGTGCTGTAGCCACCCTCTTCGTACCGTATCTCTCACGCATGCCACTACTGCAAGCACCGACCATCTGCTTGGTGAGGCGCATGCTGCACAAATTCCGTAGGGCTGAGCAATTGTGCAGCATCGTGGCGCATGCCCGTCGGAGCTTCCCGCCTTCCGTTATTCCCATCTAGTTCACCGTTAGAGCAGATCCCTGTCCAAAGAGCTCGCTTCAGGCGTCTCCTTTCCTTGCGATTCCCGTTCCCTGACGCCCGTCTGACAAACTTACGGTGGCCAAGATTGGTCTTGGTAGTGAAGAATGATGGCATATACTTCCGGCCATTTGCTGTTCCTGACGTCTCCATTGCTCTCCAGGTCTTGGCTATGAGAAGAGTGCCGGGTTGCTCACACGTGGTCCTCTCAACGCCCGCTTCGCCCTTGTTCTCCTCACAGAGGGCCCCTGACAGGCACCGGGATGTTGACTGCCAGTCCAGGCTGCGCGGCACGTTGCGACCACGGCAAGGTTCTCATCGCGCCACGAGATAGCTACCCAGGGACTCGGGACAGGGCACCTGCCTCGGGGAGCACTGGCCAGTGGCTTCCGGCGCGGGCCACCTTCATGAGGTGTTCGGAAAAGGGCGCGAGGGAACTCCGCCGGTCCGTCCGTCAGTTGTTGACCCTGTCGTCTCGGGAGCTTATTCGCGCAAGCAGGCCAACCTTTCGTCTTGCACTCGAGTCTGTCTCGCTGCTTGTCCATTTGGCAGTGGGTCCCATAGGCGAGTTTCATGATGCGTGCCCCTGCGTGCGCACGACTCCTCCAGGCGTGTCATTTCCTCTCTCACGACTGGTCGTATTTTAGCTCGCAATCTAACGATTTTTTGCCGTGCACGCTGCACTTTCAGAACGAGACTCAGCGTTCTCGGAGTGCAGAGGGCGAGGCCCATACCAGACCAGCGGTAGCTCTGGCGCCAACAGTACTTAGTCCGGGAAAGAAACATGGCGACAGGGATCTGGGGAGGATCACATCGTGGGGGAAACCAGCGGCACGGGTCTGTTTAGGAGGCCTGGGGGGTATGGCACCTCCCCGGTGGCCTATCTGGCCGTAACTGCGTCCAATGGGGGCGCTAATGTCGGCATCGCCGACACGTCCTCGTCAAGAGGTTGACGAGTCGACGAGGAGGCGGTAAGGGATGGGCGCCGGCTAGCCCGGTCCGTTGCTGCCGTATGAGGCAGGCTTTGCTTGTTCGCCGCCGCAAGTCAGGGCCTTCTGCATGCTCCGTGATCGAACCTGCGACTCAAGGATAAGGAAGTTGCGGCATTTGGCGACACCAGAAGCCGTGTTGATGATAGTTCCGAGATGCAGCCTGGCCGTGCCGCGGTGCACGACTCCGCATTCGAGTGGGTTGCAACATGTGAGACCATTTGCGGTGCTAATTGTGACGAGCCAGCATGAAGATGAGGGATGAAGCGTTCAGAACCCGTTTTTCCATTGCGCATAAACCGATGCCCTCGTCCGACTCGATACCGAGTGCCAAGTCGGTATCTACCTCCTCCAAACGACTCAAATGGGGTGCGGCCCTCAGGCCGGTCTGCTGATTCTCCAGATCAAAGTGACGACTTGCAGCACCTCCGGGAAAGCCTTGCCAGAAAGGATCTATGGCCGAGAAGCACTCCTAGCGTGACTGCGGCCTGGGCCATGTCGTGATAGGAGACAGTAACAGAAAGCTACGAGGCCTGCCCAATGCTTGACGCTGGGGCCAGGCTCTTCCAACGGTCCCCGCCGATCCAGAGACGGCTGGAACCGTCCTGCTGGGCCAAGATCCCGTGCTGCTGCATTTGAATCTATGCCGAACACAAAGTCAGTTCGGCGCACGATGGATGAAAAGAGCAATAGTAAACGAGGCCCTGCCATTCCAAGCTCGAATGGGCAAGGCCCTGTTCACTGATGAGCCTGGCCCCCAATTTCCCCACGGCATGTCTGGCCCAGTTGGACCCCGAGTTCAAGCCAAGGCGACTGGTCTGGGACAGGTTAGCATCCAGAGCGCAGAGTGGTCGAGTGATCCCCGCGAGCGGTCATCGAGCGGGGACACCGGCACAGTCTGAGGGGTGAGGGTCTAGAGCAGTCGAAAAGGGAACGGCGCCATCGTCTCCAAATGTACTGTACCAGAGGGCTGGTGTCACGAAGCTTGGCCTGCTCGCTCGAAAACGTTTCTTGCATGCACCCCTGAGCCGACCCGGCGACTGCTGCTATCTCGTTCGGGACCGAAGGGTCTGTCAAAAGGGGGCTTTCATTGGGCAGATTTCGATATCGAACCGAATGCCACCCTGCGTTACGTCCGTAACTACATTTTCAGTATGCAAATCGGGAAGACGACGGAAAGGGAAAGAATGTCGCCCGCCCACCACCAAATGATAGATGTTGCTGTCCAAGACCGGCGATGTACGCCTTGTTGATGCTTTGCATCGACTTGACTTCCCAGGGCCTATGGTTTACACGACAGGATGACTGATGATCAGGTACCTGCTCAAGGGGTCCGCGATGCCCATCCCGTTGTGTTGCAAACGCGACGACAGGGACTGGTTGATTGTTGAGTCGCTCCCGACTTCCAAGGGGACGCCTTCGATATGCCTCATTTTCCGTTGTTGATCAAGCACAAGCAGGGCCTCCCAAAGTGGTTTGGCGTTGAGAGACGGTGTGAGCTGAGGGCAGGGGTAGGCTTGTCAGGCTTTCCAGACCTGTCTGACTGTCACTGTCTCTCAGTCACGTCGATGTGCTGGCAGTCCTCCTGAGCCCTGCAGATACTATGCAATGATCGACAGTTGCCGCAAAGCTTGCCACTCTTTCACGTTGACCTTGTCGCCGAGCAGCTGTTGACGATAGCAGTGAGCCATCGGGGCGCTTCGACATGTATCTGTAGCACTGGTCTCAGGGCTCCCAATGAAAAGACGACTCGTGTCGGGGCGTGCTGGAATGATGGCGAGGAGCAGGACTGAATTCTAGCCAACAGGGATGGCGTGTCGGGGTGGTTCGTAGCGCACAGGCAAAAGCATGCTTCTGCTGACAAGTCAAACTGCCAGGCCATGGTGGTGAGTCCTGTGCAGACGGACAAGACATGACACGTCTCTGGGCAAGGACCGGTCCAGGCAGGGCGGCGTGGCGATGGTGCCCGAGAGCTAGCGGAAAGAAAGCGCCTTTTCCCAAAGCGATGCCGGAGGCTTTTCTCAAGCGACTAGACCAGTCCCGGCCAGATGGTGAGCGTGGGATGAGCGGCTCCCGCCGCTGCAGGTGCCAGCCTTTGTCTCATGGCATTTGACAGTGCTGATCACAGCGATGGGGGGCTGGATCCCACGGGCCGGTCGATCCTCTTGCGGCCAGATGCTGTTGGGGGATGCTTCTGAAAGGGGCTCCATGCCACTACTCCCAACGCATCGAGGAGTTGCCTGGATTGACCGCGTGTGCCTGCCAGGCCTGTTTGAAGTGCGGATGAACTTGACTGCAGCGTGGACTCGGTGTAATTCTATCTTCGAAGAAAAGGGGCCACCAAGATGCCGCCTATCACGGGTGAGAATAGGCGAGGCATCGTTGCTAGGTACGCAGAATGGAGCTTGGATGGGCGACGTGTCCCGCGCGTCGAGAAGAAATGACCTAGGACATTGTCTTGATGTGGTAGATGGGAGGAAGTCGGACGACACTGCCTTTGCAAACTCTTCGCTGGTGCCTGGTATCCTGTAGGGCAGCTGCCATCGTGGTTCCTTCCGTCCCAAGCCCAGCCAAGCCATCGATACTAGATTCAAAGTGAAATGTATTTCGATCGTACTTGCCTTTGTTTGAAGACACGCGGCAACTTCCATCCAGCTCCTTCTCCGGCAAGAGACTTCCACATGAACGACCAAATTAGCAACAAAGCTCAAGTGGGAGATCCCAACTTTGCAAAACATTGTCATCACGCAGCCATCTAAGCATCTCATCCCGACCAGACAGAAGCGATCCAGACCAACACAGCCATGGAACCTCTGCGATACATACCACCACCGCTTATAAGCGAACATACAAGCGAAACTCCAAGCTTGAAGTTGTTCATCTACGGAACCGTCTGCGCCATGCCCCTACTAGCCTGGATCTTGACCGGCGATGGCCGCGATGCCGAAAACATCGAAATGGTCAAGAGCATGTGCCGTCCTGCCAGAGTTCAAGGATTCATCAGACGATCCATCAACGGAAGTGACCACCCTGCAGTCATCAGAGCTGTCGAAGATGACTTGGAAGAAGTTGACGGCTTTGTTATTACTCTCCAGAATGCATCACAACGGCAGAAGCTCGACGATTTCGAGGGCGAGACATACAAGCCCATCCGGGTAACAGCAGAAGTCAAGTCCATCGACGGACATAGATACGAGTCTGAAGAGGTGGTGGATATGTATATTTGGAACGGAAACATGGCACATGTGTCTCCGGATCCATGGTGTCTAGACAAGTTCATCCAGCAAAGGTTGGAGGACTGGCTCGTCTTATTCGAGGGGATAGAGATGACCGGTGGAGAATGATGGTCTTCTGAGTCAGGGAGTGTCAAAGGTCTCTATCATGATGCAGCATAAGCGTTCGAGAATGATTACTATTGACATGCCAAAGAAGACCGAATGGTGTTGCTCCTGAGTCGACTGTCGTCGTGTAGTGTCCCCATGGAGGGGCTCGTTGATAGCTAGGCATCAGCTATCGTGGAGTACTGACATCACCGAGCGCTGGTGTCACTGCCGAGGCTTAAAGCAGCGATCATAATCAACCTCATCAGAAGGTGGCACTTGCGCAAACCAGCCTCCCAATACGGCCAATTGCCACACTTGTCAGTAAAGCGGCCACGGTTTGCCCCACACCCAACTCGGATCTGGTGGCAGGAGCTGTTGGCGATGACCTGTCACGTAATCTTAACGTGGCATCAACGTAGCGACAGCACACGAGCTCCCGAACCCGCCGCGCAACGCTCTTCTTGCGTCTACGACAGTAACATGGGAACCCGGCGTTAACCCCAATAACACCATCCGACAAGAGCTTCCGTGAAAGCACCACGTTCCGGCGTCCCTCACATCTGATTGTCAGGATGCGGTTCGCTTGGTACGCAGGGGTCAGTTTCCACCGGCGATAGCTGCACCACGAGCTCCCACGCGCGCAGAATGCTGACCGTTCCCAGATCTCCACGGCCCTGGCGGCCTCGGTGGTCGTCTCGGCCTTCCACCAGCGGGCCAACTTTTACTCGGCAATGGTCTACCTGGCACAGAGCAACCTATGCCTCCTGGTGAGTCCCGAATGTCCGATGGCGCCCGACAAGAAAGCGTGCTAACGAGTTTCCCTACGCAGGTCTTGATCAACTTCTTCTACCTCATCTATGGCATCATCATGTACGGGCTGCAGCGTCTCCTCTACGGATCCCTCCGACAGACCGAGGTCGAGCAGCTCTCCGAGAAGGCGTGGTTCGCCATCACCGAAACATGTCTCGCCATGACGATATTCAGGGAACAGATCGGCGCCTGGTTCCTCGTCATGTTCACCGCGCTCATCACCGGCAAGGTCTGGGGATGGATCGGCGACGGCAGGGTCGAGATCCTGGAGCAGCAGCCCCCGACGAACCCCGGCTTGTTCCACACCCGACTGAGCATCTCGCTCTTCGTTAGCCTGGTCTACGACATGTGGATACTCAAGTATACGGTCAACGCTGTGATCCAGCAAGCGCGTCCGGACATGATGGTTATGTTCCTGTTCGAGTTCGCCATCCTGGCCACCACTTCCGCGCGCACCGGTGTGCGTTATCTCGTCTCGGTCCTGGAGCATCGCATCATCCGCGAACAGACACAGAAGCGCCTTGCCGAGCGACGACAGGAGATCCGCGAGGAGCGTGAGGAAATCCTCCGCCAGCGGGAGCAGAGCACAGGCGACGAACAAGCCGATACTCGGGAGCTGCCCAGCGAAGATGATGTCGACGAGATGGACATCGAGGTTCCGGGGTGGGAGAACAAGGGCCAATGGATCCTGCTGTTGGACCTTGTTGCTGGTAAGTCGAGGCACCTGGACGGTTCATGGACATATGACTGACTCTTCTCCAGACTGCACGAAACTTTCCATATACGTCGTCTTCTTCTTCATTCTTTTCTCCTTCTATGGCCTACCTATTCACATCATGAGGGACCTCTTCATGACGGGACGCGCCGTTATCAAGCGTGGCACCGCTCTCTGGAAGTACCGCAGGGCCATGGAGGACATGAACAAGTACGCCGACGCCACCGCCGAGGACATCGCGAGAGAAGACACATGCATCATCTGCAGAGAAGATATGCGCCCCTGGGACCCCGTCAACAACCCGGCGGCATTGCAGCGTATCCGACCCAAGAAGCTGCCTTGCGGCCATATTCTTCACATGGGTTGCCTGAAGAGCTGGCTGGAGCGCCAGCAGGTGTGTCCTACGTGCCGTCGCTCGGTCGTCATCAGCGACCCAGCCAACGCCGCAAATCGCGGTGCCGTCTTGCAGAGAGTCGGTCTCGGTGGTCTCGGGGTTCCGCAAGCACCTGCTCAGCCTGGACAACCACAACCGCAGGTCCACCGTCCTGGTCAGGCAGCTCCAGCGCAGCCCAACCCGCAACCAGGTCACGGCGGAGCGAGAGTTTTCAACTTTGGTGGCCTGCGTGTTGGATTTGCCCAAGGCGGTGAGAATATACAGCAGCTGGCCCAGCGTATGGGCCAGTTGCACCCGGCTGCGCAAGCAGCCGCAGCGCCGCAGGTCCACCCACAGGATCAACCCGGTGTGGTACCCACGCCCGCCCCGGCGGCGGCTCCTAACGACATGAACGGGATTCGGGAGCAGCTTCAGGAGTTGGAGCGGTCTCTTCAGCGCCAGGTGCAGACCCTCCAGCAAGACCAGCAGCAACTGCAGCTGATCAATCTGCTTTTTGCCGAGATCCAGCGTCTCCGTCTCCAGCAGCAAGATCATACGCACGACACACATAACATGGCTGCTTTCCCTCCACAGCCACAATACCCTTACCCCCCAGGCCAGTGGCCTTTGCCGCAGCCGAGTCGATCCACCCTATCCCGTCACGGCGTTGCCCCTAATACAACCACTATCCCGGCGGGCAGCCCAGACCTGCCCGAAGGCGTGATTATCCCGGCTGGCTGGTCACTGATGCCTCTCCAGCGCCTCGACGGATCGCCCGCTCAGCAGCCTCAGTCGACAGTCGAGACGGCTGCTTCAGGTGCTGGCACTCCGGCAGCACCAGGACCACTGGCTGGCGACGAGCAGCCGCCTGGCCCATCGAGCGTGCCCGGTCCCAGCGACGCCCCAGGCGGTTCGGACGGAGCATCCAGTGCAGCACTATCCGCGGAGACGGCCGCTCAGCCTCCTCAGCCCCGAGAGCCAAGTCCCTTGAGGAACGGAACGTCATCACATCCCGAGATCCTCGCCCCCAACCCGGTGATGCCGAACTGGGGCGGCGAAAACCAGCTATTCGGCGGCACCGGCGGTGATGCTAGCGTTCCCTCGTCAAGGGACACCTCGGTCGCCGCCGAGGCCGCAACCCGAAAGGAGCACAGCGAGAAGACGTCGAGCCTCGAGGCGTCGACACGTCTGACAACGGACGAGGAGGTGGACAGGGACGCGGGCAAGGGCAAGGCGAGAGCCGTGACGGTGGAAGACGCGGGCGAGGAGGAGGAAACTTGATACAGCATCACGCATGGCGTTTGAGCGGCTTTTTTCCCAGGAATTTCTTACCAAGAAATCACACACACACAATGTACAACGTATGAACACCAGACAGCGGCTTCCATAGCAGGACCGGGCACGGGTTGACGAGAATGACGATGTACTCGAGGTTGATGGAGTCATTACCGGCCATGCACTTGCACTCATGTGGTGCGAGGGTCCCTGATGTTGAACATGTTTGACACGAACACCTGGAGATTGCGGGGGAATACCACCTGCATCCTAGTGCGACGACGTCTACGAGAGATAGGAACACGACTCGTTCCCGTATCAGCTGAGGACGGGCTTTCCGCATGCTGACAGCGCGACGAGACGATATGCCCAAGCACGTCGAGTACCCCTTTGGACCGACGGTCACGAGATGCAATGAGCACCAAGTAGTACAGCAGCGCGACTTTGCGGCATGGCATGATTACGCTGTAGGTGCGATACGAGGCGCCGGTCGAGGGAGGCTCGGGTGCTATGGATGTGGGAAACGCAGTGTTCGACGGGAGTGACGGGTCAGCGACGAGGTGATTGGTGATATCGTTCCTCGCGACCACCACGGCCCCTTGTCGCGGTGCATGTAATTTCCTCAAGGGGTTTTGTTCGAGCTGCTACGGCGCGAGGGGTGGGAGCTCTGGGTGCATCGCGGCCTGTGCTGGCGCTGCACGCGGCCGGGAGCAGGGACGGGCCCCACCGGGCAAGGGCCTGGATCCGGTCTGCGGGCATCGACGATCTGGGAATTGAGGTATTTGGGGCAGAGTTTGCCATGGGAGATGGGAGAGATGGCTGACAAGGAGAGGTAGAGAAGTAACCTAGTGAGAGAAAAGGGAAGATAGAGTAGGGGAAAGTCAATTGGGATGGCGCTGACTGAGCAATTGAAACGGAGACGATAGGGAGGTGAGCAAGGTGAGGTGAGGTGAGGTGGTTATGCAGCTCGAAATGACCTTTCCCGTCTGGGCGAATGGAGCATGGGAATTGAGCAGCAGTGACGTTTGTGTTGACTCGGTCGTCGCTTCCCGCATCGTCTCTGCGTCTGTCTCTACCTGCCTCACGCTTGCATGCTCACCTCCCCGTCCCGGCACGTCAGATCACGGTTGCTCCTGCCTGTCGTCTTGTCCACGGTCAACCCCGGCAGAAAGCTGGAATCCCCCGACCAAACATCCGCCCCCCGCCTCCTCTTCCTCCAGGTCTCTCCCAATTCTCCGCCAGCGACGCTTTCCTCGGTGCATCGTCACATCGTCTCTCGTTAGGTCGCGTCGTGACATTCCTCCCCGACGCACCCCTCTGAGATCAACCCCTCCAGCGTGATCGGCATCGGCGTCTTCAATTCAAGGACTGCCCCCTCACTTTGCCGCCTCCTGCATGGCCTCCCACTGACCGGCCCTCACTCATCATACCACCTCTCCCACCTCTTCTTCCTTCTTTCCACACCTCACGTCGTCCTGTCTCGCCCATCCATCGAGTCTCTCGAGTCTGTCGCCCCTGTCTCACTTCCACCAGTCGCAATGGCTGCGCGAGGAGGGGACCATGCCTATGTCACGGTTCGTCCAACCACGCCACCTCCAGAAACACTTCTCCACGGCGCGCGCGCATCGGCTCCGAGCCCAGCTGCGGCATTGTCCACGAATGAGATGCCCGCTCGCACCACCTCTCACCACTGTCAGAAGCAACGAGTTCTAGTCCTTCGTGCTAACCATTCGCACGGCCGCACAGCTTCTGCTGAGTGACTCGTACCTCCCAGGTAAATGCGCCAACGCCTTTCTCGACGCGCTCCGTCTCCTAACCGCTTTCTCCCAGGCGCATTGGTGCTCGCACATTCATTGCGCGATGCAGGCACCTCGAAGCAGCTGGTCGCACTCGTCACACTCGACACCGTCTCGGCCGAGGTCATTACACAACTCAAGGTGGGAATATCCAACGGCGGTCCCTCGACCACGGCAGCCGCCATTCGCTTCCCGTTGTCCTATGTGCTGATCCTCACCGAATCGAGCAGGCTGTGTACGATCAGATCATCCCCGTGCCACGCATCAAGAATGAGAAACCAGCCAACCTCGATCTCATGAACCGCCCTGACCTGCACTCGGCATTCACCAAGATCAACCTCTGGAAGCAGACGCAGTTCTCCAGGATCGTCTATCTCGATGCCGACGTCCTCGCCTACAGAGCTCCGGAGGAGCTCTTCGACCTCGTGGCACCCTTCTCCGCCGCCCCCGACATTGGCTGGCCTGACATCTTCAATACCGGTGTCATGGCCCTCACGCCCAACTTAGGCGACTACTATGCCCTCATGGCCATGGCCGAGAGGGGCATCTCCTTTGACGGTGCCGACCAGGGTCTGCTCAACATGCACTTCCGTCACAACTTCAACCGCATCAGCTTCACTTATAATGTCACGCCATCGGCACACTACCAATACGTCCCTGCCTACCGACACTTCCAGTCCAGCATCAACCTGGTTCACTTCATCGGCTCCGTGAAACCTTGGTTCCAGGGACGTGACGCGCATAAGAGCAACACTCCTTTTGACGAGATGTTCGGGAGATGGTGGGCAGTCTACGACAGACACTACAGAGTACCGGTGAGTGACGGAAACCCGACCACACGTACGTGCGGCAAGCTTATAACATCTGTAGCAAGCGGCACCCGCTGGCTCGTCCACTGACGCGCAGGCCCAAACAACCCAGCAACAGGTGCCCGAAATTGTCCAGTATTTCACAAAGGGCGAGTTCCAGCCACAGACGCAGGCCCAACAAGCCTCAACGGGTGAGCACTATTCTGGGCCCTCCGCGGGACCCAGCAGTGAGAGTAGCCACCCCCATTCTTCTCCGTCGTACAGCGAAGAGCAGGGCTCGCATGAGCATCACCACCACCATCAAGAACCTCAACATGGCCAATTCCCCTCCGGAGAGTCCCACTCCCACCATCACCACGGCCATGAAACAGGCCACCATGCTGAAGCCCTGCACGACGCATCGCGATCCCCTTCCCATCCCAGTGCGCCGCCCCCTGGTTCCTCAGGACCGCAAGCTGAGGCTCGACAAGAGCAGGTTCCACCTCATGAAGGGCAGGGTCCGCCTCCACCCCAGGTGGAGGAGAGGCATCAACCGGCATCTCCACCCGTGAACACTTGGGATGCTCAGAGGTCAGTCTCATCCGCTATACCGCGTCTCATCGCGCATCCTGCTGACCCATTTTCCAGACAGCCGCCTCCGTCGAACTCCAAACCTGAAGCTATCAACTTCCCACACCAGGTATACGAGATGTCCCAGGACCCTGCCCCGTTCGTCCCTCCCGAACGATACCCCAGCCCGCCAAAGAACATGTGGTACGAAGTACCTAAAGAGAAGCCTGCTCCCCCGTCCGAGAAGCCGCGCGTCATCTTCCCGTGGGAAACTCACCAGTCGAGACCATCTCGCGTGTTCACTAGTACAACCGGATCGCAGGAGCCCGAGGGCCCCACGATCGGTGAGCAAGGATCGTCTCCTGATTCTCATCAGCACACCGCTGAGTCCTACGTCGCAGATACCTCTACGACGGGACGGACGAGCGAGCCCGCGACCCCGGCGACTCCGACCATCAAGATCTCCCCGTCGGACCCTTGGTCTGCTTTTACGCGCTCCAACGCTTGGGACGAGGTGCCCGAAATCGAGCGCTACGTCTCCGGCCTGCAGCAGCACCGCCGTACAAGGAGCCAGGGCACGACGGGTAGCTCCCGTGGTAAGGGCGTGCAACGGGATCGCGGCATGCGTCTCACCGACTTCCCAAGCGAAGTCGACCGTCCCAGTCTTCCCGTCACTCCAGCGCCGATCCGCCGGCCCAAGTTCTGGGGCAGTGGTGAGCCCGGAGCGAGCCTTGGCGAGGATGACGAGGAGCTGCCGGCCGCGGAGGGCGTGCCGTCGCAGCTGGACTGGGTATGTGTGCATGGGCATCGCTGGACCCCGGCCGATTGTCTCTGCGACCTGACTAACATGCTTCGGTTCCACAAGGATCCGTCAGCACAGCTGCAGATGCTGGCGAAACAGCAGTCGGAGGCGCTCCTGCGCAAGTTGGGCGAGGGGGACGACTCTCCAGGCGTGAGTCGCGAAATCCCCGACCGCCCTTTGCCGTACGGCTCCGAGGGGGTGATTTCGCCTACTTATGTTGCGCAGACGTCCAGGGGCGTGCTCAGTCCGCAGCCGGTAAAAGGCAGCACGACGACGAGCAGGGTGCGCAGCATGGGAGGCGAGGGCGGACCCTCCGCGGCATCGGGAACGACCGGCGGCGGGGCCATACCCGAACCATCCTACCACGGCCCGGGCGCCGCCTGGGAGAAGGACGACAACGTGGCGACGCACGAGACACCAGCGCTGCCGAACGAGGACGACCGGGATATATTTGATGCGTAAATGCGGGGGCAGGAGAAGAGAAGAGCATAATAAGTGAGTGCGCTTCCCTGGGTGTGACGATGCGGTAGCGATGGAGGGAGGGGGAGGAATGCCCGAGGGTAATGAGGTGGCAAATTTAGCCACGGGACGTCGGGCTTGTATCATATGGAGGAGCGACTTTAAGGGTTGCCTGGACGCAAGGCTGGTCATATAGGAGGACCGGGATGTTCGATGGATATATTTCGGGTGACGAGGCATGAGGGAGCCGAGCGAGCAAATGATTACGCATGGGCTGGTGCCTACCACTTTTGTTCGCGTGCACATGTGCGGCAGTGTCGGGCAAAGGGTAATTGCGTCGTGTCGTCGACAGGTGATGTTTTGAGAGGGTCGTGATGAGGGAAATGGGTAGAGAGACCCCCTTGGGACATCACACGCCTCACCTAGGTTTTGAGTACAGCCCGCCGCTGGCAAAACTTCTCTTCATCAATGGTGACAGCGTCGTCACTACAAGACCCACGTCTTCGCCAGTAGTCTGTCGTCCACCATTATCATGCTGGGGGAGGAGAGCGTGCGCCTTGCCGCAGTGGCCGATCCCCATCATCACCATCACGAACCAATTGTCAAATGTCAAATGCAAGTCCCAGTAAATATCAATTCCTGCGCAATAAAGACCGAAGAAGGGGTATCACTCTCCGCAATCCCATGCCGCTCGGTACCTCGACAGGAACCAGCAAACAAAGCCACGTCACATCATCAAAAGAGCGTTCAAGTCATGAGTCCTCCTCCTCCTCTCACCATCCATCGATATCCACCCATTAAAATCCGGCATCAAGCCATGGTGCAAATCCCTTCTTCTCCATGGCCCAGACATCGACCGCAGGCCGCCTTGCCAGTGCCAGAAAGGAGAAACGGAGCAGAAACGCCCCGCGTTCGTGAGAAGAGAGGAAGTCATTTCGCACCACACGGCCCAGCCATGTATCCCGTATCCCCGTGTTGCGCCATTGAAGGCGATGATTAAGTATACTGTGTCGTGTTCTGTTTGTATTGTAAAATGACGGGCTGGCGCTCGCTGTCGTAAGCAGGTCGAGAGTGTATGCGTAGTTGAAATAACTGAGATGGAGAAAATTCCGAGCCCGATCCAGTCGCAATGCTCCTACAGCCGTTGCCGGCAGTGAGATGTAAAATCAAAGGTAGTAGATGAAATATGACAGGCCATGGGCAATGCTATCAAGCCGTGCCTTGCAAAACCCTAAAAGGCTCTGTTGAGGACCGTTCCGTTGGCCGGTCGTTGTACGCCTCGTTCGAGGCTTCTCGTGTAACATGATCGCGGATTTGGAGAACATGTGCTCAAATGCTAGCGATTCGACTCCGTTCCGGAAGGCGGGCGTAGCAGACCATGAGCTTGAGGCTTGTGCGAAGCTCCTCACACTCGGCGAGGAGAGCGTGGTCGGCCCAAATGCTCTTGCTCGCCGAGCTGCATCCGGCAGCGCTCTCGTAGCAGCGAGTATACCACCAGCGGCCAACCTTGGCAACCATCTTGGTGATGTTCTCGTCTGCCGAGTCACTCTTGTCGTTCATCATGTCCGCCAGACTGCGCTGGTCTTTGGACCGCTTCAAACCCTTCGTCGAAGTCTTGGACGTCGCAGTAAGAGGTTTCGTGACCACGCTGGCGACCGGTACGCCGACGTGGCAAGTCTTGATGTCCGTGAAGCCCTGCTTTCCCAGAAGCCGCACAACGAGGTCAGACGATGAACCCAGGCTGGTGTCTGGTGTCACTTCGTGAATCCGCTCTTTGAGACGCCGAATCGCGCGTCGTCCATGATTGCCCATGTTGTTGAGGTCCACATCCAAGATGGACAGTTCCATGTAACCGCCAGGCTTCAGAACGCGTCGCGCCTCGGAGACGATGTTGCGGTAGTGTGACTCTGGAGCCGCTGCGGGGAAGCGGAACACGACAGAGGTAAAGCTCTCTTGACTGAAAGGGAACTTGTCCATGTGGGAAACATATTGAATCTGGTGATGGTTGGGCGGACTGAGAGGGAAGTTGGTTGTTGTCTGGCGTGAAGCTGGCAACGGTGCTCGAGGAGACATGTTGAAGAAGGTTGCTGCGGGGTACGTTTCTGCGGCATAGAAGGACCAGTCGTCGTTCCCGAGCCCGTCAATGACGAGGATCGATTGTCGCTTCAGAGAGCCCTGATCAGGGATGAGCTCGTCCCTTGCCGGGCTGAACAGCACATGGCCAAAGGACAACCACTTGCTGACAGTCATGGATCCAACGCGTAGATTGACCTGGGCAAGGGGTGACTCGTCTTCGGAAGACCTGCAGCTGCTGGCACTTTCGGATTTGCAGGAGTTGTTAGAGGCATTGCTGAGGCCCCGCTGTGGCACAACTGGCGACTTGATCTTGGGTACACTATTGAGCTTGGAGGCAACACCGGGCTTCGGAGTGCCACTGGGCTTGGGCGTGCCACTGGGCTTCGGTGTGGCGCTGGGCTTTGGCGTGTTGCCGCGCTTCGGTGTGGCGCTGAATTTCGGCGTCCTGGGACTCTTTGGGCTGGCTTTCGATCTGGCCGTGGGGGTCGATGGAATGCTTCTCTTGGGCTCGGGTTTCTGAGCGAATGCTTTCTTGAGGCGCTCGGTCATGTCTCCGCTGAGGCTGCTCGATTCGGATTCCGTCACGCATTCCTCTTCTGTAACCGTCAAGATACTGCGGGACGGGGCTTGTGCGAGCGTTGGAGACTCGACGGACTGGCTCGGTTTGTGGCTCGACTTGATCAGAGCAGTCTCCAGATGGAATGGCGTGCCTTTGGAAGATGTTGCCGAGGGTGGGACATCACCAAGGAGGTCGTTGTACTCATCCCAGATCTCATCTTCCACAAGAGGTCCATTCGGATCCGGAATGACGGATAGTTCGTAGGCAAACGCGTAATTGTTGGAACCGCTCGAGCTGGAACTGGTGTGACCTTGATATCTTTTGTTGGGCGACATGGCGAGAAACTCTGGATCTCCCTTCCCCAGGTCTGGCGGTGTATCCTGATTGTTGCTTGCGCCAGACTCTCCACTACCAGCGGTGGATGCTTCGTGCACCAGATCCGGGGTGGATGACCTTGGTGGGCTGGGGCCTTTAGCTACAAACTCATAGTCAACATCATTGTCTGGAGTTTGCCTCTGGTAGCTGAGTCTATTGAAAGGCCGAGAGAAACTGCGGGGCGAAGTAGATTCGAGTCTCGTGTTGACCACCTTGGGGATCCTGCCAACTTGAGGAAGTCGGCTTGGCCGAGAGGGCGCTCTGCTGGCCTCTGCTGGGGTAGGATTGATCAATCTGTTAACCCGGCGAAGTTGACGCGGCTGCTTCAACTCTTGAGACGGAGACGGGATGGCAGGGGAAGGTTCAGCCGGTGGTTCAAATTTGACCGGAGACCGTAGAGGCTCACTTGGTAGTCGGTCACGAGCACTCAGAGGCGGAGGTGTTGGGATGTCAGAGGGTGAGCCGAATACGTGGGCATCCCGAAGCACATCTTCGATGTTCTGTGGTGGCACGTCTTCCTGTTCTGAGCCGTCCATCATGGCGTAGAATGGAACCTGGGGTTGCTGCACAACTTTGACGGTAGCGCTGACGGGCTCGGGCTCGGGCGTCTTCCGGGGTCGAGACTGTGAGCGACTGAAGGGATTCCACTTCCGCGGAGACTTTGCTCTTTTGGTGAGCTTCTTCGGAGGCGGTGTCGCTGTCGTAGCCTTCCGGCCACGAGAAACAGTTTCCACTTGTGTCTCAAGGAAAGAATCGTCCGTGCCAAGGCTGGTGTCCCTGCTATTGATAGCGGGAGATGAACCTCGATCGGTGATGATTGGCTTGGGCAGCTTGAGGGGCTCTTGATCCGGGGATGACCGAAGCCTCTGGACGGACCGCCGATAAGCCAGCGTCGATCGCATGGCGCCAGCCTCCGAATCGCTGCTCTCGGATGGACGGCGATTTCGAACGGCAGCCCTGATACCTCTCGGCTTGCTCGAAGCTCGCTTGGCATCTCGCCCGAACGAGGAGGTAGTTGAATATTCTGAACCACCGCGTGAATCCATACTAGGCCTGCTCATAGTGAAGCTTTGGTTGCTCTCTGTCTGACTGAGGTCTGAGCTGACGTTCCTGCTGTGGATGATCTCGCCGCCGGAGATGACGACAGGACTCATGCGATCTTGCAGGAACGTGTCAGCGGATTGCACGCCACCGGTGCCGCCTTGAGAGCCTTCGGATTCGAGCTTGGAACGACCGGCGAGACTGCCACTGCGTCTTCGGACCGATCCGATCCTTCCGTATCCTTCATGACCAGTCCCCGCAACCGGACCTTTTCGCAGTGGCTTCTCGTCGGCTACAGACAAATCTGGGGTCGTCTTGGAACGCTTGAAGAAGGGGAATCGCGTGTTGAAAGTCGACGTGTTGGGACTTTTGGCGACCTTTTCTGAACTCTTCACCGGCGAGGTCACGGATCTCGGGTTGGGTGTTGGTTCTCTGCCAATGGGCATGGGGGAGGCTCGGTCGTTCTTGGGAGAAGGGGAGGGTGTGGTGCGGCGAGGAAGATTAGAGGTAGAACCTTGCCGGCCTGCGCTGGCAGGCCGTTCTCCAGAAGCAGGTAGTTGGGTCAAGTTGCTTAGAACAACCGGCGGCGGCCCTAAGAGCTGTGTCTGAAGATCGGGCATGTCATCTCTGCTCGGCCGTAGAGGAGGTGTTGCGCGAGTCAACGGGGAGGGTCGTTCCACCGTTGGCTTCGATGGCAAGGCCGACACGGGTGAGTTTCGAATGGCCCCCCTGGCTTGCCGTGGCGGCGATCCGAGCAGAGTGTGTTCGTCCCTGAAGTTGTGAGAGGACTTTCGCGGTGGCGGGCTGGGAGGCTTGGATGCCAGCGTCGTCTTCTTCTTGGCCTTGACACCCTCTTTTCCCTCGGCATCCCTGACCGTCGAGTTTGAAGACGAAGAAGTGAGGGACTCGCGAACAGCAGCAAGGCCCTGAGGGTCATGTCCGTCACCGTCTTTGGAAATACTTCCAGTTCTCCGTCTCGTCACCGGGGGTCTGCTCGACACGGGGGTGAGTTGCCTTGGCTTTTGGTGTGGAGTGAAACGCGTAGTTGCGAGCATGCTAGGGGACTGCGACGAGATTGATGTCGGAGTGGTATCCCTGCTATAGGTCCCGGGACCAGGTGACTCAAAGAACCTGGTAGATGGACTCCCTGCACTGAGCTGGCTGCTAGTACCAGAAAAGGCAGGAGTCGGAGGGGGCAGGTCGTGTGTGGCGATACGGAAAGGAACCTCGAGGGCCATGTTGTCGGCCGGTCCGTCTTGGCGGACAGGCACGTTCCTGTAGCGATCCAGCTCGGGATATATGGTGATGGCATGCGCCTGTGTCCTGGGCAGCTCGAGAGTCTGCGCGACATTTATCTCGGCAGGGCTCTCGGTGGTCACTCGGTCGATGTGAGGACCATATCTGGGACCGGGTAGCTCGGAACTCGATATGGAATGGGACGTCGATGAGGATGTCGTCTTCTCCGAGTCGGCTCGAGAATGAAGCGTCTGGCCAGCTCTCGATTGAGAGGTCATTTGCTGCTTCTTCCGAAGCATGCTTCTGGCCGGAATGGGAATGCTCTCTGAAGACGTGCCAGAGCCATGCGGGCGCGATGAATGCGTGGCACCATGAGAGAACTGGTCCGAAGTTGAGTCAAGTCCAGTCTGGGCAGTGCCTCGAGGAGCGGATGCCGATGCTGTTGGAACTGGGATGGACGGGCGCCGTGCTGGCCCTTTCTCTAGAGGGGTGCATGTGTAATTCGTTTGCGCTGGTGCTTGTTGCGCTGCTAATCTCGTAGTCTCTCTCTGTTTCCGAAGATCACGGGCGACGGCCGGCACTTCGGCCTTGTCTGTGGAAGAGCCATGACGGCGAGGTCGCATGTTGTCTCTCGGATTGCTGGGCAGCCCGTACACCGGTCTGACGGACGCCATGTTATCTGAAGGGAACGGTTGATTGGGAGTCCACCATTATCTGTCTGGCTTAGAGATCTGAGGCGATCCGCAACGTCATGACGAACATGAAGGTATTGTTGCTGACTGAGAGATGCGAGGTTGCCTTCTGGATATCGGGCGTGTAGGATGGTCGTACAAGGTAGACGTCAAGGTGAAAATCTCCACAGACGCTGCCTGAATTGCAGAAACAGAGTAATGCCAAACAAGATCTTGCAAGTGAGGAAGGCGACAGACAGAAGGGGGTCGTCTGGGTAGATGAGGAAATGTGCGGCGCTGCGTTTAGACCGGCGAATGTAGTCTTGGGCGCACACCTCAAGTACCGGCGCGGGAGGGAGCTAGCCCTTTGCGTACTATCCAGAATCGGAGTGTGGTGGGGGAGTGGCAGCGTCGATGATGGGGACGGAGATGTGGGCAGGGCCAGACCCAGTAAGACCAGCTTCGCAAAGTGTCCGGAAATGGGAAGGCCTTAGATGCGATGTGCGTATGAGGCTCGCGCCAACTCTGATGTAGACGGTAGGGGAGGAGTAAAGTTCACGGCGGATCTCTAGGATGGAGAGGTACAGGGCAAGGAGAAAGGACGGGAGGAAAATAAAAACACGATGGTGGAGGGGCTCGTACAAGAAAGTGAGTGTGACGGGAAGGGTATATGGGTGATTTTGGACCGGTCTTGTCCATGGCGGCTACGAGATGTGAATGGATGGCGTCGAGGGACAGGGGTCGGGCAGGGCGGAGGAGGACGGGACATGGCGAAAAGCTGCTATTCTTTGCGCGTGGCGTAGTTGAGGGCCGCTGCTGCGGGCCGTATGCAGCAAGCAACATGGGAGGACGCAAGCAGGCCAGTTGCTTAACCCGCCCGAGTGGGATCGAGGGCAGGGAAGACGACCCAGGAGCAGCGCGGAGAGGCAGATCGCAGGAGCTGTGGTCGTGCGACTGGCTCATCGCCGGACGCGGACAAGAGCGACCAGCAAGGAGCGAGCGAACGAGCGTTGGCGGAGGGCCGTCATTGTGGGGTGCCCGGGTCGGCGAGACATGGAGAGGGCGTTTACAGGCCGACGGCGACGAGGTTGTCGGAAGTACCGAGTACGCCGCTCCCTGGCTGCATGGGACGTCGGGGGCTCAGAGGTCGTACACCCCTGTTGTCCTTGGTCGTGCATATCGGTCGGGATCTCTCGTCGACCCATCGCGCCTGTATCGTCTTCTGACGGCTGATCAGCGAGTGGACGCCAACGACGGGTCGGTGACAAGTGACAGACAATTGGACTTGTGTCCACATTCCAGAGCCACCACGCACCAAATGGCTGCCCTGTTTGCCCTGTAGAAGCACTTCCCCCTTTCCCCCTCCGGCGTCCTTCGTCTGGTCTCTCCGTTTCTCGGCCGTCGTACGTCGCAACGAGAGATGATGAGCCGCTGCGCCGCTTTGCGCGTTAATCCCGCCCAGCCAAGACTGGGAAGCTGCAGATAGGGTCTGTCCTATAAGAGCCCCAAAGTCGGTCCTTGACGTTGCCATTGGGTGTCGAACCCCTGCCTAGCGTCCATGGATGCTGGAGATCTGGGACTCATGGGCAGGGACGGCAAAGATGGGGTCCAACGGCAGGCGACCGGCAAGGTTAGCAGGTCGCTTGGGACTGGCAGCGAAAAGGGGAGAGAAGGACGTCGTGATGGTGAAAGGGGGATGGAGATGGAGTCGTGGTGATGGATTGGGTTTGGGGATTCCGAGTGGAAAGGATGAGGCAGTCGTGCCTTCCTCGGGTGGCTCTTGCTCTTGCCCTCCAACTCATCTCAACATGCCGGGGCAGGAGCACTCCATAGGTAGGTAGGTACCTTAGGCAAGGTAGGTCCTCTCATCCCCAAGAGGGGTCAATTACTCACTGTCTCGATCCTGTGCAACCCTCCATCATGGCCGCACTTTGCCCTTCACATCTCCCGTCACCTCCGCTGGATGGGGCTCTAGACCATACTGGGCTTTCGAGCGGTTACTCGCTACCTTCTTGTCCTTCGAAAAGGGGGCACCAACTCGGACCCGGCATCCCATGGCAACGGCCCCAACAATCCGAGCTTGGGAATTAATGCCGCTGATCGAGACCGACAGAAGACCTCAAGAGTATCAGATATCGCTGACGGCCGGTCGCTTTTCACCCACTACTGAAGTGGTCTACTGCAGCTTGTCGCAGCTCAACTGGATGACACTGCTCGTCTCCGCATGCAAGTCGCCCACCTCAGGGCAACCAACAGACTCGCGGTACACGGCACAGCTACCGGCGGAGGACCGTCACTCACAATACCGACCATCTTGCTGCCACGACTTGAGCTGCGACTACCCTCGATCACGCAGGTCCTTGCATGAACGATCACAGCGTCAAGTCCGACCCCGCGAACGGTGGAAGCATGCTGCTTGGCGTCCTGGACCTATTGACTGGGACGCATCGATGTCGTCCTCGAACTGCCTGCAAATGGACATGGCATGCCCAAAGTGGCCCCGTCCTGTCGCTCCTCCCTCGTGGCCACCACAACGCCAGTCAGACTCTGGTCATCTCACTCCTGGGATCCTCCTGGTAAGCATACTCACTAAGAAGAGGCCCGGCCCCGGGCCCGCGCCGCCCGTGCTGCCCTTCACGAGGCGAGGCAGGATCGCCCGCCAAGTGGAGGGCAGAGAAATGTGCCAAAACGCCATGAAAGTTCGAGGTCGCACGAGAAGCCGTTGCTATTCGCCCGTCGAGGTCAATATTCACAGAGCTTCTTGGTGCCATCCTTTCTCGGGCGATTGATTGGACAAAAGAAATGCTTTATGGTCCAATCATAAAATTGGTCTCAGACACCCGCCCCCTCCTCCTGCATGGCTCCTTTTTACCCGCCAGGCACGCCTCGTCCAATCCACATTCACGACTGACGCCCAGTTGTGCCGGTTGTCGAGGCTTGCCAGGGGAGTTGGCGTCGGGGAGGCACTTGGTCACCTCGCATGTTCTGGCGCGGCCGAAACTCCGACCGGCTCGATTCAGTTACTACGCTGCCATGGAATCGTCCCTGACTGGTATCTTGGGACCTGGGCAGACACTCTTCCAAGACCTCACCCGCAATGCAGAGCTGTATCGCCAAGCCTCTGTTTGCTGTTTGGCCCGACCAGCGGCCTCTCACCGACAGACGACCGAGCACATGACCTCGAGTCACATGAGCATTGCGGCTCACCGACTGGTCAAATAACCCCAGGTCCTGTTCTGAAGCCGTCAACTGTAGTCACTTGACCTGCGGCAAACTCACGTGTAGACCAACCATCTTCACGTCACGCGCGAGACACGAGGTCTCTCCGTGGTCTCAAGCAATTCTTCAGGCGGCTAAGGCGCTTCATGATGCAAAAAGAGACGCAAAATTTTCGAACCTGCAACGTCACACATCCCTACCGTATAGCAGCGCGAAGTACAGGCATTCTCGTCAATTCTCCACTTGGATCACGACCGACACCTTGGACAGCTGAACGCTTGCACGCTGGCCGTGGCGACTATTATGCGACTGTCGCGCCTCCGCCAACTGCTGTGCTAAGCATAGAAACATGTGCATGGAGAAGGCGACTTTGGCGACGTCAGGCATCGTGCTTGGTGCTGCAAAGCATAACCGAGACAGTCGCATGGCAGACAGGTAGCCGGCGCAGCGGCCGTCTCCTCTAGCGGCAGCCCGCCGACGTTATGGCGGAGGCAACCGATGCAGGGCCGGGGCTTCGCCACACGCCTCACCCGCCTCACCGCTGGGCCCTCCGATCAGTGGGTTGAGGCTGGTGACGTGGCACCAGATGTAAGGTCGTGGCCAAACCACCAAGGCCTGCCTTTCTGCTTCTCGAAGTCTTCCGTCGCGACCGGGGGCCCCTGACCGACTGCTGTACCGAATCGTGGCTTTCGCATACGACGTACGTCCCAGATGCCGGCATCTTGGGCTCCTGCAGGCAAGCGGACAAGGCAGCATTCCGTGAAGTATCCGGTACTTGTGGCGTGGGTAGTGCGAGCTGGCCACTGATCGTCATCAGGCAACGTGAACGTCTGAATGGGATTTTGGCCTGCTGCCTGTATCTCTGGCAAAACTCCGATGATGGATCGTCACGGCGCCGCAAGGCAACTTGCTCGTCTCGCCCTCTGGGGCCATGTCGCCTGGAGTCTTGCTTTTCGCGAATGATAGCCGCCAGGATTGCCGCGACATGAAGCGAGCCTCTCCGGGCAGGGGTTTCGGGGCGGTGATTGGGCCTGCCATCTGGAATCGCAACCACGGCCTGCGGACCTGGGCGACGTGCGGGTAACGTGATGGCGAGCCGGTGCGAGCTCGTCACGGATGGGTGTGAAGAGCATGTCTCGGTTCACAGCCTGTCTCGCTCTTCCACGCCGTGAGCACACCCATCCGTGAGAATGAAAGTCCCGCGAGCCTGGCACGCTTGCTGAATGGTGTGGGCAAAGGGTGCGGGCGCCGGTCGAATCTAGCCCTCTCTCTTCCCCCTCCTAAGGAGGTACTATTTGCCATCTACGGAACAGCTCGCCAACAAGCTCTGGTAGAACGGAAGAAAGGCAAAAAGGGTCTGCCGCAAGCGGCGCTAGGAGGATAATCTCTTTGAGAAAAGTGCGGGATTAGCGCCGTGTCTTACCACGGCTGTCCGTGGGTAGCGGACGTGCACCTTTCGCCGGACAGACGGGCGCGGCGCTGGCGCTGTCTCACACCTGGCGATTTCGATCTCGTCCCTAGAGGGCTGCACCAATGGCCCTACCATACCAGACCAAGACCCGATACCAGACCGGATCCTGCTAGCTCCTTCGTCGCTGGGCCCAGCCGCGCCGAGACGGGAAAATCATCAGCTGCGCACTATCTATCAGCTGCGCCGGCTCTCGCGCGCTTGATGAGCTGGCAACTTTGTCCAGCTCGTCGTTACGAGCACGATATCCAGTCGCCTGGCTTCTTGCATTTTCTTTCGTCCTGTAGTGCTCGTCTAGGCAGTGACCACTCGCCATGGCGCCCGGCCGGCCGTTCTTTAGTGACGTCTGGGCCCAGGGCTGAAGGCGCCGCTGCTCGCCTTGGTGGGCTTCTCAGGGTCTGGTCCGCGGCCGTTGATACGACGCTGGTACATGACGGCGTCGTCCTTTCGGTTGGCGCTGGGGCCAATACGCGGCCTGGACACGGGGGTCCGTTGCGGCGGGATGGGGGAGGCGCGGCGCTGGACGCACCTATTGGGACGTGTGTAGCGGTATGCTGTCCCGATTCGCACAATGGCGCGGAGGGGCTATCGTGGAGGGCGAGGGCTTGCCGCGAGGAAAAGGGGTAGCTTGATTTCTGCGATGCGTACGGTCAAGCGAGTCTTCTCGTGACGTCGATTGCATACGTCTTGCCCATGATGTCAGGGAACTGCGTCTTCATGCCGCCATCCTCAAGGCGTGTCCTGGATCATGTCTTCCGTCCATGTTATTCACGACGTGTGGGAGGCCATGTCACGCCTGGCGCATCGTTCATCTAAAGCATACTACTACTCGGAAGGCCATCACATCACATTCGCGAACGTGCGCACACGATGCAATATCAAGTACAAACTGATTCAACCTACGCCTCATGGTAAAACTGCAACGTCAGTCTAGTAGTACACGCACGAAATATACGATATTCCATAGTTCCGTCTGCCGGTCGCGCTGCTCGTTAGGTCGGTTGAAGCCTTTCCGTGGCGAGACTCGGGAGGAGGGAAAACGTTTCCATCGGGCCTTTCGCCTCGCTGCTCGTCAGTCTCGTGTGCTGCATCCTTCTCTCTGCTTTGACCTATCATCAGTTCCTCAAGCGCCGGGTCCCAACAGAAAAGCTCCGTCTCTACGCATCCCGTCTCTACGCGCCAGGGGGAGGGGGGGGAGGGGGCTGCTCGCCCGGCGGCGGGGGCGGAGCGTTATCAGAAGGCGGGGGCGGGGGAGGAGGAGGAGCGCCGCCGGCATACTGCTGGATGAGATCGTTGAGGTTTCCGGGGATGCTGGGCGGCGCGCCGAGGCCAGGGGCGCCGGGAGGCGGGGGAGGGGGCGCGTTCATGCCCGGAGGCGCACCGTAGCCGCCGGGGTAGCCGCCGTAGCCACCGTAGGAGCCGTACCCGTTCTGCGTGCCGGGGGCCTGCTGCCAGGGAGGAGGGGCAGCGCCGCCGCTGTGACCGCCGCCGTAACCGCGGTCGCGATCGTCGCGGCTGTCGCGGCCGCCGCCGCCGTAGTAGCTGTCGCCGCCGCCGCGTCGGTCGTCATTACCGCCTCTGCGGTCGCGGGCCCAGGGTGCAGCGCCGCCGCCGCCGCCGCCTCCGCGACCGCCATCGTGGCCGCCGTCGTGGGAGTCGTTTCCGCGCGTGCGCCAGGGGGCAGGGCCGCCGGTAGGTCCGCGCTGCCAGGGCTTGGCGTCGCCTCCTCCACGGGGCTCGTCGTAACCGCCGGGGCCTGCCTCGATACGAGCGGGAGGGGCGTCACCGCCGCCGAGTTCCTGCATGAGTTGCTGGACACGTGCGTTAGAGTATGTTCAGATATCAACAAGGTGAGATATTGCAGGCTTACCTCGTACTCGCGGTCGACGGCATCGCCGCCGCCAACGCGACCGGCAGTGGCGGCAGGGCGACCGCCAGGTCCGTCGTTGCGCCAGCTTGCGCCGCGCTGCCTGTCGGGACAATCCCTGGCCATGTGGCCAGCGTTGCCACAGACGCGGCAGATGATGCTGGCGGTGTAGTTCTGGCGCTCGGGACAGTCGTACTTGCGGTGACCGATCTGGCCACAGTTCTGGCAGGCTTGGTTCTCGTCGTCGCGGAGGGTACCGTTGAGGGCGGCAAGCTCACGGAGCTGGTTTCGCTTGAGCTCGTTCTGACCTTCGGGAATGGAGGCGGCCTGGAGAATTGATGTCAGCTCGTGTGAACACGAGGGGTGCCGGGCAGAACTTACCGTCTCGATGACGTTGTGGATCAGCTTCTTGGCCTTGTTGACCTTGTCCTCGGTATCGGCCATGATGAGACAGTGCAGGTCCTCCTCCTGGTTGCTCGAGTGGGCGGCGTCCGAGCGGCCCTTGCCCTCCTTGACGGAGCCCTTTCCACGGATGGCGATCTTCGCGCCGGACTCGGTTTCCATCTTCTTCAGGGTGTTGCCACGGGGTCCGATAAGTAAGCCAACTTCATGGGGAGAGCTATGCGTTAGTGTCTGTTATATGATGGAGAGCATGATGAAGGATCCGGTCTTTACGAGGCCAGTCCTGACGCTGCATGTGAGAGATGCACGACAAAGACGGGCCCGGCTCGAATCGGGAGGCGACAAAAGAAAGCAAGGGCAAAAACAAGTTTGGTTAGAAGGGTTAGAGGGTTAGCAATCATACTGAAATTAATCTCTGGGTAGTCGTTGACAGGCACGTAGACCTTCTCCTGAGTCTTGGTGGGCCTGCGGTAGTCCTGAGGCGGGTGGTAGTTAGGGATGGTCTTCATGGCCTTCTCGACGAGCTTGTGGCGCTCGTCTTCGAGGCGCTTCCTGTAGCGGGATTCCCTGGTGTTGACACGTCGACCGTGGTTGTCGTACTGGGGAGGGGGAGAGGGCGATCTGGGAGGGGTTAGCAAACAGTGTGGCATAGCGAAGGAGCGAGTCGCTTACCTGTCTCCATCGGCGGGCACAACATCGTCGATACGAAGCTTCTGGCTGATTTCCTCGATTCGAAGATGCAGGGTGTAGGCCTCGAGCTGCTCGCTGGTCATGTTGGCGACAATGGCGGTTGGGAGGCCCATGAGGCCGGCGGCCTTGTTCTCCGAGGCATCACCCCAGCGGTTCCTCTTCTTGCGTCGTCGTGGGCCATCGGACTCGGCGCCTGTGGAAAGATACTGTCAGCTGGGATAAAGAGGGGAAGGGAGGGTGGACTGGACGTACGAGGTTCAGGGCTGCGACCGCGCTTGTGGTCGACAGGGGCATTGGCCTCAGGGCCATCGTCATCGCCGCCAAAACGGCGCTTGCCGAGGGGGATGTTGTTGGATCCCGTGATCCCTTGATTTCTCCACGACATGATGGCGGTTGTGGATGTGATGCGCGGGTGGTCGCGCGAAAGGAGATGGTAGGATGCGGTTGTTGTCGAAGCAAGGGGCTTCAAGCGCTGAGGTGAAGGAGCGGGAAGTTTTACGGTGGATCTTGCGGTGGATCACCTGGTCTTATCGATGTGGCTTGTTCGAAATTGTGGCTCAACTTGCCTTATCGTGGATGAGTAAGCAAGTCCTGGAGACGAACTAGCTGACTATCCACGAAGCCGATCTTTGACTAAACGAATCAAAGCTGCTTGACCTATTTCTGCCGACTGTATAAGGTAGCCGTGTCTCGAGATGCTGTGATTTGCATTTCACCCGTGGTTTCACTTCCGCAAATGATGAGAAGGGTGGTGTGCTCTGGGTGCATGTCCTCGAGTTGGGTGCCTACCTCGCGACCATCTTGTACGTCCGCGGAACAAGGCAACGTCCCACGTTCTTGGAGCGCATAAATTGCGGCCACGTCGTAAAAATGTAACAGTATGAATCCATTGACGGGGTGAAGTAGTATCTGCAAGATGCCCATGGAGTGCTTGTGCACCATTGACTGTGTTGGCTCCTCGTATTACAGCCTGATCAGATGTCGCAGCTTAGTAATTCCCTCCTCCAACGACGAATTCCATGGCCCTTCCCTTCCAGTCGATTTCCCCACAGATGCTACTTGCAGGATATTGCGTCATGTCTCTGTCGGTGGTGGACGGCCGGCAGCCGGCACCATTACCAATGCCGCTCTCGGCCAGGTCGGATTGCTAATCACCACTCGAGCTGGAATGGATCCTCCTGTCGGGAAGCCGCTGAGGGGCAGATGGAGGGGTAGCTGCCTCTAGAAGCTCGAAGGGTTCCATTCTCTACAAGGGAAGGTGCCGTGGTGATGTGGCCATGATTTAAAGGGTCGTCATGGCCGCCATTCTCCTGGTCATTGAGTCTAGCCTCTCATTCTCATAGCTTCAAGTTCTTTCTCACAACCAAACCCTGCAGCACCCATCCTCTCACTGTCTTCCACGATACCAGTACCAATTGCTGAACACCCCGTGTATGACATCCCGCATCGCCGGCATCACCCGCCACCTATTCAAAATGGCCGCCCCCAAGAGTGACATCCACCTCTACACGGGCCAGACGCCCAACGGCATCAAGGCCTCCATCCTCCTCGAGGAGCTCGGCCTGCCCTACGAGGTACACGCCATCGACATCTCCAAAAACACGCAGAAGGAGCCTTGGTTCCTTGAGATCAATCCGAATGGGCGCATTCCTGCCCTGACGGACACCTTCACCGACGGCAAGCCCATCCGCATCTTCGAGTCAGGCAGCATCCTGCAGTACCTCGTCGACCGCTACGACACTGACCACAAGGTCTCCTACCCGCGCGGCTCGCGCGAGCACTGGGAGACGACCAACTGGCTCATGTGGCAGATGGGCGGCCTCGGCCCGATGCAGGGCCAGGCGAACCACTTCAACCGCTACGCCCCCGAGCGCATCCAGTACGGCGTCGACCGCTACATCAACGAGTCGCGCCGCCTCTACCGCACCCTTGACGACCACCTCAAGAAGTCCCCCTCGGGCTTCATCGTCGGCGACCGCCTCACCGTCGCCGACATCTCGTGCTGGGGCTGGGTCGCCTCCAGCAAGTGGGCCGGCATCGACATTGAGGAGTTCCCCGCCGTGAAGAAGTGGCTCTACAAGCTGCTCGAGCGCCCCGGGTTCGAGAAGGGCAGGCATGTGCCTAAGCCCCATACCGCTTTTGACCAGCTCAAGCTCAGTGAGGAGGAGCTCGAAAAGCAGGCCCAGGGCACGCGCGCGTGGGTGCAGAGTGGGATGAAGGCGGATGCTGAGAAGAAGTAGTTCTGTCGCTGGCACGAGGTGATGAGTATTGTAAGCATATGAATGAGACCAAAATTGAGCCGATTGAGCTACACTCTGCCGCGCCACTCTCTCATTTGAGTTGCTGAAAACGACCTGTCCTCTGACCCATTTGTTGCCTTCGATAAGGTGCGTTTGAGGACACGCCATATCGTATGAGGCAGTAGTCGGTGGTCAACCGTGATGGCCTCGCCGACCGCCTCCACCAAACAAGCATCTCACCGCATAAACCAGCCGCCCGCTTCTAGACCATCCTGGGGCCGTTCTCACAATTTCAAGGGGACGCGCCTTGGCGCCTGCTTGCAGGTCGATCCCGTACACGGGGCTTACGTGAGACCTAACCCTGCCCACATCTCATCAAGAGCCTCAATTCAGGGGTCCTGAACCATCGTAACTGAACCACATCCTCGAGAACAAGCCAGCTTTGATAACGTGTTACATTAAAACAAGCACGTCCCACTACCGCGCCGAGGGTATTCGTTCCAGCGGGGTTCTCCTCTCCGCCTGGTCGCGGGAGACTCCCCGTCCCGTTCCTGCAGCTGTTTACGCGCTGCCCAGCCAGTACTTATCGTCCGCCTCCGCGTTAAAATAGTTATATGGGTCATGTCATACGCTCTGCCGAGCCCCCGGATGCAATCCAACCAACTCCCGCATGTGCCCTGTCTTCAGGCCCGTGAAAGTTTGTGATCATGGTAATACGCAGCACCGTCGTGTTATGTAGGCAGTGACGCTTCTTCTGTGATACGCATGGCGCCGTGTGGGCGCTTACTCCGTCTTGGGAGCCATGGGCTTCCCCGCGTCGACGATGATCTGCTCGTCGACGCGCGACTCGATGTCGCCGTACTCGAGGCGCTTCCACGTCCGGATCCGCGCCTGGTTCGTGTCGATGGCGAAGATGCGCGCGCGGCGGTGGTACCCGCCGTAACCGGCGTAGCCGCCGAAGCCTGCGCCGCCGCCGTAGCACATCCACAGCGCGGGCTCCTCCTTATCGTTCTTCTCGAGGGAGCAGTAGTCGTTGACGTGGTCGCTGCGATGGGTTAGCTATGCACATGGCAAAGGAGAGATTATTGACATACTGTCCGCAGCTGACCATGACGACGCCCTGCTCGACCAGGGCGTCGCGGAAGCCCGAGTTGAAGGCTGGCGCCGTGACGACTTCCCTCCACGCACCGACGTGCGGGTTCGTCGTGGTCCGGTACTCGGGCAGCGGGATGTGGATGAAGGCCAGATCCATGTGGGTATGGGTGTACTCCTTGTGCTTCTTCTTGAGCCCCACGGCCGTCTCCTTGAACCAGTCAATCTGGTTCGGCTTGATCCAGTCGTAGCCGTGGTAGACGCGTTCGTTGGGCGAGTAGGCGTGCGAGTCGAGCAGGTAGAGCGTCAACGCCGAGTGGTCGGTGTTGCCGCGGCCGAGGACCTCGACGTAGTAGTTGCCCACGCCGTCGACGCCGGTGGGCCCGGCGCGCGAGAGCGAGTAGGGGAGATTCTCGAGGATGGACATCTGGCCCTTGCGGGAGAGGGAGCCCTCGTCGTCGTGGTTACCGAAGATGGCGACGTAGGGGATCTTGCGCTTGATGAGGATATGGGCGATCTTGAAGATGGCCGACTGCGCATCCGGGGCCGTCTCGCCGTTGACCTGGTCGCCGCTGAGGACGACCAAGTTGGGCTTCTCCTCGTCGAGGATGCGGGTAACAAAGTCGAGCGTGCGTGGGTCGGCCTCACACTCGCCGCCGTTGTAGCCCTCGGGCACGGCGTCGCGGCAGTGGCCGACGCCCGTGCTCAGGTGCAGATCGGCGAGCTGCATGATCTTGAACTTGCCGTTGTCTGGCACGCGAGGTTGCGGCTTCTTCGGCTCTTGGTGGCTACCGCGACGGACGGTAAGGAAGGGGGCGGGGTTGTTGTCGCCGGTGGCGATGAGGAGCTGGGTGCCGACGACGGCCCAGCCATCTCGGGCGTCAACCGAGTCAGCGCCGAAGAGGACGTCGGCGGCGGTGATGACGTCCTTGGAGTCGCCGAGCTTCTGGTTGGTGCTGCGCTTGATCCAGAGGCCGCCGGGACGGCTCTCCCACTTGGCATCCTCCTCGCCCTTGACGCCCGAGGTGGTCGGGTCGAGACGGCCGACAGAGACGTCGATGACGATCATGTCGCCCTCCTGAAGGTCCTCCTCCTTCTTGCGGGCGACGTGGAGATATGCATGAGAAGCCCACGTCTTGCCGAGGTGGAGATCTTTATTGATTCGATGCCAGTTGGCTGGGTCGAGTTTGCAGGAGGCGAAGGGGTTGACGGAGGAGCACTCGGCGATGGTGATGTCTGTCACGATCAAGCCATGGTTGTGCTGGGGCATGTAGTTGTGGATGGCCTTGGGGAGGACTCTGAAGTTTCGGTCGAGGAATATGACGAAGAAGACGGTAAAGACAGCGGCCGCAGCCAGCTGAACGATGGATCGGATCTGGAGACGGGTCTCAGTCAGTGGCTTTGTCGCATGATGATCGAGGAGGAGGGGGGAGACGAACCACTCGCCGGGTCAACATGGCTGCGAAAATGGACGAAAACCGTGCTGAAGGTGAATGGCCCCGAGGCCGTCAAAAGAGGCCTGACGACTGTAGAGGCCGGGCTGGGTCAAGAACAAGAGCCGACTCGCGAGAGTCTCGGAAGCTCTATCGTCTAGGCCATATCCTAGCTCTGGCAAAGGGAGCACGCGCTGATCGGTGGATGAAGATCGTCGGTATCGGGAGGGGGGTATCGTGGAAAGTTCGTGGTTCGGACTGGATGCGAATGAAAGCCGCAACTGATGGTACGGCGCTGTCGGTGAGGGTATCGTGTCCTGTATTAGGGGTGCAATTTGATAAGGTGATGTGGAAGGTGTCGGGCGCAAATCGTGGAAGCTTCCCAGGAGAATCCAATGGGATTTGGCCGTGGGAGAGTCCAGTCTTGTGAAAATGGTCCAGATCTCCTTAAAGTGGGGCCCAGCCCGACAGGAGACGGCTGGGAGGTGGGCTCATTCTCCGTGACACATGGAATCCGGGGTAGCAGCCAACAGGGAGTTGATGCCCTGTAGGGTAGGGGCGCTTGGGAGCCCTGGAGCTCAAGTCGCGTGTGTTGGCAGTGGGTCTGCCCCCCTGTACGCTGCTGGGAGGCCCCCGAGGATCCCGCGGGCCGCCCCAAGGCTGCCGAGTTCCGTATCTCATAATCGGATGGTAGATTGTAAATATAATTGCATGGAATTCATCATTCAGTTGCTATTGCACCATTCGCACATTGCCTCCACCTCATTCTAAGAACATTACACAAAGACCGAACGAGAACTTCGCGCTGACAACGAGATAACAAGTAGTCAATGGCCAAGTCTCCCTGCATATGTTGGTGCGGACAAAGCTTTGCCGCTTTGTTTCCCGGCAGCCAGAAGAAACGAGTGATCCTTGGTGACTAAATGTAGTCGCCAAAGACGAGACCCACGATTCTCAACCCAACGCTTGTGGCCTTTTCCGATAAACCTGCTCCATTGCAAGGCCAAAGGTTGAAGAAAAGTCGGCCGTGAAGCGGCAGGTCGATAGGGGTTCCTATACCCAGAAGCATCTGCTGTTGTAGTGATGTCTATCTTCTTCCTCGACGGGACCCTCTGTTCTCCTGTAGCTGATATTTTACATATCGGTCGAATAATCTGGACCTCCCACTGCAGCAAGAGTACCAGAATAGAAATTAGGAGGACTGAAGAAGATACCTAGGTAAGTAGGCAAGAGGGGCGCTGCAATGCAGGTACGACGAGAGGACATGGTCCGTGCACCCATTGTCCTGTGAACCGGAGCTTCTGGTCAAAGGGGGAAGAGGAAGGAGGGAAAGAATGGGGACGCGCCGCGCGCGCAAGTTCTTGGGTCCCATCCTCTCGCTCGAGCTCCCTCCTCCAACCTTGAACCCGCATCACCCTCCTCCCATCTTGCTCTCTTCCTGCGCAATTAACTCCCGGTCCCTACCAATTCTCGGAATTATTCATCCCAGTTATTTCGGCAACACGAGCAGACAACAAGCTCACCGGACCCTCTTTACATCAGCGGCTGATCAAGGCGCGCTTCGCCACCTTGGCATCATCACTTTCTCTGTCGCAAATCGACTGCATCTCCATCGCGCCCACCTCGTTTCTCGATTCGCACATCTTCCTACACAATGTCCGACTACAACTCGATGAAGGTTCCCGAGCTGAAGAAGCTTCTTCAGTCTCGAAGCCTCGGTGTTACTGGCAACAAGGCAGACCTCGTCGCTCGTCTCGTCGAGAACGACAAGGAGAATGCGCCGGGTATGTGAATCACCCCTCGATGGTGTCGCAAGCATGGTGGAATTTTGCCCCATGCAGAGCACCGTGATCGACGCTTACCCTGATTGTCGGACTTTCGCTGACCTATGATGACCAGCCGATGCCGCCCCTGCTGCCACTGCCGCCGACAGCGAGGATCTGATCAACTATTCGGATGATGATGAACCCTCAGCACCCAAGACCACAGCTCCCAAGGCAACAGAGCCTGCGCCTGCTGCCGCAGCACCTGCGCCTGCTGCAGAGGCCCCTGCCCCCGCAGCTCCCGCCGCTGAGCAGACGCCCGCCGCTGCTACATCCGAGCAGCCTGCCGCAACCGCCGAGTCAACTACCGCAGACGCCACCGATGCACCCGCAGAGCCGGCCAAGGACGCAGCACCCAAGGAGGACTTCTCTCTTCATCTCGGCGCCACCGATGCCAGTGATGAGGCCCGCAAGCGCGCCGAGCGCGCCAAGCGCTTCGGCATTACGGACGAGGGTGGCGACGACGCAGAGAAGAAGAAGGCGGAACGCGCCGCACGATTCGGTCTCGATGCCGCTGACATATCCAAGACTCTCGATTCGGCACTGCCCGAGAGGAGGCCCAAGCGTGGCCGCGGCGAGGGCGAGCAGGGCGGACGCGACAACAAGAGGCAGACCACCGGCGGCGGAGGTGGCGGCCGCAACGGTGGACGTCACAGGGGTGGTAACAGGGGAGGGCGTGCACAAGGTGGCCGCCAGCAGGGCGGTGGTGGTGGCGGCGCTCCGAAGAAGCAGGCCGCTCCTATCGACCCGGCGGAGAAGGCCAAGCAGGAGGCTCGCGCCAAGCGCTTCGCTGCCGCCTAGGTGGAAATTTTCGGTCAGGGGAGGAAGAAGATTCTCATCGGAAAAGCTGTCAAGCCGTGTCTACAGCGCGAGGCATGGGTAAAGCTCGGCCAAGAGCTGCGGCGCTACAGACGGCTACGATTGTGTACTTGGAAACGTTGTATCAGGCGGGATACTCCTACATGTGAGCAGCGAGGGTTAGCGGCGTTCGGTTCTCCTCAGACATGAATGAAAGATTTGATCCATGTTGCTCTAGCGAATGTACTTGATATACATGGTGGACTGACTATCTGTGAACCTTGCTGAATCATCATGAAGCTGGGCGTGTCTGGTGACAGAAGCTGATACATGGCCCCGCAATTCTAGCTGTGGGATGACGACTTGGCCGAGGAGCTTGGGCCAACTCCGCAGCTCCCGCCATCAGCACCAAGCCCGTTCCTCCCTTCGTCTCAATCCCGACCCCTCGCCTTGCCAGGTCATCGTCAACCTCACTGTCCTTCGCTCGTACATCCTACGTCTGGAGTATTCTTCACCTATCTACAGGGAGCTCTAAAGCTCACAAACTCCCGATCTACTGCGCCACTGTCTTGTACCACACAGCTCGCTGCTACCCCAGCCGCCGATGTAACTGCTGCAGCTGGCCGCTCTGTACGTCAGCTCAACCTGCCGCTTGCTCGGACTTCGGCTCGGATCTCTCCTACTCGATTACTGCATCACGCGTCCACCACACCTGCCGCCTGCCGAACCTCGAAGCTCAGTCCACCACGTCCGGCGCGGGTGAGCGAGGCTCTGTCCTCGATTTCTCTCCACTACCACTTCTTGTGCATCACCTACCAGCACCGTTATCATGAGGTGCCACAACCCCTTCGGCTTCCTGCCGGGCGCCGTGACATTCTGGACCATTGTCATCTACGCCGCGATCATCATCCCTCTCGTCTATGTCCACGAGAGCGTCCCGCCCGCACCCAGCGCTAGGACCATCGCGGCCTCCGGCCTCAACCTAACCGAGGCCTGGTGGGACCTTACTACCATCGCCAAGAGCTACCACCCCTACAACTCGCACGAGAATGAGGTCGTCGGCGATTTCATCCTCAAGCGTATCGAGGAGATCCTCGTCCGCAACGGCGTTGACTATGACAAGGAAGAATCGGGCGGCGTCAAATGGGGCAAGTCTCACATCACCGAGCGTTCCGCCAGTCGCAGCGCCGCCGTGACCGTCTTCGATGACAACATTTCCAACGTCACCTGGGCCGCCGCATCCAGGGTCCTCAGCTACGGCAACGCGGGATATTTCGAGGGAACCAACAAGCTGGTCTACATCCGCGGCTCCGAGGACGAGGAAGGCAAATGGTGGGAATCAAACCGTGACATCAGGCTCATCGGCAAGGGCGGCGTCCTCGTCAATGCCCATTACGACTCGTCAGTACTATGTCTCTGTCGCTTTTTTGTCGATGCTAATTCCTTCCAGCGTGTCCACTGGCTACGGTGCCACAGACGATGGTGTAGGCGTCGTGTCCATCCTCCAGCTCCTCAACTACTTTACTTCGGAGGGAAACCAGCCAAAGCGGGGCATCATCCTCATGCTCAACAACGCCGAAGAAGACGGTCTACTTGGCGCAAAGGCTTTTGCCTACAGCCCCCTCTTCTCGTTCCCCACGACCTTTGTCAACCTTGAGGGCGCCGGTGCCGGTGGACGCGCCATTCTCTTCCGCGCTTCCGACAAGGAGGTTGTCAATGCGTATCGCAAAGCCTCGCATCCTTTCGGTAGTGTCCTCGCCTCGGATGGATTTGAGATGGGACTCGTCCGCAGCCAGACCGACTACGTCATTTGGAACGGCATCTTTGGGCAACGAGGCCTGGACATTGCCTTTTACAGGCCTCGTCCGAGGTACCACACCAACCAGGACGACACCCGACATACCTCTCGTGATAGTATCTGGCACATGCTGTCCACGTCGCTCCCCGCCATTAAGAGCCTGTCGAACGACGTGAGCACCTTTTCAGGCAAACGCCCCGACCACGATCGCCAGAAGGTACCCAGCGGCAAGGCATCCCAAGGCGTCTGGTTCGATATGTTCGGTGCTGGATTTGCCGTCTTCGGTCTCCGTGGTCTCTTCGCCTGGGCTCTCACGCTGCTCGTCACATCTCCGCTCGTGCTCATCCTGGTCACATACATCCTCATCCGGAAGGACAAGTACTACCTATTCTCTGGAAAGGTTAACGTCCATGGCCAGGGTTCAGAAGATCCCGTCTCCATCGGTGGATTCAGGGGTTTAATCCGCCTCCCGTTTGCGACCGTCGTCGCATCGGCGCTGACCTTTGCATCGGTTTTGTTGGTGCGCAAGATCAACCCCTTGATCATATACACCAGCCCCTACGCCGTCTGGGCTATGACGATGTCCCTCTTCTACATCTCGTTCTGGACAATTCTGAAAGGGGCCAGCGTCGTTCGTCCGACAGCACTCCAGCGTCTCTACGCCCTGATATGGCTTTTCGTCCTCAGCTGGGCTCTCATGGTTGTCGTCGCCCTCTTTTCGGACCGGTACAAGATTGCGGCATTCTTCCCATTCGCCTTTTTCCACTCGAGCGTTTTCCTGGCCACCCTTATCGCCCTCATCGATTTGTTCAGCCTTGAGCCCAAGATGAAGTACGCCAGCCGCGTGCATAACGAGCACCAGGTGCGCGATCAGATAGACGAGGTCGCGCCTCATCCCGAAGCCCTCATCACGCCCGAGCCTGAGGAGCGTGCGTGTACGCCCCCGGAGCCTTCTGATGACGAGAGCGACGCCGAACCGACAGAGACGACGCCCCTGACGGGTGGCCAGGACCACAACTCGCGCTCCACGTTTGGCAACACCTACCGACGGTCCATCTCTGCCATTACCTCATCTCAGAGCACGGGACACTTGCCCTTCCACAAGGAGCAGGGTTGGTCGGGTCGCCTACCTGTTTGGACCTGGCTTCTGCAGCTGGTGGTGGTAGTGCCCATCAACGTGATTCTGTTCGGACAAATTGCCCTGTTGATCACGTCGGCGACGCAGAACGTTCGGGGCGACGGAGGCAACGACATTGTTGCGTATCTCGCCATCGCAGGATTGACGGTGTTGATCCTTCTGCCGCTCGGGCCTTTTGTCCACCGCGTCTCGTTCCACCTCCCGTCGACGATTCTGATGGTCGTCTTGATCGGATCGCTGTTATACAATCTCATCGCCTTCCCCTTCTCTTCTGAGAACAGATACAAGATGTACTTCCAGCAAGACATTCATCTCGACAATCTCACGAGCGAGGTGAAGATCACCGGAGTCGAGGAGTACATCCGGCAAGTCATTCCAACCCTGCCGTCGTCGTTTGGCAAGAAGACGAGCTGCGTCGGCCAGGACGACGGCTTCTTGACCGAGTGCAGTTTCGACGCCTCTGGGATCGCGCCCCTTGGCAAACTTGATGGCCTCATCACCGTGGACGTCAGCCAGCACGCCAAGAGCGGAAGGACGACGGTCAAGATTGATGCGAAGTACTCGAAGATCTGCGCGCTCAACCTCGCGCGTCCGGTGCACACATTCGCGATCCAGGGCGGCGCAGGCATCGACTCGCGGTTCGGGCAGTACCCGGACGAGGGCGTCAAGTCGATCAGCTTGTTCCGGCGGGACTCGTCGACGCCGTGGGCGGTGGACTTTGAGGACGTCAGGGACGTCAAGGGCTCTGTGCACTGCCAGTGGGACGAGGCGGAGAAGATCCCCGCGTACCAGGAGGCGCTCAAGTACTCGCCGGTGTGGGTGGCGTACACGAAGACGCGTAGCGGGCTGCTGAGGGGGATCAAGGAGTTCTGAGGGGGCACGCGGGGTCGGGCGTGGAAGCCATGATCGACATTGACTCCTAAAATACCTATGCATGCATCAATGAGAGGCTTAATTCTGCTTGTCAGAGGCTTAATCCCGTTTGGCTGTGGGATCTTCAGCAGACGGTGTCATGAGACCTCGTCGGGAAAGCGATTCGGCAGGCGAAGGGACGTCGAAACTGGAAACGGCCGGAGATCTTCACTGCGTTTGGACCATGAGGGCCAAAGGGCGTGAGACGGGGGTAATTCCGCGCGAGCGCAGGGCTGCAATCTCACGACCAGGTCCTGAATCCATCGTCGGTGAGTTGATCTGCATTTCCGGGGCGTATTCCGATGATAGAGCGTGACCAACCGTGGTGCATGTAGAAGTGTGGGTTTGTTAAGGTCTCAACTGGGTGTGTCATGGGCCGTTGAGCGCATTTCGTGGCGTCGCGCCGTGTCACGACTAGGAGCGCCACGGACATGGGAGGTAAGGCTACCGTTGGCGAATCGGAGGGAAGTGGGTGGGGATTGGTATGAGGCACGGTCGAGGGAAGCAGGGCGAGGGATGGTGTAGCGCGGTGCGTCTGGGAAGGGATCTGCGCTGGCTGTGCTGGAGCTGAAAGAAGCTTGTTTAGGCTCGGCCGCATGGGGATGGGATCAGGGGTTCTGGGGCAATGGAGCAAGTAAGGCGGATTTGGTGAAGTGGAGGGCTGGGCGAGTATAATAAGGGCGGTGGGAGCCTGACGCTGGGCGGTGGTCTGCTCTGCTCTCTGGTTGTTCTTCGGCTTGTGCCTTGACTGCGTTGAAGACTGGACTGAGCGCTGAAGAACACGAGCGTTGAAGAATATAAGCTCGGACTGTCACCTTGAGAACATCTTGTAAGATACCTTACCTCCTGCACCTGCCCCACGCCTGGGGGAGCCCGACCCTGTGTCAGTGGTCCAGTGCAACACAGACAGCACGCTTACTTGCCCCCCCTCCCAGCACAAAAAAATCCATGTCCAAGACCTCCTCCCCACCCGCAGAAATGGCACACGACGGCCCGCGCGGCGGCGGCCCCTCCAAGGTCCTCAGCATCCTCGACCTCCTCATCAAGCTGGCTGCCGTGGGCGCGCTGTTCGGGATCCTGGCCATGCTGATCCAGATGCACGAGGGCCTCAACAAGGTGCTCGAGGGCGACAAGTCGCTGCGCGTCGGCGTGTTCGCGGCCGGGTCGACAAGGTTCCCGATCTCGGCCGAGCTCTCGAACTCGATTGGAGGGAATGGGTTCAGGGTCGATACGGGGCGGGAGGGGACGTCGAGCCTGAATCCGATTTATGTGAGGTCGGCGAACTAGGGTGGCGAAGAGGAGCTGAGGGGCAGAGGTGCGAGGGGATGGATGCGAGGGGAGGAATACGAGGGGACGGGTTGGCTCTGGTGCCGAGGGGAGGTGAGGTGTGGTCTTCGCGCCTGGACTGGGTTGGAGGAGAGAAGGGCATGGCTGTGGGAGTGTTTGCTTGGTGGTAATGTGATATGACAGCTTCAGGTCGGTGCTTCAACCGACCTTTTCACACCTGGTGTCTTCGTTTCGGGATTGACACGTGGATCATGTAGAACAACTCGACTGCATTTCGTTCCCCTTGTTGAAATGTCTGTATGCATACATTTCGAGTCTCGGGAGAAGTTTTGATGACCCTAGGTGGCGAAACGACAGGCAGGATGCCTTTTTGCCCCCCTCCCGGGTACTTCTGAGAAGCTTTCGAACTCCGTAATACCAGACAGGAGCATCGTCTTCTATATGATTACCTGGATCAACAGGCAAGCTGGCCGTGGTGCTTTCATGGCACCAGACTTGGCTCCTCGGGGGAGAGCCGAGCATCGGGGCAGGGCCGAAAACCGAAGTGCGTGTGCGGGCAGAATATCCATAACCTCCACACCCGAAAGCACAACCCCCCTCGTCTGAAGATATCGCGACTTGACAGGGGTTCTTGCTTGATGTGGTCTCACAGGCTGGCTGAACGGCCGATCTATCACACGAGGGCCGAGCTACGTCCTCCGCCATGCATCATGACCTTGGGCTTCTGGGTTCGACGAGGCACGCATCTGCCGTGACCAGCATGATACTGGGACGATCCCCGCACTTTCAACAGACAAGCTGATGCGGGGACGCGGGGGAGAACTTCACAAGTGTTGTCCAAACGTATGGAAGCCGACTCCAGACGCCCCTTTCGCCCCTTCTTGACTTTCCTCACCTCCAGCTGCGACGGTATTCTCTTCATATGGCTGACATGTCGGCTGCCATTGTGCCGAATCTTGATGGGAAGATCGTTTGGCAAGGTGAGTATGGATTTCCATATAAAGCAGTGAGTTGCTCCTGCATGTTCGATCAGGAATCAGGACATCCAAGCCCAGGCTACCTAACCACTGCCCGCCACACCCCTTTGAACTCTCGACGAGCAGCAATATGCATTTCTCTCCTATATTATTTATCAATGTCGCCCTCCTAATGCCCCCCGCATTGGCTGCGTCTTCTTGTGGCGCGGTCAGAGTTACCCGGCTGAGTGTTGATGGACGCGTTGATGTCCCCCATCTGGGCCTCGACAATCCCCGTCCCACGCTGGCCTGGCAGATGATCCAGACCATCGAATGCGAAGACACCGTCTGCCTCGGCGACCGACAGACCGCCTACGAAGTCCAAGCTGCCGCCACCGTCGAGGACCTCAGGGCCGGCCGCCTCCTCTGGGAGACCGGCAAGACCGACGGCGACGCCCGACAAGTCCGCTTCGGCGAGAATCTCACCTCCCGAGATACCGTCGCATGGCGTGTTCGCGTCTACGATGCTCTCGGGAAGCCTTCCGGCTGGTCGAGGCTCACGACCTGGTCCATGGGTCTGCTTGACCAGGACGACTGGGGCCAGGCCCGCTGGATCGACTACCCTGATCGTACCGAGAGCCAGACTCTGCCCCTGTTCGCGAGGCAGTTCACCATCCCGAGCGACAAGAAGGTGACCGATGCGCGTCTCTACCTATCTGGTGTCGGCCTACACCACGGCACCGTGAACGGGGAGGAGATCACCGACGAGGTGCTCGCGCCGGGCTACTCCAACTACCAGCTCTCCAGCGAGTACCGGACCTACGATGTCAAGCACGCTCTGAGGTCTGGTGACAACATCATCGGCATCAGCGTCGGGAACGGCCCGGCGTATGTCCGTCGAAGCGTGACGAACCCGGCTGTAGGCCGGAATTCGCCTTATTCGTGGTGGCAGAGCCAGCTCAAGGGAAACGGCACGCTGATAGCTGACGCCCGTGCTGGAGATACCACCGTTCAGTTGAGTGCCTCGAACGACTACCATGTCGGCGGAACCATCAATATCGACACTGCTGGCGGCGGCAATAACCTTGAGTCACGCGTCATCACCAACATCGGCGGAGGCTCCATCAGCTTCATTCCCGGCCTCTCCCTGGGACACAAAAAGGGTGCCAGAGTCACCGGCTCCGGCAACAACATCGCCGCCGAGGACCCGTCTGCCGGTGCTGCTGTCACGCCGCGCCTCATCGGTCGTCTCGAGATCACTTACAGCGATGGCACAGCGGACGTCATCGTCACTGACCGCTCCTGGCGGACCTCGCTCGGCCCCCTGGTCACCGATGCGTGGTACTCCGGCTCCGACTATGACGCTCGTCGAGAAGAACAGGGCTGGAACATGCCTGGCGCGAACCTCAACTCGAGCAGCTGGCAGGCAGCCGGACTCGCACCTCCGCCGAACCTCGCCACCAAGATGGTCGCGCGAGCAGCCGAACCCATCAGGATCCAGGAACGCTTCACGCCCGTCTCCGTCACCAAGCCGGCCGCTGGCATATGTGTCTTCGACTTTGGGCAGAACATCGTCGGCTGGCCCCTGCTCACGCTCCCCGAGATGCCCGCCGGCGTCACAATCAAGATGGCCCCCTCCGAGTCCCTGAACGCCAACGGCACCATCGAGCAGTCCTCGCTCGGCCCAGGGCCCCGCGGCACCGACCTCTTCAACACGTACACGACATCAGGTCGCCCCGGCGGCGAGACCTGGCACCCGTCCTTCCAATTCTTCGGCATGCAATGGGTCCAAGTCACCGGCCTCCCGTCCACCTTCACGCCCGGCCCAGATCTCATCACGGGCCTTCGCCTCCAGGCCAACGTGCCCCCCGCTGGCACCTTCACCTCCTCCAGCGTCTTGCTCAACAGGATCCACAAGATGGTGCGCTACTCGGTCGCCGGCAACATCATGTCCGTCTTCACCGACTGCCCCGGCCGCGAGAAGCTCTCGTACCCGGCAGACTACACCATGCCCATGGGCGCCATCTACCGCAACTTCCACGTCTCGGCGCTCCTGCGCACGAGCATGCGACACCTCGTCGAGGGCCAGTCGGTCGCCGACACGCCCATGGCAGGCAACGTCGCGCTCAAGACGCCCGTGTACGACTGGGGTTACACCGGGCGCTTCGGCGACGAGATCAACTGGGGGAATGCTATCGTGCTCGTGCCCGCGCTTCTGTTCGACATGTACGGCGATACGTCCGTCATGGCAGCCCACTACGACCGCATGGTGGACTTTGTCGACTACATCCAGCGCGAGAAGGCCGTGGATAATATCGTTGACGCCGCGCTCGCGGACTGGGTCGAGGACGACGACCGGACGACGGGCCGCATCACGGGCACATGGAGCTATTACATGACGATCAGTGCCATGGCCCGCATGGCGAACCTCACGTCCCACGCCGCCGACGCCGCGCGTTACGCCGCCCTCGCCTCGGACATCCGCGACGCTTTCAACGCCGCCTTCTACAACGACGTTCTGGGCCGGTATACCTCCCTCGGCCCCGCGGGCGGCAACGCGACACAGACCGCCCAGGCCCTCGCCCTCGACGCCGGCCTCGCCCCGCCCCACGCCCGCCCCTCCGTCCTCGCCGCCCTCGCCGACCTGACGCACTCCTACGGCGCCCCGAACGGCCCCCACCTCAGCGCCGGCACCATCGGCCTCGGCCCCACCGTCCGCGCCCTCGCGGCAGCCGACCGCGACGACATCCTCTGGGACGCGCTGCAGACCACCACCCGGCCCAGCCACGGTTACTTCCTGCTCCCGACGGCCGCGAACCCTTCGGGCTTCACGACGATCGGCGAACGCTGGAACCGAGCCTCCTCGAAGAATCACATGATACTCGCGCAGATCGACGAGTGGCTGCACGCTTCCGTCGCGGGGATCCGGCCCCTGGCGCTACGCGCCGTGTCAGACAGCTGGGGCGATGGACTCGTGATCCAGCCGAAGCCTGTCGGGGACGTGACGTGGGCTGAGGGGTCGTATCATATGCGTGCTGGCGAGGCGTGGGTGGCGTGGCAGAGGGCCGAGGGGGCGTTTGGGATGGAGGTGAGGGTTCCTGCGAATACGGTGGCGGAGGTAAGGGTTCCTGGGGAAGGGGTGAGGGCGTCGGGACGGGCGGAGTTTGTGAGGAGGGAGGAGGGGTGGGTGGTTTATAAGGTGCCGGCGGGGAGGCATGTGTTCAACAGCACGTTGACTGGGGTGGAGAGGTAGGTGGGTGTAGTGTGAGGGGAGATGAGTGGTGGGATGTAGCTGGGCTCAGGCGTGAGCACGAGTTGGCTTGCTCGTTGTCGATTCTGAAGAGGTCTTGCTGTTGCTCTTCCTTGAGGCCGAAGAGCACCTGGCTCCTCAACTGTGAATAACATCGAGATCAGCTCCCGAGATATGAGGAGGGCTGTGTCTGCTTCTGACTCTTAGATACGGCTTTATTCCAACTGAAATTGGCGTCTTAAGTACCTGAGCACATCAGGATGCGGACTACAACGCCGTGACATCTTCAAAAAGTGCATGAAGCCCATAAAAGTCCGAGACAACCGCCGCGCCGAATTCCATCAGCAACTTCTCCACGCCTCCATGACCATGGAAGACGGCCAGTTGCAGTGCGGTCAAACCACACGCATCTTCTGCCGCCAGGTTGACGTTCTTCCTCTTGATAAGCATGTTGACCACCGCTTCTTGTCCAGTCTTGACTGCTGAGAAGAGGGCAGTCTGAGCACTGAGGTTGCTGTTGGCGGCACCGGCATCGAGAAGCACCTCCGCTACCCTCTCGTGCCCTTCTGATATTGCCCATGAAAGAGGTGTTCGACCGAGTGTATCCGGGAGCTCAATATTGACTCTGCCACTATCAAGTATGAGCTTGACAACGGCGTCGTGACCCTTGAAAGCGGCCCTTGAGAGGGGAGTTATGCCGTCTTTGTCTTGCGTGTTGACATCGACCTCATTCATGCTGAGAATGGACTCCACAACCTCGACCCTTCCTGCACCAGCGGCCCAGGACAGAGCTGTCTGGCCAGATTGGTGGTGTTTGAGGTCTGCCTTCGCGCCTTTTGCCAGAAGCTGCTTCACAATCTCGACATGGCCAAGAGCTGCGGCTCTCTGTAGAGGAGTAATATAGTCGGCGTCCTGGGCGTCTATGTCCGCCCCCTTCTCCAAGAGCAGCTTCACAATCTCGACGTGGCATCTATGTATGGCCGCCATCAAAGAGTGGTCGTAAGGGCCGCCTCGCATGTTAACATCCGCCCCCTTCTCCAAGAGCAGCTTCACAATTTCGATATGCCCCCCATTTGAGGCAGCATATAGAGCGTGGCTGTTAGAGCGGCCTCGCATATTAATATCCGCCCCCTTCTCCAAGAGCAGCTCCACAATCTCGACGTGGCATTTATATATGGCCGCCATCAAAGCGTGGTCGTAAAAGCCGCCTCGCATGTTAACATCCGCCCCCTTCTCCAAGAGCAGCTTCACAATCTCTATATGCCCCCAATTTGAGGCAGCATATAGAGCGTGGCTGTTAGAGCGGCCTCGCATATTAACATCCGCCCCCTTCTCCAAGAGCAGCTTCACAATCTCGATATGCCCTCCAGTTGAGGCAATTTGTAGAGGAGTATTGCCGGAGATGCTCTGGGCGTCTATGTCCGCCCCCTTCTCCAAGAGCAGCTTTGCAGTCGTGAAGTCGCCTTTCACAGTCGCCCATAGTAGCGGTGTCACACCTTTGTCATCTCTCACATCGATCCTGTATACATCCATCTGTATCAACTTCGCAATCACCTCATCATGTCCATTCAGCGCAGCCAAATGCTCTGGCGGGAGGCCATGTCTGGTAAAGTAGCGTACGTTTTTGCGACAGAAAATGGACATCCAAGTTCCAACTCGTTTGTTTTGGACATCGTACAGTTTGAGGATGCGACTTAATAAGCCTTCATCGGCTATCCTCATGCCCCTGTAATGGGCTGGCCAATGCACTGAAGAATACTCCAGCAATGGTAACCCGGTCATGTCAGGAAGAGGTTCCCAAGGTTTTCGGGTAAATCGATCGTCTTGAATGTCGCGGAAAGACAGGTACTGGACGCATATTTGCGTCATGATCTTATCTGAGATATGCTGTCGGAACGCATGCCTCCATTGACTCTCAGTCGAATTTCGAATGCTCTCCCTGGCCGCCAGGAACTCCTTCGCCGTCTGATGGATGAAGTAGATTCGTTCGTCGCTGCTTATGAAGACAAACAGGCCACAAAGCTCCCGGATGCGCCTCTTCAGATGATCGCCGTCGAGGTCAAGGTCGTCGTGTTCCAGAGCATCTGGTGATTCCGTGGCCAGCTGGAAAGCCACATCCATCTCTTGGAGACTGAGCGGCCGCCGAGCACCTAGAATGATGTGGAGGAGGCTTTCGACTTCTTTCCGCTCGGCGGGATGTCTGTCCAAAATCTTCTCGTATGCGTCCTCTACCGATTTTGGAAGCGAGTCAATCTTCTTTAGAAGTGCCTTCTTGGTGCGTCTGATGCTCTGTTCAATTTCTTGCCAGACAAGATATAACCAAAGATAAGTCCGGTGTGGCATTGATAGCAACTTCTCTTGTAGGGCATCTCGTACTTCCTGTCCTGGGAGCAGTTTGTCGGGGGCTGCCTGTATTTTTTGTCGAATAACAAGGTTGATCTCCTCGCTGATATCCGCGTTGCTCTCTTCGCCGGCGAGTCGGATGGAAGGAAGCTTGGAGGAGATGTGGCTAAAGCCATACTCGATGTCCTGATAAGGACGGCTAGTCACAAGGAATTTGAGCTGCGATGTCCCAGCTGACCCCGAAGAACGACGGCCATAGAAGTCTGATAACATCCGGATGAGCTTTTGCTGGCCGGCTCTCTGACATTCATCCAGAGCATCTAGAACGCAGATCACAGATTTTGCGGACTCAGCCGTGGCAGCAGCCAAAAGAATGCTCCATAGTTCGTCGACTTCATTCTGCAGTTTGGTTCCGTTTCTGTTATAAGCGACCTCGGCATACCGCAGGAGCTGGGGCTGGCTGCTGAAGAGCTGATGAAGGAGAGCGCACAGAGCCTTCGCGAGGTCGTCCTGCTCTTGGTTGTCTTTGAAGAAGAAGTAGCAAACCGTATGGTCAACTGCGTCGTCGAGTTCCTCGTCGATGAGGGCTTTCGCCAGCACCGACTTCCCACAGCCAGGATCTGCCGAGATCCAGAGGAGGTCGTCGTGTGAGCTCTGGTGCCAACGCCTGTAGTTCTCATGCTCCAACACCCACTTGCACGTGCCTGGAACTCGATCGGGGTTGTTGTTCTTGAATTTCTCATACTGGGAGATTTTAAAAGCTCGGTGACATTCACCCTGCTTTTCGTTCTCGTAGCGCAAGTCTTGCTTCTTCGCCTGCTCTGAGATGGACTTGTTTTGATCTGATACAAGGCCGTGGAGTACTGGGTCTGTCCAGTCTGTCAGTGATGATTCTTGTATTGATCAACTTTTTCGGTGACCCGAGTTGTTCGAAGGCCAAAGTCATTCAAAACTCACCCGACACCACTTGCGGGATAGGCTTCTCCTGAAGAACGCGATGCGGCGGAATGATCGAGAGAAGCTCCTTTGCAAAGGCCGCCGCCACCGCTGCCCCATACTGCTGCCAACCCTTGTTCTTGTGCGAATCCGCGTAGTCGCAGATGCCACGGATCACGAGGCACGGGAAGTCTTGCATCAACCCGGCCGCCTCCATCTCGAAACAAAGCACCCCAAGATCCTTGCTTAGTCGATCTCGCATGGTCGCGTTCTTGATGACTTGATTGCCCGAGGCGATGTTGCCGTAGTGAATCTCCGGGTCTGTGGTGTCCCGGGCATCCCGAGGAACAGTATGCGCACGATCGCACCCATCGCAATGAGGGTCGGCGCTGGCGTGTTCGTACTCGGCCTGGAACAGGCAGTCATTCTGCTTTCCTCGGTAGGTGAACGCCTTCATCTTCGGGTATCTAGCGATGAGCCTGGACAAGAAGTCGGGGATCTGGCTGTCTACGGTCATGTGCTCCGCCTGGAGACGAGAGAGGGCGGCCAGCAGGACTTGGGGCGGCGAGTTGAGTGACCCCGTTCGTTCAAAGCGTTCCTCCGTGCCTGTCTTTCCTCGGTCGTACTGGATGACACCGCCCATGGAGCCGGAAGGTTGGCTGACCACGACGTCGCCAAGCCGAATGTCATGGTTCGCCGAGGGCGCACCGCCCCCGATTCCCACCAACAAGCCGAATCGAATCGATTTGAAAGTCCGTAGCAAGTCCTTGGCTACGGTGGCCGCGGGCGTCGTTCCATAAATCCCTGCAGGCAGACAGGCGACGACCACATTATGGTCTTGAACCTGACCTAGGAGATAGTTGTTGTGGTCGCCTGCTGCCTGCTCAGTTAGGTTTGGATGAATTTGGTCGAGCATTCCCTTGGCCGCAGCCATCTCCAATGGAAGCGCACAGATCCATGCCACGGTGTAGTCGTCTGCGGTATATCGTCCGTTCGACATGGTGCGTTTGAAGAACCGAGTGCTGGTGATTGGAAAGCTTGGGAATGGGTTGATTGAGAGGGGGGCCCCCATGAGAGGGCGTGCTTGGTGTATGAGAACCAGCTGTCCCTAAGTAGCTGGTCCAACGGATCGAGAAAAACAGGGGTCTGCCAGGTCCTCCTCGACCCATTTGCTGGCGGATGACATTCTCGAGGGCTGGCTGTGTGGTGGCACCGCATAGCTATTGGCCATGAGACAGGACGACATGCAGGCCGCCTGCAATGCTGGTGACTTGTGTTGAGCTCTTATTGGCGTGTGGCCGGGGACGGCGATGTCCGGCTCTGGGCGTGACGCCCCATGCGTCTAGATGCAGCATGCTCGGTCAGGCATCCTTGGTGCTGCAATTACCGGGCAAGGCTCTGTCTCTGGACGAAGCCAGATGACACACCAAGCAATCATGGGTTAATGTCAGTCCCTGAGCATATAACGCAACTATATCATGACATGTTTCCTTTTGAATTACGCGAGATGTTGATACCAGTGCTCTAACATGAGCAGACCAGTACGACCAGTCGAGAAACTCCTCTTTGAGCTGTGACTGGTCGGGAAATCATTGCTGATGTTTTTTTCCAGGGGGCTCTTCGTTGGCTCGCCGCAACCCGGGTTGATCAGGCTCAGCATCACGACGTTGACTATGAACTGCCTGCGCAGCGGGAGCACGCGGGCAGCGCCCTGCCACACTTCGACTTGCGCCCCTTGCACCGTTCACAACTAAAGCATCGGAATCAGTGTTAGTTTCCTCCGAGATAGTCTCGTGGTAGGAGCAGCTTCGCGCATGGAACCCTTACTGACGAAGTCGATGCATCCGTGGCCCAGCTGAAAGGAACATCATATGCCTATATATTTTTCGGGCGTCAAACTCGCCGATGGTTCCGTCTAGATGGATGAGAGTCGATGGTGAAAGGGAGGAAAGTCGGACATGGGCTGCGGTCGGGCTTTGTTCGGCCGACCACCTTACCCTTGAGTCATGGCAAATTACGGAACATGTTATGCAGTCGAAAGTCTGCGCCAAGCTGAAGCCATTCCATTGTCAGTCAGTAGTGCTCACCCTAAGCCTCCGATCGGGACAAGATGGCACGATGGTGGAGGCCGAAGATGGGTTCATGGTCCCACGATACTGGGAGTTTCGGCTACGGGAGAAAACTCCAGACATCGGACCATGATGCACCTAGCGACAAGGCACCTTGCACACCACGCGATCTGTTCTCCGCATGTACCCTCCGCGGGGACCCCGGACGGATCGCTACATGGCAACCCGACGCCTGGGTCGGGGAACTTCAAGCTTCTGAAAGGTTTCTACTTAAAAAGCCTGGCTTGGGACCCCGGTTATCATTACCGAGAACACATGAATGTTCACAAAGGTCTTTCCTCAGTATCAAGAACACGCCCGTCGGAGATTGCCGCCATGCTTGGTCTCGACATCGCCACGTACAACTCATTGGTGATCGCCCTCGGAGGGTACGTCTACCACCACCCTTGAACGCTCTTGACCGTATAGCGACGCCTGCAAGGCTAACGAGTGCTGAGCGAGGAGGCTGGTCTACGGAGTCGACACGGGCATCGCGGCCACGACTATCGCCCATGACTCCTTCAAGCAGTACATCTTCACTGCTTCCAAAAGACTTGTCCGTCTCATCTACCGCTCAAACTTGAACACCATGAGTTGGCTGAACCGTCCAAGCAAGACCACTGAAGAGCGAATGGCTGAAAACACCCGACTCGTCGATGCCGACATTGCAGCTGTAAGTCCAGGCTCGACAACGGAAGGAGATCAGGGGCTCGTACTGACTGCATCAAACATAGCCCTCCCCGACCATGGCAGACCCTGGTGGAAAGAACCCCATCTCGTCCGACTCAATGCGCTCCTTTTCCTCTGCTGCATGTCAGCCGCCACCGTAGGCTACGATGGTGAGTCTACACAGAATAGTTACTGGTCCTCACACATGCAAGTCTGCCTGGCCAACAACCAACACTAACCCTTCACAAAGGCGCCATGATGAATGCCCTGCAGATCAACCCGAACTGGAAGGAATACTACGACTACCCTACCAAGGGAAAGCTGGGCGCCATCAACGCCATGATGCCGGTGGGCAAGATCATCGGCTTCCTCTTCGTCGCTCCCTTCTCCAACCGGTTCGGACGCAAGAAGGCCCTTGTGCTCGCTTTCGTCATGACCGTCATCGGCGCCGTCATCCAGGCCGTCTCCGTCAACATCGGGCTCTTGATCGTCTCCCGCTTCTTTCTCGGGGTTGGATGCGGTGTCATGTCACAGCCCAGCCCCATTCTGCTCGCGGAGCTGGCGTATCCCCCTCATCGTGGAAAGCTCACGGCGCTCTACCACTGCTTCTATGTAAGCACGCCCAGCATCAGACATGTGCCCCCTGGAGAGACATGCTAATAGTCAATAGTTCGTCGGAGCCATCGCCGCCGCTTGGATTACCTTTGGCACGCTTAGGATGACCGGCTCATGGAGCTGAAGGATCTCGACGCTCCTCCAGGACGCCGCCCCTTTGGGCCAGCTCATGTTTTCCTACTTTCTCCCAGAGTCGCCACGATAGGCCTCCGTGCAAACCCCTCCACCCTTTCAGTATTCTTGGTCCTAGTGCCGTGGTCTCTGACACGTTGACTATCCAGATTCCTCATCGCCAAGGGTCGTGACGAGCAAGTACACAAACTTCTGGTCAAGCACCACGCCGGAGGCGACGAGGACTCGACGCTCGTCGTGCACAAGATGATCCAGATCCGGGAAGCAGTACGAAACGAGAACAACTCAGAGAAGAGGCCTTCGCTCGGGAAGATGCTCTCCAGCCCCGCCAACCGCCGGCGCCTCCTTATCTCCGCCCTCGTCGGCATCGCCGCCCAGTGGACGGGCAACACCGTCGTGTCCTACTACCTAGTGCTCGTGCTCGACGGTGTCGGCATCACAAACGCCACGCACCAGTCCCTCATCAACGGCGGCCTGCAGATCTTCAACCTCATCGCCACCGTCGGCTGCGGCGCCATGCTGGTTGACTCTCTCGGGCGCCGCCGCCTCTTCAAGTGGTCCGCCATCGGCATGACGGCGTCCTACGTGGTGCGTACTGCTCTGGCGTGACCTATCTCTGTTCCTCCCTTTTCCTTTTTCTTCCCGGCCTCGGGCTTGCAGCTAACGAGCACAGCTCTGGACCATCTTCAACGCCCGCTTCGACGCCACGGGCGCCGCCGTCTTCGGCTACGCCGTCATCCCGATGCTCTTCATCTTCTACTTCCACTACGACATCACCCTGACGCCGCTCCTGTACTCGTACCCGAAGGACCTGTTCCCGTACGAGTGGCGCAGCTGGGGCGTCGCCTTTACGCTCATCGTGACGAACCTGTCGCTCATCGTGGGTCAGGTCTGCAACCCGATCGCCATGGCGCAGCTGGGCTGGCGGTACTACATCCTCTTCTGCATCCTCGACGGCCTCTTCCTCGTGTAGGTCTGGTTCCTGTTCCCCGAGACGAAGGGCAAGTCCCTTGAGGAGCTCGTGGATATCTTTGATAGGGTGGATGCCGGGCAGAGGGAAGGGTGGAGAGCGGGACGATGGATGACGAGAAGGGAGCTGCTCATGTGAACAACGTTGATGCGAGGTGATGTCTCTGTCACCAAAGAGATTCGTGGGTCTGATCGAGTTCTAAAGTTTTGGTTACAGGCTGCCGATAGCATGGCTTGGAGTCTATTACCCGGAATTCATCGGATTCAAGAAAGACACATCACCTTGTCCGAGTTCCCAACTTGCATCTGGGCCTCTATCATTTACATTCGGGACATTGGGTTGTGGTAGAATTACTACGCCCTGGAAGTCGTTGGCCTCTGCCTACTATGAGGAGCGACGGCATGAGCTTACTTACACATCCGTGGCATTTGAAGCAAGCCAGTTGATTTACCGTGGCATCCCATTCTACCAAGCATCTGAGAGGAAACATAGACTCCGCCAGTCAACCCCCGGATTTCCTCACCCGCTTCTGCGCTGCGTGTATTTCCCTCTTATGACGTGCCAGGCCGTCCTCGCGCGCAAACGTCCGGGGACACTCGTCGCACGCGGCCCCCATGGATGGATAGCCGCTCTCCTGGGCCCAGGGTCTGTGAGCTGACCAGACATGCCTGTCCTTCTCCTTCTGGTCTCTCGCCTTGGCCCAACCGCAGTCGTCTCAGGGGCAGCGGCGATGGCCGGCGGCGTGGTCTCTACGATCCGTGTGAGCGGCTGGTTCTCGGACAAGGGGCTCAGGGGCAGAGGACTTACTTCATCTGGGCACTGAGTGCCTGGTAATGACATTCTTTCCAAGTGCAGCGAATGCGGGCCTTGGATCTTCTGCCGGACGACGTCCCCCCACTCGCACCTCTCCCAAGATGGTCATTTTCACGGACACGGGTCGCCATTTGTACCGCCGTTTCACCCGTGACAAGAGTGTCTGGGTCGGTCGGTGACAACATGCCAGCTTCTCAAGAATGCTGGATGGGCATGCCGTGGTCCGGTGACATGTCGAGGCCGTGGTGCATGGTCAGCAACAACGGGTCGATGGTTGCGTCATCCTCGGATTCGGTGGGCATTGCGGACAGCATGGCGGGATAGAACATTGTTGGGTCAGCGTCGAACGATGTCCATGCCGCGGAGGTGCTGTCATCGGAGCAATACAAGAAGCCCTCATCTTCATTGCGAAAGACTGGCGAGAAAGCCATGGTCTGACAATCGAGATGTAACCAGCCTGCTCAAAAGAACGGACGCTTGCTGGCGAGCATCAAATCTGGGGTCCACTGGCTCAAAGTGAAGGTCAGGCTTCAATCGATCAGGACAGTGGAACGAGGAGCTTTGATGTACAAGCAGCAGGGCGCAGCCCCCAACCGGCTGTGCAAGATCGCAGGGTCACGTTGGAGCGTGCCAAGATGCTTGTTGGCCGCATACTGCAGGACAAGTGCAGCATCATGCATCTTCGTATCACGACGTGGTCCAATCATATGTGTACGGCCTCCCATGACGTGAGCAGGCAGCTGAGGTTTTCAAGGCTGGGCTGTGAACACCAACCGCCCTGTAGGATGTGAGGCGCACCATGGACCTGGAGCTTTTCCTCATCTTCACAATCCTCATCTATTCCACGGACGCTGTTGTTCCCGATCATTACCTGAAAACAGGCAAGCAGAGCTTCTGAACTACAACAGACCACTGCAATGGCCACAGACAAGGCTGCACCAGCCAGGGCACAGCGCAGCGAGGTCAGGCATTTCATAGTCAACGCCGCGTTGCTGAGCCTTATCGATCCTGTTCGCGGCGAGCCCACGAAAAACCTCCTGGATAAAAGCATCAGCGATGATTTTCTGAAAGCTCACCAGCTCAAAGAGAAATTTCTCGACTCGTTCGCACTCGTCTGTTCGACGTCAAGTTCTGGCGCGGAAACAGCCTCGGCTGTATGTCTGGAGCAGAACTCGACCTCTGGAGTCATCTTGCGCGTTGCTCGCAATCGTGGGTTGTCGCAGAAAGATCGGAAAGGTCTTGAAAAGGTACTAGAAGTACTTACTGGGACCGCTTGTGGAGGTACGTGCGCTCTTGGTTGGGAGAGCTTGATATGAGATGACTTACGTTTCGCGTGATGTAGCGAAGCCATCATCGCGAGCGGCCGAGTCCGAGATGCTTCGTATCGTTGTCGATCTCGACAGAGATCGAATTATTTCGCTCCTGACGAAGCTCAAGAAATCTGAATTCCGAAATCTGGTTCAAAAGGCCATCTCGAGGATCCCCAGCGAGAACAGCACTTCGATACTTCGTGATGCCGAGTTCAAAAGCTGGATCAAGACGTGTCCCTTCGTGGGCGCATCCATCGATTTGCCTGGTTCCTCGCAACTAATCTTCCTCATCGACTGGGCATCTCAGGCCAGATGGGTGTATCCCAAAGAACTTCAGGCGCTGCTCAGCATTGACCAGCGGATCACGCCACCCTGGCTGGAGACCCTGCATAAGATTGCTCGCTACCATGGCGCCGTCAAGTCCATGGTGAAGATTGCCGTAAAGCAGCCCGAGCTGTTCGCGGGCATTCAAGTCCGGGCCATAGAGGCTCCCGCCCAAGAGTCGTTCTCTCTAGGAAAAGAGAAGACGCCTCTCCGGACGGCCCTCCAACAGCACATCAAGGGAGACGTAGGAGGAGTGATGGAACAGCTGGCACAGCGCTGTGAGACTTTGGACGCAGAGGAGCGTCTGCGCAGAACGTGTCACTTGAATCTCACCCTTCACGCTGAGATCCAACTTGCCATATTCTACGACAACAACCCGGCCTTGGTCCCCAAACTGCCTCTCATGGGAACGAGCAAGAAAGCATGCTACCTCTGTCACGAGTTTCTGCAGCGGCACCCACTCCATCTACGGGTGTCGGCTTGCCATCAGAAGATCTACCCGAGCTGGATGCCACCGTCATCGCGCCCTCAGGATAAGAACAAGATTTTCTGGAAGTTGAGCAAACACATAGAAAGACTGACAGCAAAGGAGTTGAAGACCGGTTTGACGGCTCCTCGGCGACCGAGGAACAGAGACTCGACCGCTGGTCCAACTTTAACGACAACAGCTGCAATGGCATCCGAATTCAGGGCGCAGCGCCTGTCTCTCGGAACTTCGGGCTTGGCAAAGTGAGCATCTTGGTGGGATTGTAAGGTGTCAGCGGGTCGAGGATGTAGCGGTCGATCATGGCCCCAGAGTGTTGGCCTCGCATTGCGAAGTAGAACGCCTGATCTACAAATGAGGCTCCCAACATCCCTTCCTTTCCATAAAATGAACAAATTTGTGCAGCGAGTCACGTACGTGAAGCCCCAGCGACGCCTCCAATTGTAATTATGCGAGTGACATGTCGGAAAATCGTGGCCGCACCGAGTGGCCAACACCGCCAGCACATTTGCCAACCGACGCGACCTTGCGGCCAACGCATTCACCGAAAGACCGCATACAGCAGAATGAAACGTAAACATGCATGCAGCACGTACGCGGCCAATGCGTGTGGGGGCAAATGCAATGCCAAGCCTGCGGGAGGCCTTCCACATCCAATGTCAGCCTCACAGAGATAGCGAGACGTCCTGTCCCCCCCAACGTAATATTAAAACACGTCTATCACGGCGCGTTGGATTGATTTCCTTCTCATTAAACAAGAGATCACTCACCAGAAAAACAGTGACGACCATGGCAGCTGCAGACATCCCCATGGGGGACCATCGCGACCTCCTCGACATCATCGACAGCCTCCGCTCAGAGGGCTTCAGCCACTACGTCAACCTCCCCGAGATCATTGTCTGCGGTGACCAGTCCGCGGGGAAGAGCTCCGTCCTCGAAGCCATCTCCGGCATGCCGTTCCCCACAAAGGACGGCCTCTGCACCAGGTTCGCGACAGAGCTCATCCTCCGCCGAGGCCCCGAGACGAGCACCAAGGTGTGTATCATGCCGGGTGCAGAACGGCACGGCCAAGCGGAAGAAGACCTGAAGAGCTGGCAGCCTCATGCCAGCATCGAAGACGACGGCCTCGAAGCCGTGACGAAGGAGGCAAAGGAAGCCATGGACAGGTCCGGCGTCATGGAATTCCACGACGACATCCTCCGCATCGAGCTCACGGGACCGGACCAGCCTCACCTGACCATGGTCGATCTCCCGGGACTCTTCAAGACGGGCAACAGCGAGCAATCCGAGACCGACGCCGGCACCGTCCGCGACATGGTGGAGAGGTACATGGTGCAGCCGAGGAGCATCATCCTCGCCGTGGTCTCGGCCAAGAACGAGTTCGTCCTTCAGGAGGTGACTTCGATGGCCAGAGCCGCCGACCCCAAGGGGCGGCGCACCATGGGCCTCATCACGAAGCCCGATAAGTTGGACGTCGGCTCCGACTCGGAGAAAAAATGGGTCCGCATCGCCCAGAACGCCGAGCCCCCGGTCATGCTCCATCACGGGTGGCACGTCCTCCGGAACCGAAACTTTGAGGAGCGCGGATGCAGCTCGGAAGAGCGCGATGCCAACGAGGCAGAGTTCTTCAAGTCCGGTATCTGGGCCTCCGTCGATCCAGCGCACTGCGGAGTAGGCACGTTAAAGAGTAGGCTCAGCTCGATCCTCAAGCTCCAGATTGTGGACCAGCTGCCGGACCTAGTACGAGACGCCGAAGACCGAGTGAAAGACTGCACCGAGAAGCTGGAACGGCTCGGTCCTGCGCGGGGGACCGAGGTGCAGCAGCTGAGTTACCTCTTGGGCGTCAGCGAGCAGTACACCTCCCTCATGACACATGCCGTGGACGGCACATACAGCGGCAGCTTCTTCGGTCATCGCAACAAGACTGAAGAATATCCTAGGCGGCTCAGGGCGCAGGTGCAGAACCGGCTCCTCGATTTCGGACGAGAAATGCGTCTCAACGGCCAGAGCCAGCTGATCTACGACTCAGAGAGTGAGCTTGAAGTGGATGGTGAGGTGAGCACGTCTCGCTCCATACCGCGGTCTGAGTACGTCGAAGACGTCGCCAGCCGTCTGAAGTGGAGCAGGGGCCGCGAGCTGCCGGGCCTCTTCAACCCGCTCATCGTCGGCGACCTCTTTGCGGAGCAGTGTGGACCATGGAGGGAGATCACGGAGAACCTGGTCGAGGCCATCCTGACGGCCGTGAACGAGACGGCTAAGCAGGTTGTCGGGCACGTCGTCGCCAGCGACGTGGCTGAAGAGGTGCTCAGCCACATCCGTGATGGAATAGAGAGTCTCAAGCACGAAGTGGACGTCAAAGTGGACGAACTGCTCGTATCAGCCACGCAGTGCCCCATCACTTGCAACCCGCAGCTCACGGAAAACGTCCAGAAGGCTCAGCAGGCCCGGCACAAGCGAGCGATCAAGGCCTTGGTCTGCAAGATGTTCAACTTGCAAGGGCTGACCAACGAGGACAAAGTGTTTCGCACCAAGCCGCTCATGTTTGTGGACCTTCTGACAGAGGCGTCCGAGCCCGACATGGAGCGGTTCGGAAGCTCCACGGCGGTGGATTACATGGAGGCGTACTACAAGGCAGGTCTTCCCTGAGTCCACAGCTATCCCGTGAGCTGACAATTAACCTGAGCTCTAGGTGGCCATTGATCGGTTCATCGACGACGTAAGCGTGCTGGCCATTGAAGACTGTCTCATAGGGAAGCTCCCAGAGCTTCTCAGGCCACGAGATGTCGCGGAATTCAGCCTCGAGGACATCTCTCGTCTCGCAGGGGAGGCGGAAGCGACTGCTGCTACAAGGGAGCTCCTGGAGCAAAAGCGCAAGACCATCAAGGCGGGACTGCAGCGTCTCAAGCGCTTCAACATCAGCAGAGTCCTGACCCGCGCCGCGAACCTGAATGTTTCCGAAACGGAAGACCCGCAGGACACCCCTGACAAGAGCTCAGTCAGCCTGGGAGAGGCTTCATCGGCGTCTTCTACGGGGGAGAGAAGTCCTGTGACAGAGTTCTCGGGCGGACCGGCCGCGCAGGTGAATTCGCATGATGATCATGATGAACCATTCGCCACACCAGCAACAAACGAAGAGTTGCCCGGAGATCTCGCGCAAACTGAGCCGGACGACCCTTGGAGCTATTCCAGCACGTTTTCGAAGAAGAAAGGGAAGCGGTATTAGGCAAGGGCTTTTACTCCTGTGTGGTCTTTTCAAGGCTGGTTGAGAAGCACATGTTCTGTACTGAGCCACCTCAGCAGGACTTTCCAGCATGCATTGAAGATAGGCACGGATCATGGTGCTAAACTTGGACGTGTTTGCTTACCAGCAACCTTGTGGGCCAGATTGAACACATTGGACTCATTTCATTGCCTAACCCGCCCTTTTTGACAGGATGCTACGACTTGAATTGATATCATGGATTGAGTCATGAAGGTCTGTCGTGTTGAAATCGATCGCAAACAGGTCACACACTGCGACATCAACACCAATGCAGGAAAATGATTAGTAGAGGCAAGTTCAGGGAAAACTCTAGCTCAGACTTTTAGTATCTCGGACTGTTTGGTTTCATGCACACCGTCGGAATTCTTCACGCCGTCGTTTGGCCGGCCTCACCAAGACTCCGCATGTACGCCGCCATCGCCATTTACAATGATTGGTATGCTAGGTCAAACTAGAAACAGAGTCCAATGCGGAAAATAGTCATAGAAGTCCGAAACGCATAAGAAACTTAGCTCTCGGAGAACAGAATTGCATTTCAGTTGTTGAAAGCTAGGTCGACCTCACTATGGAGGCGTGAATTCTCGGCTTGCCACAGCTGTAGGCGCTGACGCCTGATGCACTCTAAGTGTTCGAGGCTAAGACCCTCGTTCATCACCAGCCTCACTTTGGGATTCAGCCCCAGACCGCCGCGAATCCTTGTTCAATCTCCATCTACCAGCCGAGACTCATGCATAGCCTCAATTAGCAGCTAGAACGATTGGCCCCATTCACCGGCATATAGCCGACCTCAAGGCTGAATCTATCCCCTGCAGCTGCTAAGCCACAAGAGTCTAGATCACCAGTTGGGCTGATCAGAATCTCAACCTCTCATCTTCCCCCTCTTCACTTCTTCACTTCTATGTTTTCCCCCACGATTTCAGCCTGGCCCATTCCGCCTGCTGCTGCTGCTGCTGCCATGTCTGATGATGCGAGCCGTGCCAGGGCGCGGCGAAACAGGCTAATCCTGAGGTCCACGATTGTGCTTGGCCAGATCATCGGCTACATTGGTGTGGCCTTGGCGACTTGGGTTCTGGACTATGTCGCCTTCAGGGTCGGTCCCATCTGGGTGACGGGCCTGGCCTGCCTTCTCGTCCGCAACGGATCGTACATTCCTGCTCTCGGGCTTCTCGCGGACTGGTGCCTTGGGGCCCCGGACACCTCCTTCGTCTTCAGCTTCACCGTCCTCATCGTCATTGTCGCCTATCCTATCGTTTTCCCAGATCTCGACATCCCGGCCACCGAACTGTGGTACTCGAATTCGAGAACCGGCGCCGCCATCGTGTCGAGTTTCGTCATCTCTGCCATTTTTCTGCATTACCCGCGGGCTTCTACCGCGGTGGTCAAGCATGCGCTGCACAGAGCCTGGACAGACCCGCAAGGCCTCGTTGAGTTCGTCGATTGGTTCTGGATACTCTTCGCTTGCGTTGCGGCTGTTCATATCATACATGTCAAACTGCTGCCCAGCATGTTTGTCAGGGTCTTATTCGAATTGTTCTGGAGATCTGTCGGCAAGCGGGTGTACGACCTGAAGACATGGGGAGATCAGAACACCGCCCCGGCTCGTCCCTTTCGACATACTGAGCTCCGGAACGAGTGGGACATCCGCCTCTTGCAACTACTTCCCCGTGGCAACTCCCCCCGCGTCTGTTGCAAGCTCACGACGGTCGATCTCGACAACGAACCGCCCGTGTACGAGGCCATGTCTTATACCTGGGGCAACCCTGCCAAGACGCACACGATCTGGATCGACGGCGAGCCGGTCATGACGACGGAGAACGTCTACAACCTCCTCTGGGAGCGCAGCCCCATCTTCGCCCCGCGCAACATCTGGATCGACTACCTCTGCATCAACCAGGACGACAACGCCGAGAAGGCGTCCCAGGTCAGCCTCATGCGACACATCTACCAGTGCGCCTCCAAAGTGACCATCTGGCTGGGCGCCGGCCTGGACTCGGCCCTCGCCATCGACCTCGTCCTCGAGCTGTCGCACGACATCAAGACCGACAAGCTCTCGGACGCCGAGCTGTACGAGAAATACATCCCGCAGCGCCGCAGCCCGCGCTGGCTCGCCCTCGGGCGCATCCTCGACCACCCCTACTTCAGCCGCATCTGGATGGTGCAGGAGGTCGCCGTCAACAGAAACCTGCACGTCGTCTACGGCCGCGAGACCATCCTCTGGGACACGCTCGCGCCCGTCGTCCTGCGCCTCATCACGGCGCACGACGTCAGCACACTCATCGAGGACACGGAGACGCCCGACGAGAAGCGCATGCCCCTCCACGCGAACAACTGCATCCTGCTCGATACCATCCGCAGCACGTACCAGGGCAAGACGGCCTCGCCGCCCTCGGCGTCGTCGCTCACGAACACGCTGTCGCAGACGTGGACGTTTAATGCTACGGACGGCAGGGACAGGGTCTTCGCGCTCATCGGCGTGGCGAACGACGCGGACGACCCGCTGGTGCGGCCGAACTACGACATTCCCGTCGAGCAGGTCTACCTCAACGCCGCGCAGTACCTGTATCCGCAGGAAGGCAGCCTGAGTAACCTCCTCTGCTGCGCGGGCATCGGGTGGCCGAGGAACCTGTCCTCCCTCCCCTCCTGGGTCCCCGACTGGACGATCGTCGGGCGGTCCGTCATCGCCGCGGTCCCGAAGACCAGAACACCGTACCAGACGGCAGCCGGGCTCGTGAACGGCGGCCCCATCGTCCGCGGCACCGTCATGGAGCTGGACGTCTTCCTCATCGACACGATGGAGCACCTGACGCGAGAGTACGAGCGGGTCGGGCAGGACGCGGCGAAGAACACCAGCAACACGGGGCTCGCCATCACGGGGAGCGTGCTGTGGATGCGGGAGGTGCGGGAGCTCGCGGCCAGCAGGGTGGGCGACACGTACCTGAGCGACGTGTGCAGCCGAGAGGAAGCCCTTTGGCGGACGCTCATCTGCGACGCCCCGGCCATCGGCACGGGCGACGGCTCCACGGGCATGATGTGGCCGGCGCCGGAGATCTATGGCCTCTGGTACAGGGACTGCGTCGAGCTCATGCTGCAGGACGAGGACCCGGACGCGAACCCGCCGCTCGACCCGGAGACGTACGCCAGGATGATGGCGAGTTCCAGGTGGTTCACGTCCGCGCAGTTCCGGTGCTATTCGCGCCGCTTCGGCGTGTCGAGGGCGGGGTTCATGGCGCTGGTGCCCGCGCTGGCTGAGGCGGGGGATGTCCTGGCTGTTGTTCCTGGTGCGCCGGTGCCGTATCTGCTGCGGCCTGTCGGCGTGGACTCGGGGTCGGGGCAGAGGGTGTTTTGTCTCGTGGGGGAGTGCTATGTTCACGGGATCATGAAAGGTGAGGTGGCCGGCATTGCAACGCTTCAGACGGTGCAGCTAGTCTGATAGTCTTATGGTGTAGACGTACGATGCCACGTGCTTCATGACTTCAGATATCAGGTCATGACATGGAATTCTGTTTTGTTGCGAAACTATCAACGAATTTCACTGGTCAAAGTCACGAAAGAAACTTACATCAAGAATAAGACCAGGACATGTTTAATTGTCTACTTGCTTCTTGCTCGAAGTCTGAGAAGGTCAGAGGAGGCTACATTTTCTGTGGTGTCGTCATGCAAACGGCCATACTACAGTCGACGGCCACGTCCATGCCAACGAGAGGGCGATGCCTAGTTCTTGAAGGGCCACCAGATGCCATGACCAAACCAGCCACAGCGAACAAGAGACCTCATGGTAACAGTCCGCCCACCACAAGCCCGGTGATAGCTATGGTTGTCCTGCACATAGCACCACCCGACCTCACGGCCATTGGCCGCATCAACCAAGGTTCCGTACGGCTTGTGCCTCCATCCGTTCCTAGCCGTGTTGGAGAAGAGATCGGCTCCGCGGCGGCAGCTCGCGACCCTGTCGAGGCCGGCCCTGTTGACATCGCGGATGATGAGGCGCCAGTTGGCGTCGCGCACGCGGCACGCGCGGAACTCGCGGTGGCACATGCTGCTCATCTCCATGTACGAGACGCGCTGGATGCCGCTGCCGCAGATGTCCGAGTAGCAGCTGTCGCGCAGGGCGATGACGTTGCTCCAGCCGCCGACGCACGTGGGCCTGCGGCCGTCGCAGGACTCGGGGTAGCGGCGCATGTAGAACTGGATCTCGTTGGGGGAGGTCCAGTAGCGCTTGCGGAGGGCGGGTGAGTCGGCGGCGGTCGAGTTGAAGCAGACGCCCTCGTCGTCGTTGCCGAAGAGGTTTTCGGGGCCTTCCGAGTCGGGGCCGAAGAGTTCCTCGTAGCTGGGCCAGGGGAGCTCGGAGACGTCGGGGAGGTCGGCGATGAGGGCGTCCTTGTCGGCGTCGGACTCGGGGGTGTCGAAGCAAGGGGAGTCGTAGATCTCATCGAGGTAGGCCAGCGAGGTCTCCTCGGAGGTGCTGACGGCAACGTCAACTGCGGGCGGCGCAGCAAGGGCGAGGCTGCCCATGGCCACAAGGCAGGGAAGAAGGAGGACCATGGCGTCAAGGACTCGAAGTATGCGGTTATAAGAGAAGAGGATGGCGATGCCGATGAGAGGCTTGTGCGGGAAAGAGAAGCATCGCCGGCACTGGCGTACTTATACTTCGAAACTGCACTCATTTTGCAAGTTTTCGGGCGTTCTCGTTCAGAAATGTCTCATTCACGCAAAAGATCTTTTTGTTATCTTGAGGCTTGGCTTCGATAGGGATGGCTATGAGGCTCGAGTATCGACTGGTATCATGTAGCCACCACGCGGCGAGTCGTCGCCCACGTGTGCTTCATGTACTACCAAAAGAACAGCGCAGTGTGACAATACAAGCAGTAAAACCTCAAGGGTTTGCATGAAGAATACCTTCCCTGACGAGCTATCACCAAATCTAGAACATTGGCACGTCCCATTTGACCAGAAGTTTAGATGCATGCCAGGACATATCTCGAATTAACCGACAGCGGTTGGGTGCCATTTTGACCAAAGTCCCTATGATATTGACAAATTTGGTCAGGTCGTGGAAAGTCGGGTCAATCTTGCAGGTGAGGTCTTGGCTGTGTGCAAGTGGTGGTTGGGGGTGATATGAACATGTCCATCAAACATTGAAGAACGAGATGCTCGACATGTCGAATGGAGGCTTGTTTCACAAAGAATTATTAGAACGAATAAGGAGAAGATACAAACATCCAAGCCCACATTTTGTCATGACTGATGATTGACTTTCCATCAGCCTCCCCAACTATTTCTGGAGGACCCCGAAGCCAAGAACGTGACCCCTTGCCTTCATTCTTAAGATCCGTGACACTTGAACATCCTTGTCCACAACATTGGCATCAACCCCGTGGTCCAACGCTGTCCCATCGTTGGCTACCCGGTTGTCTTGGCAGAGAGCTACTAGGGCCCACCGCCACGCCAGAGGAGGACTTCAGCATCTCTTGGTGACAGGGACTGCAGCGGCTGATTCCATTTTGACAAGGGGTATCATGATTGACCTGGCTCTCGGCACGTGTGTATCAAAGTCTGCGAGCTACGGGTGTGTCATCTCGGACACAGCGCGACCTGGGTGTAGTATATATGTGCTCCTCGAGCTTGGTCATACGACAGAGACTGGCAGAGCAAAGACAACAGGCCCTGAATGCCATCAGGCCCGCGTCATTCAAGAGGAGCTTAGTGGTTGTCTTATGCAATAATCATGCTCTAATGAGCGTAGCGATTATCACAGTGTTTTCCTCCCCTTTACAGCCCTGCCTCGCGAATCTAGACGCGCCCCCTCTCCTCCTGTACCAAAACACAGACGCTGGAATCTCGCGTCATCCGTAGCAAACTTGTTAAAGAAGTACACGGATTTCACCCAGTCGTAGTTGTGTTTGGGATGCAATATCAAGTACGAGATCTTCCGCACGCCGTGAGAATAGGGCTTTGCCTCGAAAAACTCCGAAAGGATTTCAGACTGAACTTTCGTAAGTCTGTAGCTTTGCCGATGTATAGATCTATCTCTGTGGTCAACGTGAGGAGAGCGCTTGCGATGCGGGAGTGGGAGAGACCAGGACATCAAACGCCTCAATCCACTCTACAAAATCAGTCTGCGACTACACCATCATGTAGGAGGCTCAGACACGAAGGTTTCCCACGATTTCGCCCCAGACTACACTCTGGCCTCGATGCAGGCCTTATCAACTTGCAGCTTCTCGACCTCTCCGGTGTCGAGATCGTACAGCACAAAGAGTGATAGTCTCTTGACCTCAGAGCCCACAACTCAGAAACATACGACGACCCACTTCGGTCAACGGCCACGTGGCGACCGACTACATCTGATCAACTCAGCTCTACATCAAGTTCGCCTCAGACTCCCACTAAGACAACTGCCAAGACTCAGTCTCATCGACGCGACAGCATGGCCTGCCACCAAGCTCACAACATCCCCTGGGCGACACTAGCCTCCAACTTGAAGTACAAGCACAAGCACCGTCACCAGGGCCAGGTCGAACGGACCAACCTGTATCCGCGGTTCAAAGAGACCCAGGGCAAGGAGATCCACTACTTCATCAACGCCTTCGTAGCAAACCTTCACTCCTTCGCCAAGGACAGACTCCGCGACCTTCCCGACCTGCCGGAGCCTCTGGACCCCGACGAGACAGTTCTGGACCCAGACACCGTCAAGCGCATCACTCCCTCCCTCCACCACGCGACCAAAGAGATCGTATACTGGGAAGAGTTCCCCTCGCCCCCATCCCGCATCCCCGCCAAATTCACAAAGACCCGCGCCTTCCTGCACCACACCACCGCCGCCGCCGCCGACTACAGCGCCTGGGACGGCCACGCCGCCTTCCTCAGCCTCGAGCTCTTCAAGCTCCTCCTCCTCCACGGTGCCCTGGACCCCCTCCAGCGCATCTGCCGCCACCCTCGCGCCGACTGGACGCGCGCCTGGTACCGGCCCCGCGACGCCTTCGGCGACCAGAAACCCTGCGGCTGGTCCCACGTCGCCCGCCTCGCCCTAAAGTCCTATATCTCTCTAAACCTGCTCCTCTGCTTCCCGGCCCTCTGGGACGAGGCGTGCGGCCGCGGCGAGGAGTCCGAGTACACGAGCACGGCGTGCTACCAGCGCGCGCTGCGCGACTGCACCATGGACTGCGTCGCGACGCACATCGCCGCGCTGCCGCACAGGCAGTTCTTCGGCGTCGCGGACGGGCAGTTTGGCGAGTTCATGCCGTCGAGGGCCGTAAGGCACGAGGACCTGCTGCGCGAGCGCTACGGGCCCGAAGGCTACCCGTGCGGCCGGCTGCCGATCGCCGACTTTCTGGAGCTCGAGGGCGAGGCGGCGTATAGGGCTACGGTCGACGACGTGCTGCATGTGCGGTGGTGCCTGTGCGCGCGCGGTCTGCCGGTCGAGGTCGCTATGCTGTGCATGGATTTCGCGGGGTATGTGCCTGCGCGCCGGCTGCCGAGGGCAAATGATCCGCTGCACAGGGAGAATCGGGGGGAGCTGCAGAAGTATCTGGGGTATTGCTGGGAGGTTCTCGTGCGGTGCGAGGTCGTGGGCACGTGGGTCGGGAGCAAGATTCCGTGGGACCGGCTCGTGGGGGAGGCGCTGGTGCATCTGGTCGGGGACTCGCACGGGGGGCCGGGCGTGCATGGGAGGAGGTTCTATAAGAGGGAGTGGAATAGTGAGTGGGAGGGGTTCGCGGCTGGGGAGTATGATATCTTTGTCTTTCTGTAGGAGTTAGCTACGATGCCCCGTCTGGTCGGGGTCTGCCGTGGCCGACATTGGCTTCCATGAATCATCGTGCATCAGCTGGGTCAGCAAGCAGGTCTTCGACTTTGGTTGATCATTTCATAGCGAATTCACATGTAGGCGGACATCATATGTGCTGTATCTGGATATATTTGTGATACTGATTATTCATGCCACTCCCGCAAAGTTCACTTTGGCACCTGACTCGATGAGTAGCATCGCGGTACAATCGCAGCACGTAGGTGTGCTTGCACCGGTCAGGGCCGTCCAGAATACTAGTATACGAAGTAAGAACTTCTACTCGTCGACAGCCACTGCATAGTCTTCACCTCAGCCTCGGTCCTCGATTTCCTCTCTATACTCCTCCTCCAAAACTCCAGCAAGCTCAGTACACGCCCCTCAACATACTCGTCGTCGCAACAGCGGGTCTGCGGCTCTGCCAGGGGACGTCGTCGCTTCATGCACGGGAGACCGAAACGGCCGCCAAGCAGGGACGCACGTGAGTCCGTCCAGCAGCATTTGCCCAAACGTTTCGAAACCTCCTGGTCTGGCCGTCCCGCGAGAAGAGAAAGACGACGCGACCCGGCAAAACGGAAAGCTAACGGGCACCAAGCGACGGCGCGAATGCACAATGACCTCATTCGTGTCTCCTCCCGGCGCTAACCTCCGAAGCACGCGGCCTTCACGTGCGCTGCTCATCCAGGTACGAAGTCCCCTCAAGGGAGATCCTGGACATCAGAAGCAGAGCGAAATGAAACAATCAGGTGGAAACTGGCAGGTATCGTGAAAAAAGCACAATCGGTGCCTGACGAGAGCCCAGCGCAATGCATCGTGGGAGTGCCCGAAAACCCAAAGCGGGGACGAGGGTCAGGTAAGAACTTGAGGCGAACGTGAAGACCCATCACTAATCCAAATCCACTCCCCGACCGTGTACCGTACCTGTCCCTGGAAATGGACGGGGCACAGAAAGAACACTCCTAGAAAGGACCAAAAAACCCTTACGGATGTCCGGCCGCCCCCCGCCAGCGCACCATATGTCCCAACAGCAAGGAAAAAAGCGTAACCTCGCCAAGACCCAGGGGAGAAGAGAGGTAGGGGGGGCGTGTGGCCCCGCATCCCCCGGTATGAGCATAGTCGCGACTCTTGTTCTGTTTCCCTGCTGTTGCGTTGCATCGTGACAATTCTGGCCAGGACGGTCGGACGGACGTGTGTGGGGGCCGCTTTCTGCAACGGCCGTGTTCGAGACCAGCCTGGCCTGTCCGCCCGCGGTGCCTTTCGGAGTCGGGGCCGAGCATCAGACGGGCGGTCCATTCTTCCTCCAAGCAAGCAGAGGGAAATTTGGGAAGTAACGCGGCCATTTGTCCCTGCGTCAGTGGCTGTTGCTAGGCACAGACGTCACTTCGCCCCGGCGCCGTCAAGCTGTCGGTAGTAGTGCGCTTGTGCTAGCCCACCGGCCCCCGGGGTCGAGACCCTTGGCTTTTGGGGACGGTCTTCAGTTCAACAGGCGATAACAGCAGTCCAACGAAAGTTGAGCGCGGCGGATCGGCGGGCGGTCACGTCGAAAGCATGGCAGGAAAGCGGTCGGATGATGTTCAGGGCAACGTCACGAGAGCGGGTGTTCAGGGCACGACAGGACCCCGGATCATCGTCAGATGGGTTGTTTCCGACGGGCCGGTCTGGACCGGATCGTCCGTCGTGGACAGGCGCGAGTTAGGGCGGTGATCGGCCGCGGACTTTCGTCGTCACAGCGCTCCGTCCGTGCCGGCGCTGTGCTGGACGTCGCGGCCTCTTGCGATTACCCAATGCTCTGGACGTCACTTGGGCAATAGTTTCGTTCATCAGGGACGGACGGTGTCAGGGTGTCGACCCTGCGTGGCGCGGAGGGGTGTACAGCGTACGGGCATTCTGGTCCAGACGCAGGACGGCCAGTCCCTGGAACGTCGCGATGAGGCACGATGACATCGGCCTGCGTCGCCGCTAGCCAGGTTGCCAGGGAGGTGGGGGACCCTTGGGGTCCAAGGTCGCGCGAAGGACCATCCGAGGCGTGCGTGAGACAAAAAAAAAAAAGATGAGGGCATATCGGGGCCCGGTCTGACAGACGGAATGAGCGTGTCCTTTGATGAGGCCGTCCGCGTCGTGTCATTGGACCTTGGCGCCGTCCAATCGACAATAATCCTGACGCATCCAATCAGATAGCCCCGGGGCAAAACCCCCGGGGGCAGGTCGTCAGAACTGTGCTGCCATCAGGTAATTTGCACGCGGAGACGTGCCATGCAGACGTCTGACAGCCACCAGGATGCAATCTTGGCTCTCCGCGATCGAGATCTCTCCCAGGGCGGACGAATGGCAGCGCGCGAGGAACCCTGCGCGCCAAAAGGTGAGTGAAGCAAAACCGCTGCAGGTTTACGGAGGAGCCCTGGCCCCCTCGGCGGTGGGTGGTGTAGCGTCCTCGCCAAGGATCCTCGCCAATGGAGTCGTGGCACGAAGGACGCAGACGGCAGAAACATACTATGGCACGGCGGTGACGTTGGCGCCGGGCGGGCCCGTCAAGCGTCGTCCTGCCATCAGTCCGTAATGCGGCAGCTTGCAAGTTGCAAGTGGCTTGAGACAGCCAGTACTGCCGTGAGGGGTCCAAGGGGTGTACCGTAGGATTTCACATCATCTTCACGCAGCGCTGATCAATATCGTGCAAACCAGGACGAGGCGCCCATCCTTGCGCGATACCAGCAGGCCCTGACGATAAGTACGGCGGCCGCCGTTATCACGACCCGCACCACGCTTGCACGCCCACGACGCCTTGCACGGATTAGCACAGCATAGATTGCAGTGACATCTCGCAATCTTGGCACCGNCCGCCGTTATCACGACCCGCACCACGCTTGCACGCCCACGACGCCTTGCACGGATTAGCACAGCATAGATTGCAGTGACATCTCGCAATCTTGGCACCGAGACGGAAGCGTCCAAGGCGTCCTGGTCCTGGTACGATCATGGTACCATGGACCGCACGACGAGTGACCGCCATGCCGCATCACATGCAGAGCCAGATGATATGACATTGCCGGGCGTTTGCAAGTCCATAACGGACGAGCATCAGTCCGTCAGGAAAGGCCTCGCGCCGCCCTGCATGCACGCGCGCATGTGGACGCCCGTGAGGCGCGCGCCTCCCAGCGCCAGGAATAAGTAACACCTCTCTCGCCTTGCCTTGCCTGACGTCGCCTCGCCTGCGGGCGTCTTCTCGGGATAATTCCAAGACCGCCAACACAAGGAGACCGCCGGTGGCAGGCAATCTGACATGTCGATGCGGAAAAGGCAAAAGGAAGCAAGGCCGGCCAGTCGGTCTCACCGCTCAGAACTGAAGCGCCCCTGTCCTGTCAGCGCGACGTCCCGGTGCCATCAGTCAGCGAACAAGGACAACCATACCAATAAACCACAGCCATTCCCGAAGATGTGCATCGCGTCAGTTCCTACAAGTGATATCAAGTTCTAAATGCAATTGCTATTTTCAGCAAATGCGCGCTGTAACCCTCACGCCCCCAACGCGAGCATCAGATTACTTCAAGTACGCGCACTGAACCTTTCAGGGCAGCCCGTCGTACAGGGGGTGCGCCGTAGGGAGACACTGCCACCGCCTCGCTGCACAAGAGGCTGCACAGGAGCCGAAACGACATCAATCTGTTGTTCGGCGATGCCACGTATTCCCGCCCGTCGCTACGCAACGGAAGAAGAAGCGAAAACTCCACCCGCTGGGACGCGCGTTGCGGCGGACGCTGCATCCCGGGGGCTCCAGCGCCGTCGCCGGGCGCTGAATCCTCCGTGCAGCCAGGCTTCGACCCGTTCACTTCCAAGATGGAATTGGAGTTCCAAGGCAGTCAGACCTGCAACTCCAAGCCTGTAATGGCATTGCACCTTCGTATACAACGTTGTACCCTAATATGTATATCACGGTCGCATCGCATCTCACGTACCTTATCAAGCCTCTCAACCCTCCGAGCCCCGTAGTCTGTAGATCCCTTCCCCCGGACGCCATCCTGCCTCCCCGGCGGTGGCGAATATCTCATCCCCGGAACCCGGGATCAAAACAGCCCATCCCGCGCTTTTAAGCTCATCCCTAATATAGCCTCAGCCTCATCCTTATTCTCCGCAGGGCGAAGGCACGAGTCATTCCGCCGCAGGATCTCAATCTTCCCCCTCGTTGATCGTGCGCTTGAGGTTGTTGAGTCGGCGATCGCTGCGCTTGGCTTGCTGCGTGCTGCTCGTATTGAGATAGGGCTTCCATGGTCGCGTTGCTGCAGACGGGGAGGCCGAGCCATGTATTCGGAGATGCAATATGCTATTTTCAATAACAGCACAAGGAGCAGGCAAGTAGTAAGTAGGAAGGTTGGAATGTACGCCGTCGTCCAAACACCCCCAGTGAGCGGTCGGGCGCGGTCGTCCCAACGGGCCACGGACGAACACCTACTTAGTTTGGTAATCGCCTGATATGTTCAAACATCAATTCGAGGTACTCGACTTGTGCGACAGCCCGTAACAGATCATTCGCGTCCCGCTTAGCCAGGAATGCAAGCGTGGAAAACAAGGCGACAAGTCAGCCGCGACACCAGCACCACCAAGTCGGACGTGCACACCGGTCGCTGGACCCTGAAGATCACACATGCCCGGCGACGTCACAGCGCCCGGCACAAATTGTGTCCGTCCCTGAGGTCCCTGGGGGCAGTTGGTAGGGGACCGACACAGGGTCCAGCCTGGAATGCAGTGAGCGTCACATCATCGCACAGCAAGGTATGCATCACAAAATACGACACGACACAGGAGGAAGCATCACAAAAATACGATAGAGACAGATGTGTAGACAGTTTGTAATTCAAATCGCTATACTACCACCAATGCAAGCCACGGTCGCCCGTGTGTGATATCCCTTTCCTTCCAAGTTGATTCATTCCACGCCATACAGATATTGGTATCATGATGAGACTGAAACAAGCAAAAAAGCCAAGCGCCATGCAATACCAGATTCCTCCCCGTCTGTCATGTCGTGCATCCGGCGCCTGTTCCACAAGCGATAGCAGCAAGAAAAAGAAGCCGTTCCCAGTCCACTGGTGTGACTGGGGGGCGCCGACGTCATCGCGCCGTGGGCCAAGGCCGTGCTAAAAATACATGATCCCGCATGCAAAGCGTGAGAAAGATAGAGAAAGAGAAGGGGGAAATAGGAAGGTGGGGTGCGGAGATGAGGCAGTCGCGGTGCCTTGGTTCTTCTGGTGCTGCACCATGTCGGAAGTCGGTAGGGGGAGGAAATTGTCTTGTCTTGTCTTGTCTTGTCTCCCTTGTCCAGGTCCAGGTCCAGGCCTCGTCTCATGCACGATGATGTGAGGGCGCCGCCTTGGTCGAGAATTCGCGGGGAATGGCGCTAGGCCAGGACGGGATGGCCTGGACCATGGCTGGCCATCTTGTGCTGAGGATGCGACTGCTGCAGTGCGATGCGATGCAATGTTGCAATCTGAGAAAGAAAAGAAGAGATGAAGAAGGAGGAGGGAAATGGGAATGAGAGACGACGGGCAGTGCCTGTCGCTCACCCAATGGGAACGGCCGGGAACATCGTGGCTCAGACGGTAGCGGCCAGGGCTCGGAGCCGAAAGCGAGGCCCTCGCGCCCCGCTGAAATGAGCGCCAAAGTCCGGCACCCCCGACCGTGGAGAAGGCATCCCCTCGTGAGTCCTTCTGATCAGGGCTGAAAGAACTCATGTGAGAGAGCAAAGTCCGATGAGGGGCAACTCAATTCCATCTCATGTTCGAGCAACGTCCACGAACCAGTCAACGATAGACATGTGCCCATGCAAGGTCCATCCGGCCGAGGCCGTTGCGAGTCAAGAAGCCTGGGAGGGCTTCCCGCACGGCCCCGGCGTTTCCGCCACTGCGTAGCGCCAACTCAATCGACTCCCTTGGGAGGTCAAGGTTCGGCGCTGCTGCGTGTCATGGGACGGGAATACCGTGGGCCTGTGCAAGGGAATTCGCAATTGGCATTGCCGAATCGCCCTTGCGATGGTGTCGTGACTGATGCTGATGGGCCGCCCGGTCCAGGCCTGGGGTCCCCACGTGTTGGTTGCATGGTCCTCCGCTGATGGGAGAGGTGGTGGCGTAGCTGCGTGCAGCTCTCCAGCCTCTCGGGCTGAAGCGTCGTGGCGCTGTCCGCCCGCGATGGAGCTTTCGAGCTCGGGCAGCTTGCCCAGGTGAGCTGCCTCGTGGTGGTGTGGTGGCGGTGTGCACCGTGGTGTCGCAGGCACTGCGTGTGTGCATCTGCTGTTTCGTGTAATCATTCGTGTGCTTTGGGCAGCGAATGCCCAGGCCAAAAAGTCGTGTTCAGGTCTCCAGTCGTTTCTCGTCCGTGTTGGCTCTCCGGCGCGCCTCGCTGGCCGCTCACTTGAAGCCCGTCTTCTTGGCGCAGCGGTCGCAGTAGTAGAGGTTGGTGGAGATGCGGACCATGCCGTACAGGCTGGGGTCGTCTGTCGAGGTCATCTCCGTGGCCGAGGCGCAGCGCATGCACCGCACGGTCTGGACGGACACGGTCGAGGGGACGTCCATGCTGGGGCGGTACGAGGCCGAAGACAGATCCGAGTCTGAGGACGAGTTGGAGGAGGAGCTGCTGTAGTGGATGTTGGAGGGTCGGGACGACATTGTGAAGGCGGATGTCACCTCTGGTGATGGTGGGCGTGGGTGGTGTTGTGTTGTATCGATCCAGACGGAAGGTAGTGTTGCTTGGTGCTGTCCTGTGGATTCGTAGTAGTGGTCGAGTCCAGGCAGGGTCGTCATGTGTTGTTGGTGTTCGAGTGCCGAGTGGTTGATGTTGGCGGTTGGGATAGATGGTCAGGGAGAGAAACGGGCAGGCAGACAAAAGGTGTGGAGGGCCCGCAAGGCTTTAAAGAGGTGATCGATCGAGCAAGGAGTCCAGAGTCCAGGCAGACAGCCTGCTCGGATGAGACGGTTTGATGACAGGGGGATGGACAGCGCCGGCCAGAACGTTGTCGGGGGGGGGAGGGGTGTGGGAAAAGGGGGGCAGGGCAGTGGATGGGCCGGGGAGAGGGGTGCAGGCGTGCGTGCGTTGCACTTGCGCGTACTGCGTCGTCCGTATGCAACTATCCGGATGATCTGCTGCGGCCCTCGTTCGTGGGCCGTTTTCCCTGGACGGACGGTGGCTTGCTGGGCAGATGCGAGAAGGGTGGGAGTTGCAGAGTCGTGTAACCCGTGAGATGACTTTCTTTCTTTGTTGTTGGATTATTCCGTAATGTGACTGATGACTGGGATTGGCGTTGTCGTTGTTGTTGATGACAGCTCAGCAGGACAGGGCTCGACTTATAATAATAGACCAGGCTCTCCGTTGCGGCCCGAAAGATTTGAATATCGCTGTGATGGAAGGGACTTGCCGTCGACGGGACTGACCGAAATGGGGGCAAGTGAGTAATCGTTCGTGGCTGCTGATGGAGTTGACTCCGTTTCCTATCGGGTTGCCGTCTGCTGATGATGGCCTGATGCTCCTTTGTCAAATGTCGGGTACTACCTCGGTTTTGTTTGAAAAAGGAAACGATTTGGAACATCCGCCGGATCCTCCTTCATCGCGATGGGCAGATTTACTCTCTGGCCAGGCCTCTTGGGGCCTGCCTTGAAGGTTCTTCTCATCACTCCGAGACAAGCCCAATCTCGATCGAGGTCGATGGAGGACCGATTCATCGAAACGGAACCGTCGATGAACGGAGGATCCGCTCCTGCTCGTCCATTGGCCAAGCCTTCTGGGCCAGACGGCAAGCGACGCTTAGGTAAGGGATCTAGACGGAGCCAGAGTCCCACAAGACCCCCCCGGTCAAGTGCAGTTTCATCCTGTACCGTCGCCCCGCCAAGCTTTTGTTTACCGGCTCGTGAATGGCCAGACACCACAGGGAACAGGCCGAAAGTTTCTGGAACCCTTCCTTCGGCTTGTCCGTTTGGCAATCTTACCGTCCAATGGGGCCCTGAACCATCGACAACAAAGCCCTCAATTTGGGGCCCAAGATTTGCATCTCGGGCCTCGTTGTGATCTCGGTTTGTCTTTTTTTGGTGCTGGGCGTTGCGGACTCCTTTTTCTCAGGCCGCGGCATATCAGTGCCAGACAGGCGCCGGGGCAGGGATCAAGAAGGGTGGTGTTGGCCATGACTAACTTGGAGCAATTCCACGGGATATGTGCGAGTCGATGCCGTGCAATTGGTGCCTCCGTTCCACTGTTCCAGATATCTTCATCTACCCGACGTTCTCGCATCTGGGCGAACACACTACACTACAGGAGCAGGGCAAAATGACTGTTGCATCGTGAACCTCGGTATTCGCCGAGCCGTGCCACCCGATCACATGTCCCCAGCTGACATCGTACGACAGAAGCGATTCCAGACTTCCCGTCTGCGCTGAGTTCGAGTCGCGAACGAAGCTTAACTTCAGGGTCCAGCTGCCATCACGGTGTCGCCAAGAAACCGGCCCTATCAGAGTACCGAGAATTGCCCCGCGGCCACCGCACGTGAGACGAGCCAGCGCCCGACGAGGCATTGCTGGAGCACTGCCCTACACTACACTGCACTGGACACACTGACAGTCTCTCACGAGTCGCACCCCCGTTGCAAACCGTGTTCCTCCCCTGGGATAGATTGCAAATCTGTGGATGCGCCAGCACAGCGAGGCGCAGGGTTTCCCAGCACCCGACGGGGAAGAAACACGTCTGCCTGCTGGCGTGCTGGCGCATCTCCGCCCGGCGGCCACTGCCGCGCAAGCCGTGCAAGCCGTGGCCGAACTTTCATGTCATGTCAGCGGCCCCTCGGCTCGAAAGTAAGAACTGAAGGGTTCAAGGTAATCCCCGGGTTTCGAGACGGAGAGGGCTGATCGACGTTGCTCCGCCCCCCGCCCGCCAGCGCCGAGCTTCAGATATATTGCTCAAGCGCGCATATTATCTCTGGTAGACCTTCCTCCTACAGCCGTGGTCGCCGGGCGCGCGGCCCACGGGGGGCGACGCAAGCAGCCATATGCGAGTGCTGCATGCCTCTATCGCCGATGAATCGGACCTCGCGTCGCACACCACCACCTCAAACGGAGGCTGGGGGGACTTGCCAATCTGCAGCATCAGTATCGCCGCGCGGAGACTGCAGATTGCGAGCCCGCAGCCCCGAAGGCATCATTCCGGGTCCCGCCCCCGAACCTTCCGCGCGGCCGAATCCGAGTTTCACTCTCGTACAGTTGCCATTTTCATGCGAGAAGCTTCTTGCAAAATGTCGAGGCCATCCATGTCCGTGTCCGTAGCCGGCGAGATTGAAAAGGCCGGACCAATAAGACGGCAGTCGACGGATTAGGGGTCCTGTTGGCAGACACTGCAGACACACAAGAAGCTACTAGCAAAACGGAGGCCATTTTCTGTGCGTGAAACGATGGACGCGAACGGTTTAGTGCGGGGGTCTGCGCGAAACTGCCGAACTCATGCCAATGGTGGTGCTCGTGCCTTCCCAAGCTTCGCAGTGGTTCGCATTCCGTCTTGAAACAGCCCAGTCAAGCCAGTCCACAGCGAGGAAGGTGCGAAGGGCCGCCCAAAACGGAGACGAACGCAGGCCGGTCCGTTTCGGCGTCTTCCAGCGCCCCTCTCTTGGTGCCCTTTTTTCGGGCTCAGTCATGCTGCCCCTCCCCTCCATCTCCACGAACACCTCCATTCTGCTCCAGCAGTTCAGCAGCAAAGCCCCGTTATCCCCGTGGATGACTGCGCTTGACGTGTCTGACACGAATCCGCCGTCGCGGCACTTGGGGCCCAAGGCCAGCTGCCCTACGCCCAAAGGATCCCCCGGGACATGTCCGCGGGGCGCCGTGCGATAGGGCGTCCGCCAGTCAGAGGCAGCGGCATCAGCACCAGCGCGAGTCATCCGCCCACGGGATTGTTGCTAAGCAACTTGCCAGGGGGGAGGGGCCGAACATATTCGCACTCGCTCGCCGAGAGAGAGTTTTCGCTATCGGTGTCGGCATCGGGGCCTCTCAACGGGTGCGTCGGCACCCTGAGGGGGAGGGCCTTATTACCAAGCTGACTGTTTCTGCCCTGGCGGACTTTCACAGGAGCCATCGCCGATATCACCGGACGCACCTAGCATGGTCGGAGAGGGGATCACAGGACCCTCCAGGCCAGGGACTAGGACACAGGAAGCCATCGACGATGCATCGCCTGCCCGGACTGGATTGGCGTAGCAAATGATCTCGATGGAGGACAGGCACGTTTTGGCGCCGCGACGCATCTCGCCACACGATGGGATCGCAGGCCTAGCAGTTGCATCCAAACGGTGCTGCATCACGGGCGTCGGATGGTCCCAAGCCCTCGCCAATGCAATCCAGAACAGCCGTGCCTGTCTCGAGCTTGTCGAGGTCGTCGTCCTCATTTGTTCAAGGGTCGAAAAAGCAGAACGCATGGCTCCCTTCGTCCAATCACCCAGCTCGATCAAGCTCGGAGCTACGTTCTCGGCGCTCAAGGGTCTGTGAGGAAGATTCGCCCCAGCCATCGCCCAGCGCAGCGCGCATCGAAGAATCGCCTGCTCGGCCCAAATCCCATCACGATCGGCATGGTCTTTTGCCCCTCTCGTCAGGCCCTGCATCGAGATTTCGATGCACGACGGGTCGCCGCTTGTATGTATCCAGTGTAACGAGCATGGTTCTGCCCTCGATGCCAAAGCGACAAGCGTCTCTCGCAATCGATTTCTTTTGCGATCGAGAAAATACTTAGTTTTCCTTTCGGCAGTGGACCGAACCGTTTACCAGCGCGAACAGTCCGGAGCCGAGACGCAGCACGAACGCCCCCGCTCGGTGCAGAGAATGCCAGACAGATCTCGATGTCCCGCATGTTTGAAGCAATGGCAATCCAGGGACGCACGCCTTTCCCACTGGTGCTTCCGATCTGCCTGTCTCTCGTTTCGTTGTTCTATTTCGTCTCCCTCTTCCGCTCTTCTTCGTCCCTGAAATCCTGACGGGCTACCCCGTCGATCCCCCTCCAATCGACACTCGGTGATCGACACCGGACACGCGCGATCCCTCCACATCGTCTCCAGTGATCTCCCGCTTTTTCCCACGCAGAAACGCAACGGCGGTGGGGCTCCGGTGTTCCTCCTTCAGCCTTTTTCATCGGCCGACCGCCCTTATCATCTTCGATGCTTCGATCGCGATCGACCCGCAGGTTCGAGGATCCTGGGCGTGCTGGACGACCTTGATGAGCGGTCACGGAGCCATCTGCTGCTTACAGTCGTCGGATGAGCGGTTTGTCAACGCATCAAACCGTCAGCTTACATGGCCCATGGCCGGCCGGAAGGTGGCTGACCGCGTGGTGAACGCACGGCTGGGCCAAACACGTGCCGTTGAACGGCCGAGGTCCTTACATGGTTTCTTTCTCTTCTGAAGGGGAGTTGGACTCTCGGAACATGACATTAGCTGAGTCGTGGGCTCCCTACGACCTCGGCATCTCATCATCACCGGCGTACAGCCCGCCGTGTCACTCGCAATACGCTTGCTAGATCTCGCTAACCAATCTCACCAGAGACTTCCTCTTTCCTGGCCCTCGTGCCACGATCGCGACCCGCAATCGATCACCACCTTGTCTCGCGAGACGCTTGCACTCATTCACGCTTGCCGTGTTCACGCGACGCGCTATCATGTTGCGCTACCACACATGAAATCCTGCTTCCTTCCTCCCTGCGACCACTCTCCTTTCCCCTTGGCAAGCCTGGTGGCCGGCACCCGTCACGACTAATGTCGTGATGAAGCACCAAAGCGTCGATGATCGCATGTTTCGTTCTGTCTCCCAGCCTGCCGTGGTGCCTTGAAGGCATGGACGGCCGCCGTGTCATCCCTTCAACCCTTCTCCTGCTGCTGATCGGCATGCTTATTTCCCTCGAGGGATCCTGGGCGTGGCGATACGGCTTGTTCATCGCCGATGGACTCTGCGGATGCCATCTCATCCGCATTGTTGCCCTTGATGGATGACCACTCCAGTGAGTGTCGAGTCTATCGTCGTGCATTTGCAACTGGTGTTTTTCGTTTCAGTATTCTTGCCGACGTTCTGGAATCTCACCCTCATGTCCCCGATGTCACTTCTAGCCCGTCGTCTCTGCTCATCGCTGCCCTGCATTTGCCACCTCGTCCGCCCCCCTTGCCGATCCTTTCGCCTTTTGTTCTAGAGCCCGCCGCTCGCACTCGTGAGAGGTGGGCCAGACCCGTCAACCTTCCACGCAGTCGGATACCCAGCAGGCGTCAGGAGGCCTTGGCCAGCGGGCCACGGTCTGCTGCCCACATTCTAGACCTTCCTCGGCTTGGCGAACCAGGCGATGCCAGCGCAGCCGTCCGCCACGAGTCCTCTCGGGCTCCTCTGCTCACCGGGACTGCACTGCAGGCCGGCCGCTGTCATCCCAAGTGTCTGTTTACAATGACGAGTTCCCGTCGGCGGTGCATGGTGACATTGCCGTCTCGTCTCGTCCCGTCTCGTCTCGTCTCTCGGGCTGATGGTGGAGCGTGCATTGATTCCCAGACACTGAATTCAAGGGTCTTTGTTTCCGCGTCTCCGGGTTCACCCACGTCTTGCGAAGTGTAATACCTTTGTTTCCCTTCATTGTCCAGACCCTTGTTACCCAAAGCGACCCCGATGCCCAAGTCTCGTGCCCTGCTCTGGCATCAGGACCCCCCAGGACCTACCTGCCCATCCCGGCACGGTGGGATCGTCCATACCTTGCCTTGCCTCCTCCCAGACCGCCCTTCCGTCCAGGCCCTTCCTCCCTCCCTTCCCCTCCCTGCCTCCCACCGTCAACGAGACGGTCCAGACCGTGACGGGCATGTACGACCTCATCCTCCTTGCAGCCCCCGTCCGCATTCTCATATCAGATTGCGCCTCGCGAGCCCCCCTCGTCGACGGACGGACTTGTCACCCCGCTATAGCAATGGCTCCCGTGTTCCAGACCCTGCGCCGAGAGGACACGCAGCCCACACGCCCCCTCCTCCACGCGCCGGGAGGGCATGTGCGATGATGACATGGCGCGTCTTTCCGATCCTCGAGGCCTGCGGGGTCGCGAGGGCATCATGGTCGCGACCCTGGATCGAGACCTGGCGACGTGATGCGGTCGCACGGCCCGTGAAAGGGATGCGGGGGGCTTTCCTGCCGGGGTTGTTGACGGAGATGGAGGCGGGATCTACGGGACCGTCCGTTACAGGTCTAACGGGGGTGATGTGTCGGCTTGCATTAGGGGTCCTTTGCTTTTCCTCATTGCCAGCGTTGACAACGAGTCTGGTGGGCGAGGTTGAAATGGCGGTGATGCTGGTGATGCTCGACCGACGGCGATGGTGAGGACGAGGGACAAAGGGTCTCGCTGAACGCAGCACGGCGCTGTCGTGCAGCCGGCGGTAGCTTTACCGCTCCGTGGCGCGAGGTGAGACAGATGTGACGGTTAGCCTTCAGGGTCCTGTCGCGGTGCGAGACACGGCGCTCCCTTGCGTGCTCTCGGAGCCCAGGTCCGGTGCGGCTGATGTCGACGTCTCCGTGTCCGGCGGTGCTTGGGCGGGGTTTGATGCGGTACTCGGTCGTGGGGCAGGTGAGGACGCCGGGATGCGATGCGCGAGAGAGCATGTCTGATGCGGAATGCGACGTGAATGCCCGCTGTGTTGTTGGTGTTCTTTCCTTGCGCGTGCGAGGTATTCGCGCGTCAGTCGGCGGGGTCCGTATTTGATGGGCATCGATCACTGGCATGGGGATGACATGTCACGGCCGACTCGATAGGCCTCGAGCAGGAGCTGCACCGCGTGTCTACTGTATATGCCCCAGCATGTTCTGGAGAGCAGCCCCATTCTCGGTCCGGATATGCATCGTGCCGGCCTGGTGCCCAAGCTGATGAAGGCGATGGGCCTAGAAGTCATGGGTCTAGACTTGAGAAATGATAAGACGGCAAGAGGAGGAGGTTCGCTCGACTACTGCATGGTATCAAAGCCTATGGCAACGCTTTTTCTGGTTTCGTCTTACTGTCAGCCTATATCTCAGGGCTGAGACGCCATGTCCACGCTTGAGGACTCTGATGTTCCCTGTGGATCACCCCGGGGAGTAAACACCTGACAGTATCACGTCCCGATGATCCGCATCCAGCCTGAGCTGACCTTGTTCATGACCACATGAGCACTCTGCGGGGAGCTCCAGGCTCCTGCCGCTGGCGGGTCAGGCTCAGCGGCGCCAGCCTCGTCGCAGCGATGCCAGCATGTCTGCTCGATGGCGAGCATACTGTAGAATATACATACCGAGCTACCTGGATTGTTAAGAAATCTGTCAGTTTCCATTCTGATTTAGGTGAAATGGCGGAGAGCTGGTTTCGGCTGAACCACTTGCACGAGCCATCGGACCTGAACTCAAATCCAAACACGACTTCTCTCTGCGACCTTGTCCAGCACTGAGATAAATAGAACATGCCATGTATTTGTACGTGGGACAAAGCGTCTCGAGGACTTCTTTCCTGGCGGGCTCATCACGACAGTACATGTAATTCCCCCATCGTCGCCGCCGCAGGATGCCAGTCGTCATGACAGAACCAACAGCCCAAATTGCAGCAGGGATCCAGGACTCGTGACAATCGTCCGACGCGGATTGGACACGTCCCAACCGCCGGTCACTGTGCCACGCCGATTTCGTCGCCATGTTTGCGCCGATATGCCGCTCTCGTCACAGGTGACCGGGGGTCGGCGCCCGCAGTGGAGCTGACCGCCGGGCAATGGACCACGCGAGACCCCGGGATGGGGCCGGGGGCGCTGCGTAGGCACCGCGCATGGCGGGGGGTTTTATGAGCAAACTTGAGATCGCGCAGTGCGTCTTGCAGGAGTGTGAGTGATGGAGTGCAGGTCGCATGAACGGGGGCAAGGCTGGCGGTTCTATAAAGGAGATGCCCTCGTCTCTCTGGGGTTCACTGCATGGAGTGCCTCGAAGGTGCTGTCAGCAGCTACAACCCCGGGTTCACGATGCAGTCTCTCGGCGCGTTCCGTGAGGCCTTGGCCGAAGTGCTGACCGCCGTGACTTCTCACAAGTCAGTCCTGATGCTTCTGGTCCCGATAGTAATCATCCTCTGGTTCGTCGTGTCATACTACACATCGCCATTGAGAAAGTATCCCGGCCCATATCTCGCAGGTCAGTACCTCCAGCACCAGCACCGACAGCTACTAAGACGACATCACAGGATGGACCAACCTCTGGCGCCTCAATCTAGCCATATCCGCAGGCTACGCCCCCCGCATGAAGCAGCTGCACGACAAGTACGGCCCCGTGGTCCGCATAGGGCCGAACCTCCTCGACCTCGACTACCCCGAGCTCGCGCGGACCGTCTACGGCACGGACGGCGCGTGGAAGAAGACGGACTTTTACAGGAACAACAGCGCCTTCGTCGACGGGAAGCTCACGTATCACATGTTCAGCGAGGTCGAGAGCGGAGCCCATGCGCGCCTTAAGAGACCGGTCGTCCATCTCTTCTCCATGCCCAGGGTGCTGGAGATGGAACCTCACATGGACGAGACTATTGCCGAGTTCTGTGACCATCTGGATAGGCGGTTCGCGCAGACGGGCAAAGCTTGTGATTTGAGCAACTGGCTCGTCTTTCGTGAGTTCACCCCTTTCTCTCCGTGGTTCATTTGCTGACGGCCTAGATGCCTGGGACTTCTTGGGACTCATGACCTTCAGCCGCAAGTTCGGCTACATGGCCGCCGGCCACGATTTCGACAACACCATCGCCGCAGGCGACAAATCCATCGACTACCTATCCATAGTCGGCCAGCTCCCCGTCCTCGACCACCTTCTTGACAAGAACCCCCTCCTCCACCTCGGCCCCCCGAACCTGGCCCCCCTCACGCGACTCTCCACAAGGCACCTCACCGCCCGCCTCACCGGTACAACCAAGCCCTCCCCCGACCTCCTCCAGCACTTCATCGCCGCCAAGTCCACGCACCCCTCCCTCGTCGACGACCGTATTATTATTAGCTACCTACTCAGCACCCTCATCGCCGGCGCCGACACGACAGCCATAGCCCTCCAGGCCCTGTTCTACCACGCCCTCCGCACGCCGCGCATATACGCCCGCCTGGTCTCCGAGATCCGTGGCGCCGCGCCCTCTGATGCCCCGTGCACCAACGCAACGGCACGGACGTTCCCATACCTACAGGCCGTGATACGCGAGACAATACGCTTCCACCCGCCGATATCCATGTGCATGGAGCGCGTCGTTCCCTCCCCGGGCCTGCTTCTGCCATGCGGCGCAACCGTGCCAGCGGGCGCGCACGTCGGTATGAATCCGTACGTCGTGGGGCGGAACCGAGGGGTCTTCGGGGCTGACGCGGATGAATTTGTGCCGGAGCGATGGCTGAGAAGGGACGGGGAGGGGGAGGAGGCGTACGGGGCGCGGGTGAAGGAGGGGGCTGGGGCAATATTGGCGTTCGGGGGCGGGGCGAGGGTTTGTATTGGGAGGAAGGTGAGTCAGATGGAGATGTACAAGGTTGTGGCGACTTTGCTGGCGAGGTTTGATATGCAGATTGAGGAGGGGAGGGAGTGGGAGACGATTTCGAGGTGGTTCTATAGGACGAGGGGGGTTGTTGTGAAGGTCAAGAGGAGGGAGGTGTAGGATTTGGAGAGGATGGTGAGATGTCTTGACGGGAGAGACGGGGATCCCATCTTGGGTGAGGCATGGATGGGAGGATGTCGGGAGTGCGCTGTGGAACGGGATGCATTGGGAGGTGGAGACGCATATCCTGACAGGACGACATTGATGTCGAACAAGAGCAAGACCATCACTGCTCACTCGTTGGCGATTTATTTCTGGAGCATCGATAGTCCCCGGCTGTCGCCATATGGCTCCGCGTCTGATGGTCCTGATCGAGGGATGTCGGCCTCACACTAGCATACTTGCTGATGTCCAGGAAGACTCAACTCTACGACGACAGCCACCCAGGATCCCTTCACCAACAACTCTGGGTCCTGCAAGAACACAATCAAAGCCTCCGAATCACAAACCAGGCGTAGCCAGGACAAAGAACTCACGCAGTCGAGTTCAGTGGTGTTCGCCCTCACAACATGAGCCCTCCCATCTCGCCAGAACCTCAACATCCGGTGAGGTGGCCGAGTTGGTTATGGCGTCAGGTTAAGGTTACCTTAACATCTTTCCTGATGGGGCAACCCGCG
>JAXQJP010000041.1:0-115646 GCA_037042015.1 Furcasterigmium sp. R96-07A1
CAACTACTAATCCAGCCCTCACTGGCTTATCTATGGGAGAGCGGACGGGATCCCGAGTTTTCCAGTGGGTATGGTCGCATGTACTTGAAAGCAGTGGTTTGCGTAACTATGACCGTATATCTCAAGGATCCTGAGTCTCATCCCAGCTCTTGTCGGCCTCTGCTGCTCCTCGGCACATATTCTCTTGGCAACTTCTTCATATCAGCTTTGGACAAACCACTTGGCCGCCGCTGGGCTCGCCTCCCCGTCACGTTCCAGTTGCCTTGTCCGCGGGTAAAAACACACTCTCTTGCTGCGAGGTCGACGTTGCATCGTGCGATCTGCAGCCTCCGCAGCCCGCACCACTCGGGTGAATAGGCAACGACCTCTCATTCGAGCGCTTGACATCTCGGCGAGATCCATGGCTTCGTAGCTGCAAGACTCCTCCGCCGCCTCGTCAACCTCGAACTCCCACTCCAACTGCCGATCGTGTTTCCTCGTGCTAAGAGGCCGGCCCGGCGCTCGGCCCGACTGGGCAATGAGCTTTCCCCCGCGATACGTTGCCGTCGACTTTATCCAGATTGCGGGGGAGACTGCAGTGCATCGCGTCAAGGGGCAGGGCGATGCACTGCATTCTGCCTCCGCAATGATCCACGGTTCGTCCTCGACCCTGACATCTCCCGCTCGATGCGGGGGACATGGAGGATGCCGCTCATAAATACTTGTTGGATCCGGAGGGCTACGCTGTGAAGGTGGCAATCGGGTGGGCAGCCTCGAGAATTTGTGCCTACCTACACCAAGCATGAAGACAATCATCGGCTTCGCGCTCGCTTTGGCGGCAGCCCGCGCGGGCCTCGCCCAGCAGAAACCTGACCAAACCTTCTGGCCTAACTGCACCGAAGGGCCCCTGTCCAAGATTGGTGTCTGTGATCAGTCCCTCTCCCCTCCCGAGCGGGCTGCTGCTCTTGTGGCCGCCCTATACCCCGAGGAGAAGCTTGAGAACATCATCAGGTAGGCCGTTACCTACTCCGAACCATGCAACTGGTCGTCTAACTCTAACCCCATCAAGCCAGTCCAATGGCTCCGAGAGACTTGATCTGCCCTTCTACAACTGGTGGAGCGAGGCTCTCTACGGCGTGACCTACGCTCCTGGTGTTCGCTTCCCCGAGACGGCGCCCTTCAACCATGCCACCTCCTTCCCGATGCCGGTTCTTACGGCCGCCACATTCGACGACGACCTCACCGAGAAGGTCGGCGACGTTATCGGCATCGAGGCTCGCGCCTGGGGCAACGCCGGGTACAGCGGGATCGACTTCTGGACGCCCAACGTGAACCCCTTCAAAGACCCCCGCTGGGGCCGTGGCTCCGAGACGCCCGGCGAGGACGTTCTTCGTGTCAAGAGGTACGCTGCCAGGATTCTGCGAGGTCTCGAAGGCCCGGTACCAGAGCAGGAGCGCCGCATCATCGCCACCTGCAAGCACTATGCAGCCAACGATTTCGAGGACTGGAACGGCACCACGCGCCACGACTTTGACGCCCGCGTCTCCATGCAGGACTTTGCCGAGTACTACATGTCGCCCTTCCAGACCTGCGCCCGCGACGAGAAGTGCGGCAGCCTCATGTGCGCCTACAACGCTGTCAACGGCGTCCCGTCGTGCGCCAACGAGTACATGCTCCAGACCATCCTCCGCGAGCACTGGGGCTGGACCGAGCACAACAACTACGTCACGAGCGACTGCGAGGCCGTTCTTGACGTCAGTCTCAACCACGGCTATGTCGAGACCAACGCGGAGGGCACGGCCTTGTGCTTCGAGGCCGGCATGGACACCTCGTGCGAATACGACTCGTCGTCGGACATCCCGGGCGCCTGGGAGCAGGGGCTGCTCAAGGAAGAGACCGTCGACAGGGCCCTCAAGCGACTGTACGAAGGCCTCGTGCGGGCCGGATACTTTGACGGTGAAGATGCCCTGTACCACCATCTCGGATGGGAGCATGTCAACACGGCAGACGCCCAGGCCACGGCTCTCCGCGCTGCCGTCGCGGGCACGGTCATGTTGAAGAACGACGGGGCCCTGCCCCTCGACATCAAGGCCGGCGAGAAGGTTGCGCTCATCGGGTTCTGGGCCGAGGACGAGACCAAGCTCCAGGGCGGCTACCACGGCCGCGCTCCGTACTTGCACTCCCCTGCCTGGGCTGCCGAGCAGATGGGCCTCGACTTCGTCACCGCCGGCGGTCCGATCCTCGAGGACACGTCCGACGCCGACAACTGGACCGCGCCCGCGCTCGCGGCCGCTGAAGACGCCGACTACATCGTCTACTTTGGCGGTTTCGACACCTCGCTGGCCGGCGAGACCCTGGACCGCACCCACGTCGACTGGGCGCCCGCTCAGGCTCAGCTTCTTCGCGAGCTAGGCAAGACCGGTAAACCCCTCGTCGTCGTCCAGCTCGGCGATCAACTCGACGACACGGAGCTGCTCGAGGCCGACTGGTGCAGCGGCATCTTCTGGGCCTCCTGGCCTGGCCAGGACGGCGGCCTCGCAGTCATGCAGCTCATCACCGGCGTCGAGGCGCCCGCCGCCCGTCTCCCCATCACCATGTACCCCAGCAACTACACCGAGCTCGTGCCCATGACCGACATGTCGCTGCGGCCGACGGACACCCTCCCCGGCAGGACGTACAGATGGTACCCAAACCCCGTCAGGCCCTTCGGTTTCGGTCTCCACTACACCACCTTCGACGCGTCCTTCACGCCCCTCTGCGGCGGCGCCGTCGAGCTCAACATCCAGCACCTCGTCTCGGGCTGCGGCAAGCAGTACCCGGACATGTGCGCCCTCCCCAGCCTGCCCGTCACGGTGACCAACTCCGGCTCACGCACGTCCGACTACGTCGTCCTGGCGTATGTCGCCGGCGACTTCGGGCCCGCGCCGTACCCGATCAAGACGCTGGCCGCGTACAGCCGCCTGCACGACATTGCGCCCGGCGAGACGAGAAGGGAGAGGTTGGAGTGGACGCTCGGCAACCTGGCGAGGTACGATGAGGACGGCAACACGGTGCTGTACCCGGGCACGTACAGGATTCTCCTCGACGAGCCGCAGCAGGCCGAGACTACGTGGGTGCTGACGGGCGAGGCTGCTGTTCTGGATAAGTGGCCCGCGCCTCCTGAGGCTTGAGGCAATGGACGCATGGACCATCAGGGGCGCCCATCATCATTCTGTTGGAGGGATTGAGAGCCTTGAAAAGAATACACTAGCCAGATGATCAGATTCATGAAAAGGACGGCACCTTTTCAAAGCACTGTGCTGCTATTAACCCTGCAAAGTCGAGAGTAGAACCGTTCCATTGCAGAGTGACTCGACGCTGATGGGGCAGGCAAACTGGGACGTGCTGGATGATGATGTCCACGCTGAGGACGCCCCGCGCGGATGTTTCTTCGACCCGCCGGCAGCGCTGCCGATTGCTTCGGCCTCTCCGCCTGGCCTCACATTTCCTGTGGTCTGTGATTTTCTTCCGATGCCTGCTGATGACGGCGGCTCCTACATTAGCCCAGGTGTCGAATGAAAGAAGGCATGGGCGTCGAATGGAAGACTCGCAGATTGATACCAAGACAGGTTCAGGCTCGCCATGTCTGGTGAGAAACAGTGAGGATATTTATCCGGTGGGCCACAGTTGAGCGCCGTGAATTGAGGGGCAGCCCTAGCCACAACTCCGGTGGCGCTTGCAGGTGTCAAACAGCGCTGGTGAGTCGCTGTCCTTTTACCTCAAGGTACCTACCTTGCCTCGGACAATTGCCATTCGGTGACGACCTCACCTCACGTGCGGACGATGAAACTCGTCATTTTGGCTGCGCCTGTTTGGCTCACCGAGATTGGTGGCTGATTGGCGCCGGTGAACTGCGGCTGAACAGAGGTGTTTTGGAAGGCGCCGTGTCCTGTTCCTTCCCCGACCGAATTTCATCGTGGGCTCCTTCCTCAGATCACACCCCAGGTCTTCCAGCAACTGTGATCGAGTTGGCGATGCGCCCGCTGGAGCGTTTCTACAGGCTCGGATACACATTTGAGGGGAATCTAGGACGATACATCTATGAACCCCTCCATCCACCAGACGCCATCCGTCTCCTCCGCATCCAGCCTGGTCCTGCGGCATCCGAAATCAACTGCGATCTTATCACCACCCGACTCGACGAGCGACCTGGCTACGAGGCTTTGTCCTATTGCTGGGGAGGCGAGGAAATCACGCGAAGCATCAGGTGTAACGGCACAGACTTCGCCGTCACCACGAATCTGCACGATGCCCTCGCTCGCCTTCGCCAGCGTCATGAGCCCCGCACGGTATGGGCTGATGCCATCTGCATCAATCAGCGAGACTACGCGGAACGCAACCGCCAGCTTCTCCTGATGAAGAAAATCTACCGGAGAGCCACCAAAGTAGCCATCTGGCTTGGACAGGAGACCGAGTCGACGGGTCACGTCAGTTACATGCTACGCAGACTGCGGAGCATTGGCAAAGACACCGGAGGTACCGTTCTTTTGGAACCTAGCGACAGCCTGAGGAAGCTGGGCCTTCCGGGCCAGACTGCCCCTGCCTGGAGCGCCCTTCGGTACTTTTTCCGGCGCCCTTGGTTCGAGAGAGCGTGGATCATCCAGGAAGCCGTCAACGCTTCAAATCTGACCGTCATGTGCGGGTCACTCAATCTTGACTGGGACGACATCGCCTTCACCGCCCGCTGCCTGGCGGAGAGTCCCATGTTCGCCACCGCAGACACTGCTCGCATGTGCCAGCACGTTCAGTTCATCGACCAGCGACGCATCGCGCTTCGGCAGGGTCAGCGAGAGAGCCTGACCCTCTTGGATCTGCTCCAGGGGAGCAGAAGATGCGACGCGACTGATCTGCGGGATAAGGTGTACGGCCTGTACCCTCTCATCGAGAACGAGACCGAGCTACCACCGCCCGACTACACGAAGCCGATAGGTGTCGTATACCGCGAAACTGCTGCACACATCATCAAGCAAAGTGGCAGGCTCGACATCCTCGGCTTCGCCGGGGCCGCACGGCACCCGAAGACACGGCCCCTCGGCCTGCCCTCCTGGGTACCGGATTGGCACTTCTACGAGCGTTCCGCTGTTCCGCTGACATCTGTGTTCCCTGGCGAATCGGCTCATCCTCCCGGCTTGGAGGTCTCGTCGGACCTCAATCTGCTCACCATCCAAGGCCTGGTTTTTGACGACATCGCGTCTCTCTCTGACACGATTCAACCGTACCAAGACTCTATCAAGGGCGAACGAATCGATTCGACGCTGTTGGACTGGCCTAATGGAAAAGCAATGCTGGAGCCAACCGGCGAGCAAGTCAGCATTGTCGATGCTGTACCCGACTTTGCCCTGAAGAGGCTCAACTTGCGTGATCTGGTCAATGCCGGCATTTCGGACGCTCTTCTAGTCAAGCAAGGTCCGGGGACCGTGGATCGAGACATCATGAAGCTTCTCTACGGGCGACGGGTCGTCCGCACCCGGCGGGGCAGGCTCGGCCTGGCATCTTCCTATGCCACTGCAGGAGACTCCGTCGCTGACATCTCGGGGGTAGGTGTCCCGTTTGTCGTTCGACCGGCTGGCGACGGGCTCTACAGTCTGATTGGGGAGTGCGTTCTTCATGGGTTCATGACCCACGGCGATGGCTTAGGCGACAACCAGAGAATCACGTTTAAATGATACTCGGGTATTCATACTCATACCATGGCACTCCCACAGCGCCGCCGGCCCAGGACTCGACGAATTGATGCTCTACTCGAAAAGAACGGCGCCGGCCGCCAGCCAGATGGTCGTGAGCAGCGGAGCTTGCATCTTGACGTCGCCCGTCTAGCCCTCCGTGCCGACCCGGAACATGGCATTGGGGTTGTTTGCGACGCCAAAGTACGGGCCGGTCGCGGCAAACTGGTCGCGGGCGCGCCGAGGCCTTCGGCGGGCGGGAGGGTTGTTCTTATACTGTTGGGTTCTGCCCAGGCCGACGCCGCCCTCCACGAGGCTGCGCATTTGGAGCTCTATTGGTAGGCTGGACGCGTCAACGTCGTCCACGATGAAACACTCATGTCTTATCTCTCCATTTACTAACGTGTTTGGCTTCACGGCGACGTGCGGCCATGTGACCTGCCGCTGCGGCGTCGTGGTGCGCCAGAAGCACAGGGGCGCCAAGGGGACAACAAGGTGCTGCACACGAGTTTGGCAGGTCTTGAACATCTTGGCGGCATCCAGGGCGGCGGTGGCGCACAAGAGGAATGCCGACGCCTTCCTCCCATCCGGCCACCCGGCTGGGCACTGGGCGCTGGGCAACGGCAATGGCTGGGAATGGCTTGGATCACGGCGGGATGACTGGGGAGCGCTGTCGCTCCAAGAAGCGCTGTCCCGACCCAAGCCGGGCAGCCCATAGACAACAATTGCCACCTTGATGAGCGCGTCGCGAGAACCTTTCTGCAACCCCCGAACGCAGACTGCAGAACGCTGGCCGGCTCATGCACTGCTACTGTCACATCCGCCTTGTGGCCTTATTTCGTCCCACGGTAGACAGCAGCGTCTACAGCGTACCATGCCGAAGAACCCTGATCGACAGCTTTCTCGTTTCTCGAAGCTATCGGTATCTCCCGGGTGACCAAGGCTGGACATTTCAACGACCCAAACCCCGCTCTTCGGTCATGACGACGACCAACCCTCGGACAGTTGGCCAAGCCCATGTCCCGGCCCTCGATGGCGGTGGCTGAGCGCCGCCAAGCGCGAGTGCGGAGGGCGTTTGAACGGTACTTGACCCGGCACTACAAAATACACTACAGAATAAGCATAAGTCAGCCACGTCTTATCTGGAGCCAAGACAAGAGCTACCTTCCTGAATAGGGAGGTGGCCACCACCACCACGCAACCTGCCCGAAGGAGGCTGTTGGGAACCCAGATCCCCGGAGACTAAGCATCTATGCGGCAAAGATCAGTGAAGCCCATGCGGGGCACATGGCAATCGGACAAGGGAACGATGCCTCGACTCTTTCGCCGGCGACTGCCAAGAGGACAACGTCAGCGCGGGGTGCCAATCAGGTCGCGGCTTATCGTCTTACTGCAGGTCGTGTCAGTCGGCCAAGCATCTACGGTTGCATCGCGTTGTGCGTGCCTCGCGACCATGGCCATGGCATGCTCTGGAGGCTCCACAGGAGCTCTTCTCTGTCGGGAAGGTGAGCGACGCTCGTCGAGGAGGTACTTATATCGGTGCTGCTCGTCGGGTCGGCCACGCTTCTGCTGGTTCTCTCCCCAAGCGACACGATCGTGACAAGCCGTGGTACTCTTTGCTGGGACTACTACATCGCACACAAGTCAAAATGGTTGGCCTTCGTTCTACCGCCGCTCTCGGCTCCGCCATGTTCGGCCTCGCCAACGCCGCCGGCGCTGGCACCAAGGCTCAGTACGCCTCTGGTGAGGTTCACCACCGCATCATGGGCATCAAGATGGTATGTCTCACGGGTCCAGGTTCAGACCAAACAGGAGCTAATTCTCGCAGGCTCAATGGGAGGCCGAGGCCGAGGCTGGTCTCATGGACAGCGCCCTGTACCCCGAGCTCGGCTACACGCCCTGCGTTGACGGCTTCGCTGCCGCCATCCCCGGCGACCCGAACCACACCTTCAGGTGCAACAACATCGACCTGTACCACTTCCTCCCCCACGACCAGCTCGGCAGCTGGGGCGGCCGTGGCTCCTCCTCCTGGGGATGGACCTCGGCCGACGGTCGTGAGTTCGTCGCCATCGGCCAGTACGACGGTACCGCCTTTGCCGAGATCACCAGCGAGGGCAAGCTCAGCTACCTCGGACGTCTGCCCCAGTACGATGCCATCGGCTCCAACTGGCGCGAGATCCGCATCGTCAACGACATCGCCGTCATTGGCTCCGAGGCCATCAAGCACGGTGTCCAGTTCTTCGACATGAAGAAGATCCTCGATCTGGACCCCGCCAACCCCAAGAACTTCACCCAGGACGACCTCACTGGTCACTGGGACGAGCTCCCCGTGGGCCGCACCCACAACATCGTGGTCAACCACGAGCTCAACTACGCCATCGCCTGCGGCTCTGTCGGCGGCAACGAGACCATCCGTGTCCGTGGTGACCTTCCCTGCCGTGGAGGGCTCATCTTCCTGGACATCTCGGACCCCACCAACGTGACCAGCCCCGGCTGCGCCGCCGGCGACGGCTACGTGCACGACGCCGAGTGCCTCGTGTACCGCGGTCCCGACGAGCGCTACTACGGCCGTGACATCTGCTACGGCTACAACGAGGACACGCTCACCATCTACGACGTGACGGACAAGGTCGGCAACGTGACCAACATCATCTCCATCTCCGACTTCCCCGGCGCCGAGTACATCCACCAGGGTGTCGTCAACAACGAGACGTGGCAGGAGTACCTTTTCCTCGACGACGAGTTCGACGAGCGCGACGCCAAGGTCGGCCCCATGACCAAGGGCCTGCCCACGACGCACATCTTCGACATCCGCGACCTCGAGAACCCCGTGTACACGGGCAACTACGCCGGCAAGACGCGCTCCATCGACCACAACCAGTACATCGTCGACGGCTACCTGTACCAGTCCAACTACGGCAACGGCCTGAACGTTCTTGACGTCTCCAGCGTGACCTCGGACCCCACGGGCGCCGGCATCTGCGAGGCGGGCTTCTTCGACATCCATCCCGAGGACGACGAGCTCGAGGGCGGCGGCATCGTCGCGTTCCTGGGTTCGTGGTCGTCGTACGCCAACTTCAAGTCGGGCTTCATCTTCGTGCACACCATCGAGCGCGGCAGCTTCGTCGTCAAGATGACGTCCAAGGAGTGCCCCAAGCCGGCCTCGTGCAGCGCCAACAACTGCATGCGCGCCATGCGCGCTTCGCACATCGAGGGCCGCCTCGAGGAGTCCATCGAGTTCTGCGGCAACTTCACCGTGCGCCAGAACACGGACGAGGAGCTCATCCCCGAGTACGCGTCCAAGGCCTGCGGCGGCCAGGACCGTGATGTCGTTGAGCGTGTCAGCTCCGCCTGCGCTTGCATCCCGCCCACCGAGGTCCCTGAGCTCCCTAGGACCACCACGCGCCCGCCTGTCCCCACCGTCCTCCCGGACAAGCTGTAAGGGTGTTGACGCAAGGCTTTCAGGGGATGCTTGATGTGCGATCATGTTGCATGTAGATAGATAATGAAAAGCATTACTCCTCCCTCTTCGTGTTATTGATGTGTGATGTGCGTAGGTGCATGAGGGCTTCGCTCAGGTCTCGTCACTGGGTGGGTAATAGTGTGATATATACCTGATGAGATGTTGCAGGTGCCTGACGAGATCTTCCTAGCAACACAAGGAGGGGGAGACTGGGCGGTTCTGCGTCACTCCGCGCCCTTCACGGCACCCGTCGTCACCGTACCCTTCCCCTTGCTCTAAGAATACGCCCCATACTTGGAAGCTTGAGCTCTCGCAAGACATCAATCTGGTCCGCGGGCCATTATTCAAGTATTAAATATATTCCATCGCTACAATCGTGGGTATTTCCATGCATGACTTTGACCCGACTTTTCCCTTCCGAGTACTCCGTCCCGTCACGCGCCCCCCGCGGCAGCCTCCTTTGGCACCTCCGGCTTCTGCGCATAGACAATATAGCTACCCTCGTCAGAAAAAGAAAAAGAAGGAAAGGCAGACACGAGCGTATGAATGGGGAAAAAAAGGTACTCACAAAGGCCAATACGTATGATACCCCGTATTCCTAATATCCCTCCTCAGCGTCGCGATAAAAACCTGGAACTCCTCCTCGCCCCAGCCCAGGCTCTTCTGGAACAGGCGGCGCACCATGCCCTCGACGCCGCCGAGCAGGTTCTCCATCTCCCACGCGCCGAGCAGCTTCATGCGCGGGTCGCGCGGCCAGGGGTTACAGGGTAACTTGGGCGTCTCCTGCGTCACATTCACAAAACCGCGGGATTCAAAGGCGGCGCGCCAGCGCGTCGGGCTGTCGATGGGCGAGCCCCATTTCTCGGCGGCTATGGCGATCGTGTCGGAGAATTGCTGGAAGGCGGAGTCCGAAGGGAGGGTGCCGTCGTCGCAGCGGAGGGTGCCGGTTATGCAGTGAAATTCGGCCCAGGCGCCGGGTTTGAGGTGTCTACGGTTTTTCCGTCAGGAACTTATCAGGAGAGTGGGATGGCTGGCGGCGGTGGTGGTGTGATGTGGTATGTGTGTATATGTGATGTGGTGCAACTCACTCGTAACACTGGTTGATAAGCGCCGGCCAGTCGCGGATGGCGAGGATGAGGTCGCGCGCGAAGATGAAGTCGAAGCTCTCCTTCTTCCAGGTCCACGGCTTCTCGATGTCGTCGAGCTCGAAGCGGCAGTTCGGGGGGACCCTGTACATCACACGTCAGCCGACATTTCCCTCTGGAGGGTGGGCGACTTGCCACTCGGGCTGCGTGGGCGCAATGTCGGTGCCTATGACTTCTGCGCTCGGGTACTCCTCCGCGATGTCGATGGACCATATGCCTGGACGGTCAGCGGGGGGCACATTGGGTGCGAGGTTGAAAATTGGTCGCGGGCAACTCACCGGTGCCGCAGCCCAAATCAAGAATCCTCTGCGGATCGGAGATGGGCGCCAGGTAGCGCTTCTTGTTGAGCAGGGCGTAGTACTTGGCGTGGCACATGTCGATGCGGTCGAGCTCGGCGTCGTCCATGGGGAGGCCGTATTCTGGGGCGTCGTCAGCTCACATTGTCCTCGACGTCTCGTCTCCATGCGCCCACGGCGAGAGTCGCGAGAGTGTGTCAAATGCGTGTCAATTGCCCACCTTCCTTCCCGTACACGGCATACGTCCTCCCCCCCTCCATCCGCCCCTTGAGCACCGACGAGGTCAGGGACGTGAGCGAGGAGCGGTCGCTCTCGGCATCGATGCTGTTGGTCTGTCGAGCGAACCCCGCAAGCGGGCCGGCGCGTTAGCTGGCGGGCGGAGAGGCGGCTGGGCTAATAGGGGCGAGATGGTGTGCGGGTCGAGGGTGCTGTGTGGTGGGAAGGTGTAGGATGGTGTGGTGTACTCACGTCGTCTTCATTGTCGGGTGTCTGTTGTGACTGTCACGGACTGCATGTTAGTTGTGGTGCTGGTACGAGCGAGGCCTGGAGGGTGCACGGCGCATTCGCGGTGGCGGTGGCAGCTCCGGTCGCGAGACGTCGAGGGAAACATGATTGCAGAGAGGGGAGAGAGGAACATGCTTGGCCCTCGGACAGGATGGGGACGAAAGAAGCTTGGCGGGATGGAGATGGTGAGTTGTGGGTGTCGGGTCGGGCGGGCGTTAGGGGCCGTCGTTTGTCCTGGGGGCATCCCTGGCGATCGTGCAACGGGATGCCGTTGATGGGGAGAGGTCAAGACGAAGGCAAAAGAAGACTGACCTCGTCTGGCTGGATGATCTGAGTCGGGTCCAGCTGTGCTTCCCTGTCTTCCGCGCGCTCGTCGCCCTCGGGGCACATGGTGACGCTGTCGTGTCGCTGTCGTATCGCTGTCACTGTCGTGGTCCTGGCGGTGAGGCCTGTCTTGCCGCCCTTCGGTCTGCCGCAGTCGTCCCTCGTCCTCTTCGAGATCAGCTAATCGGTCGAGCGGGCGTATCTGTGTGGTTGCTGTGTCTCTTCGAGTGGTCTGTCCGTCGTATCGCCTGTGTTGTATGAGGAAAGAAACAACGGCCTCCAGAATGTTTTCATCCAAGAGGGAGGCAATGGAAGAAACGTGCAGTCATGCACCGTCACCAAGTGAGACATGCCATGTTCATCCCCGTCCGAGTCCCTCCAGCCCCCGGCCCGTTTGCCTCGACTGCTTCCCCCTCCTTCGCGGCGCCAAGCACCATCACGACCAGGGCACCTCGGCGACGTGGTATGATCATGGGTGGGACGGCACAGAAGGCCCCTCCATACCTGCTCGTTCCGGCAGATGCGGTCGCCAGTAGCAGCGCAGGCTCGACAGCCCGTTGCGACCATGCCTTGCAGAAAGTTGCAGGCCTTCCTTGACTTGTAGCCGCGGCCCCACGGCTTCATGTCCCTGTCATGCGCGCCCGAACTCTCCCCGCTGGCCAAGCGAGCGACGGACCGCAACGAGTAGCCAGGTCGGCCCCCGCCTGGCAAGGGTCTGGGCAGAACTGGGCGAAGGCAGCCAAACAGCCCGAGTGTCCAGGGGTCCTGGAGAGGCCCGCGACTCCGTCGACGTGCGCGCCGGCTGCGCAGCATGCATTCCCCTATTGGACTGGCTGGGTCTTGAGGGCCAGGGGCACCCGGAAGACATGTGGTTCCTATCGGACGTTCACCTGCCTCGTTCAGCAAATCATGAGGTGCCTGGTGAAGAAGTTGCACCTGATCTTGTCTCCCGGCGGGGTATCCTGCGAGGGTCGTTGACCACCGTGACGGGTTGAACATCTGGTCCGGGCCCCTGGCCTCGCCGGTACCCCTCTTCCACTCCAGCTCACCATCTGGGAGATGAGAGGATGAGAGGCTTCCCGACACGAGGCAATTGGCCAGTCCCACGCTCGATACCCTGCCCTGATCCGCAGCTGTGGCATGGCGGGTGTTCGGCGTCCCTGAGCCCCGGGATGTGGACAGGCTCGCGGCGGCGTTGGCGTCTTGTCGGGTCATATGTCCCTGACCACGGCCCTGGCATGCTCCCGCTTTATATCTCTTTCATCTCTCCGTCGACTAACCCAAGGAATCTTCCACGTCGTATCACACCCCCTCCCCTACGCCAGTCCAGCCCACCACCACCATGCCCGACCCCAGCGTCGCAAAGGCCCTCGACGAGGCCAGGAAGCTCGTCGCCGCCCTCGAGTCCTACACCCCGAGCCCGGCAAACCACCTCGCGCTCCTCAGCCAGGCCACCGCCGTCCGCACCTCCCTCGAGGAGCCCTTCGACGTCATCACGCGCATGACGGAGAACATCTCCCACGCGACCGCCACCCACACCCTCGTCAAGATCAAGGCCCTCCAGGCCCTGCCCGCCGACGGCACCTCCATCTCCGCCGACGACCTCGCCGCCCTCACCAACACGGACAAGACCGTCATCCAGCGCTGCTTCCGCACCGCCGTCGTCTTCGGCACCGCCGCCGAGCCCGAGCCCGACCGCTTCGCGCACAACGCCATGTCGCGCGCCTTCCAGCCAGAAGTCCTCGGCTGCTTCCTCATGGTCGTCATGGAGTTCGCGCAGGCATGGGTCCACCTCCCCGCGTACCTCGCCGAGCACCAACCGGCGGACATTTTTGATTTGCGCAAGTCCCCCGCCGTCTTCTCCCAGGGCAAGGAGCACCTCGGTAAGACGTACTACGAGGTCCTCGACGACAACCCGGAGTACCGCGCCATCTGGAACGCCAACATGGGCGCCATCGAGAAGAACATGCCCATCCTGGGAATGTTCCCCTTCGCCTCCCTCAAGCAACAGGTCGAGGCCGACCCGTCGCGGCCGTTCCTCGTCGATATCGGCGGCGGGCGCGGGCAAGCCACGCTCGCGATCCTGGGCGAGGTCGGCGGCTCCTTCGGCGCGGACGCCGTGCTGCAGGACCTTCCCGTCGTCATCGACACGCTGGACCCCGCGGACCTGCCGGGCGTGACGCTGATGAAGTACGACGCGGCCACGCCGCAGCCCGTGAGGAACGCGCACGTCTACTTCATGCGCCGCCTGCTGCATGACTTTTACAGCGGGCCGTGCATCGACTTTGTGCGCAATACGGCGGCGGCCATGGGGCCGGACTCGCGCCTGCTCATCTGCGACATGCTGGTGCCGGACCGCACGGAGAAGGGCGTCAGTACGGAGATTTACTGGTTGGACTTTGCGCTCATGTGCATGTCGGGCAAGGAGAAGACGCTCGGGGAGTTTAGGGAGATACTGGACGCCGCGGGGCTCGAGATGGTCGAGGTGCACAGGTCGGATGTCGGGGGGACGGTCATTGTCGAGGCGAGGCTGAAGAGGTAGGCTGATGTTGGGAGGGTGTTGGCAGGGGGAGAGGCGCCTGGTATCACGGTGTTTCGTGATGGCGGTGCAGTTGGGTCTCACGAAGGCACACCTCTTGGCCTGGAAGTGGCCATGGACTGAGCTGATCAGGGATGGGATGCCAGTGAACTCTCAAGGCAGACATGAAATGCTACAGTGTCTCTTTGAATGATGAAATGGTCTGTCAGCTCTCGGGAAAATTGACGTGCAAGACAGCCGGCCGAAGACCTGGCTGCCACACCACATCTCTATCCCACTCCATGCCCAGCATCTCGCGAGAAGCACAAGTCAGCAGCAATGAGGTTTCTTCGAGCAGGGTATTCGGCTGTCAGTAGAGAGAGGGCATGAGGAACATGAATGCTACGTGGAGGAGCTGGCTCTCCGGACTCGACCTTGACGGGAGACCCGATGCCACGGCGTCGGTACTCTTCGGCTACCTCGTCTGTATCACAAAGTCTGTCTCTATTAGTGGGTGGCTGAGAGAACACGTCTGAGCAAATCCACCACGTTTCCCGTGGTCCGAAGAATGGCTGCTGTGTATATACCAATAGGGCCACCATGGGAGCTTTCAGCTTGCCCTCTTTATACCCTGCTCGAACCACATCGTCAGCTTTGGGTACAGTTAGAGGCTGGATGGACAGTGATTCACTTCAAAACAGCACCCTTGAAGTGAATGCCCAGGTCCGTCCCCCCACGGAAACGATTTGATATCACCATCTGTGTGACATGAGAATGTCCCCTCTCGCCCTGCAGCCACCCGTGTCTTTGTCCCGTGCAGAGGCCGCAGCTCACCAGTGCCTGAGGCAAATGGCAAACTTCCTCCCGATCAACTCTTCAACGACGAGCTGGGACGAGCCAAACGCTCCATCCAAACTGCCTCTCCTCCGTCTTCTCGAGTACTTTCAGGGCGTGGCTGGTCGATGGTGTGCCAGACACTCCCAGGCAAATATTCTGCTACACTACTCTACAAACACGCACCGTTCTAACAATCTCGAGCGCAGCTTCCCTTCCGTTTGCCAAACTGCCTACCGACACGACCCGTTCTGCAGACGTCGTCTCTGCTCATCGCCCATACCTCACATCCCACCACCTCAAAGCCCACGACCAAACCCACAATGCCCCCCTTCTTCACCTTCTGGGCCCTCTGGCAGCAAATGACCTTCGTAGGCCCCCTCCCCTCTCAGCACCGAAGCCCCTCCCAGCACCACCACCCCTGACCATACTCCAGGTCCTCGCCGGCGCAATCGCCCTCACCTTTCTCATCGGCTACCTCAAAGTCTTCTCAACCACACTCGCGACGCGCAGACAGGTCAGACTCGAAGAGGAGAGGCGCACGCGCTCCGCCGGCCTGCGCCGTACCGGCGTGCCGCGCGCCGGGGCGGATATACCGTTTGGCGTAAGGGCTATGCAGAGCGGGGTCGAGGTTGATGGGATTTGGATCTCGCGGCCCTCGACGCCGCGGGGCCGAGACGCAGGTAGGAATGGGCGTGAGGAGGCGGGACGGGAGGAGTGGCCGCTTGCTGCGGGTGTGGATGTCGGACCGCGAGATGTGTCAGGGGCCGAGGACGCGAGTGGTGATTCTGCCGAGGGACGTGGGAGGGACCAGCCGCGCGTGTTTCGGCCGCCGATTCCTCGTCGGTTCTACGACTTGCAGCCGTCGTGGGATGCTGAGGGAACGGGGCAGGCGGGTGCGACGAGCCATGTGTTCCGCGCGAACCAGAGCGGAACGGAATCAGACTCGGATATCGACAATGCGAGGCCGTACCTTGCTCGACCGAGCGGGAGACAAGGACAGTTGGACATGTAGAAGAGGACAGCACATGTCCAAGACCTCATCCCTCCAAAATGCGAATACCTGCTCCGCGAACGGAAGGGCTCCCCTACGACGGCGACACCCGAGACCAGGTGCTCGAGCATCAGGTAGACGTGCAAGAGCCAGCAACATCGCGACATGGCGGCTGCTGGACTGGCCGTCCTTGACGCCGCCGGCCCCGGGGCGCGCTGCGCTGTGGGTGTCGTACCGCCCGACAGCCCTGACGCGGGCGACAGCCGCGCCGATGCTCGAGTGGCGGGACTCACCGAGTGTCGATTTCAGCTCCGTGATGGCGAGGACGGTGACGCCGTTTCATGCTAGGGACACCGTTCCGATTACTCAGTTTGCGGTTTGGCTTCTCGTTGCAGATGGCGATCGCGTGGGGATGATGCTGGATGAAATGGCCCGGGGGGCAGATTGGCGATAACGACGACTCTGCTGATGGTCATGATAAGGACGGGCCCTGTCGAGTGAGATTCTGATCCTGAGATTGAAGCTGAGGACGAGGGCGTTGATATTCGCGATCGCGTCGTGTCCCCGGTCATCTTGGCGGTCGCTGCATCTTCTAAGATTCTGCCATCTTCGACTCTCTCGTTTTAATCTGGGGTGATATTTTCGTCATGAGGTGAGTTGGCGGTGATTGGGAGGTACGTCAATGATTGATGTAGATGCATCGCGCCATATCACGACTCCAAGCCTCGGTCGCGCCGGTGAGGTGATGGAGATGGTCCCGCGCCTCGCCCACCCTGCCCGCCTGCCCTTGCATCGCGATTTGCTGCCCCTCAATCGGCCAGTGGGTCCCGCGCTCCCAGCAAGGAGATCGTCACCGCGAAGCCTGTCGTGGGTCCGCGGCTCGGCGGTTATGACGTGCGATCACGTTCCAGAGCCGAAGTCGCCAGTCTTCCCGCGGGAGCGACCGCTCAAGCCCGTCTCCTCGAAGAACACCGCTCGACACTCCTCTCCCACCACCTCACAGCATCACAGTAGCACATCTCACGAATAGTTGCACCTCACACCGCCATGGCCCTCCACCAAGCAGCCGAAAAGGGCTTCACCGACGCCGCGGCCTACGACGCCCACAGGCCCTCCTACCCCGCCGGCGCCGCGGACCGCTTCCTCGCGCGCCTGGACCTCAAGGGCCTCGACGGCGCGAGCGTCATCGACCTCGCCGCCGGCACGGGAAAGCTGACCGAGGTCCTCGCCTCGCGGCCCGAGTCCTTCTCCGTGCTGGCCGTCGAGCCGCACGCCGGCATGCGCGCCGAGCTCGAGCGCAAGGCGCTCCCGCGCGTCGACGCGCGCGACGGCTTCGCAGAGGAGATCCCCGCGCCGGACGCCTGGGCCGACGGCGTCGTCGTCGCGCAGGCGTTCCACTGGTTCGCGACGCGCGAGGCGCTGCGCGAGATTGCGCGCGTCGTCAAGCCGCAGGGGACGCTGGGGTTGATCTGGAACATTGAGGAGTGTGAGTTCACTGACACGCTGCACTTCAGTCTTGGGCCCGGCGAGCGCAGTACTGACGACAGCAGATAACAAGCCCAAGAGCTGGCCGGCGACGACGGCGTGGGAGGAGAAGCTCAACCAGCTCGTGCACTCCCTCGCGGGCGACGGGCAGCCGCGGTTCCGCGACCTGCAGTGGAAAGAGGTGCTTGACTCGCAGATGCCGGCGAACGCGCTGGGGACCGTGGCCAAGTTCGTCGTGCCGGGGGCGGGCGACGACGCGCCGCTCTTCTCGGTGCCGATCGGCGAGGACAGCGAGCCGTTCACGGTGTGGCTGGGCGAGGAGGCGCTGTGGAAGCGGCTGTACACGCTGAGCCAGGTTGCCGTCCTCGAGGGCGCCGCGCTCGAGGCGTTCAGAGCCAAACTGGCGGAGATCCTGCGGGACGAGAGCGTCGAGCGCAATGAGAGGGGGGAGGTGGCGGTGCACGGCAAGACATATTTCGCGTGGACGTCGCGGGTGTAGAAGCAGAGATGGGCTCGGTCATCGTGGGGTATTATTTGCTTTCGAGTGCTAGCCTGTTCCAATTCCGCGGGGATTCCTTCGCTTCCTTCATGCCGCCGAGATGTACATGACTGGGACCTTGTCAGTGAGGGGGGCTCGTGCTGAGAGGGGGAGAGCGTACCGTTGTTGCCACGCACGAAGGCGTCACCGTAGGACCGCCTCTTCTTGCCGTTGACGTACTCCTCGGTCTTCTCGAGCGCGATGTTCATGTAGCCGTCGACGGACTGCAGCTCGCCTGGTCCCGTGTCAGTGTCTGTCGCTCGGTGGTGGAGGCGGCTCTGTGAGGCAGAGCGGACGCACCCTTGTAGACGACGCCCGAGTTGAGCTTGACGGTGACGGCGTTGCCGATGATGTCGCTGAGGAAGCTGGAGGGGTCCTTGCCCTCATTTTGGGAGGTGTTGCCGTTCTCCATGGTGGGCGGGATGTGAGAGGGTGAGCTTGTGGTGAGAGTGTTTGGCGTTGATGAGGGATGAGAATCCACGGCAGGTATGGGTACCGAGGGTCACGTGCGGGGTCTGTGCGCAGTTGTCGCGGTCCACTTTTTGTTCCTCGCGATTTCAACACGACGCATCGATCATCAGTGTCTCGCGAGTCGGCCGGCAAATGGACTCGACATGCCCTGCGGCTGCCTTCTAAAGGAAGAACGAACTTAGGGACGGCAAGCTGGCGGTAATTTCTATGAATTTGACCTAGCCCTCGTTTATCATGCGCTCCTATATTATCGAGCCGTGCAAATCTTTCTCCCGCTGTCGGAAGTTCTGCCAGTCGTCTTGCTCGTCGTCAAACCCACGGCTTCAAATGCGAGGTTCTGCAAGACCTCCTGCTGGGATTCATAACTTCCCGGTCTTTTGAACTAGCCTCGTCATCCTGCGTGACCCAGCAGCGCACCCCGCAGTCCCGCGCACCTGAACAACTGCATCCCGTCCACTCGTGGCGCGTGTCGTGCAACAACCCAGACCCCAAGGATCCTCCCATGCTGACTGTGCGATCTGAGTTCCGGAGTCGTGGCCTGTAGAATCACTCTCGACTCCGGAGCTGCACCCGGACCGGGCGGCGGCGACGGCACCGGACGGCACACCTGTGGGTCTGGCTCCGGCGGTGCCAGGGAGGACGGGGGAGGGCCAGCAGAAATAAAACGCCGACGAACCTGGTTCGGGCTTTAATAAGCGACTGCGTATCTGCTGCACAACAGACTCGTCCCAAATCGACCGCATCCCACGCACGGGTTCCTTCCCGCGAAGTTCGCGGCGCGAACCCAGCTTGAACCCACCCTCGCTTCTGCCCCACTTCCCTTCCTCACCTCACCCACAACCCGATCCCAGCACAGATCCCAGCACCACCCAGCTGCCAGCAAAAACCTCCCCTCATGCGTCACTACATCTCCCAAATGAGCCCAACCCAACCAAATAGAAGCTCCTAGCCGCCCCCTAGCTCCCGCCCAACACAGCACGATCCCACCCCATCGCCCCTAGAACAGGGCACCTCACCCCCGGAACCCCCTCCGCCCAAACCCAAAACCGCACCGGGCCCCCCCGGCGCCGTGTAAGCCCATTGGCCGCGCCTTGCTAGCTCACCACGACCGTGATATTGGGCTCTTCTCGACTTTTTGCCGATCACCCGCAAGTTGCGAAGCAGTGCGTGCCTGGCTTTGTCTGAACAAAGTGGTGACGAGGTCGTGCTGCGCTGGTGCGATATCGCGCCTAGTGGCCGCGTCTTAGCGCCGGACGGGGGGACGTGACTCGGACGTGCGAATCTGATAAGACCACCAAAGGGGAGATGAGGTACGTCACGGAGTGCGCGGCAAGGCATGATGAGCGTGATGCTGGTGCTGAGGGCTCGGAATGTGGGAGGAGAGGAAAGATTGGCAGAGAGAACGGGTCAAACGATGGTCATGCATGAGGGTATCATTGTGAAATTGTATAGGAAAGGGTATGGGAAAGAAATGGCCGAGGCCACACGCTCTTCGAGGAGAGCCCTGTGATAAACGCCGGAAACTCCAGGTAATTGATCATCGCCAACGAGACGGCCCAGCCTGGCCGTGTCCAATCAGTCTCATTCCGTGCCTCTGCCCACCAAGCTCGTCGTGCTCGTGCCCATCGTACTCGTGCTCATCGTGCTCCTGTCACCGCGTCTTCAAGACGACATCCCCCACCACCGCCCTGTGATCACTGAAGAACGTCTCCCCATCCACATTGTTCATGACATGGTATCCCTTGACCTCAAACAGATCCTCGTCGTCCGGCCCGACCCAGATAAAATCCAGCACAGACTCATCCTGCCCCGGGCTGAACGTCGTATACGTCGCCTCGAAGACTCCGTCCCTGGCATCCGGGTCCGCCAGGTCCCACAGCTCCCTCATATACCCGCTCTGCCGCATCGTCTCGTACGCGTCCTCGCCAGGCTGCGAGTTGAAGTCTCCCGCGAGCGACACCGGCAGCGGTCCGTACCGCGCGCGCACGTCGCGCAGGCACTCGACGACGACGCGCACCTGTGCCGCGCGGGCGTCGCCGACCCACGCGTCGAGGTGCGTGTTGGCGTGGATGAAGCGCTCGCCCGACGCGCGGTCCTCGAAGACGCCGATGGTCACGACGCGCGGGTGGTTCGTGCCGGGCATGCGCGACACCTTGTCCGGCGTCTCGGAGAGCCATTTCGTCTCGGCGTGCACGAGGCGGAGAAGGTGCGTGTCGTAGAGGATCGGGCATTGTTCGCCCTTGTACTTGCCGTCGTCGCGGCCGACGCCGATGGAGGCCCACGAGGCGCCGAGGCTTGCCTGGACGTCGGCGCGCTGGTTCGAGAGGACCTCCTGGAGGGAGATGAGGGTGGAGGCGCCCGAGGGGGCCGAGGTGACCAGATCGCGGAGGTGGTTGACGACCTGGGGCATGCGGCAGCGTTCATAGTCATACCCCATGTCGCAGAGGACGTCCCACCACGGCCGCTCGCCGGCTTCGAGCTTGGTAGCGTCGAAGCGAATGTTAAAGGTGACGAGGCGGAGGGCGACGCCATCGTCGGTGAGCTGGGCCTGGTCTCGTTGGGGGAGGGCGTGGACGGCGGCGGCGGCGGCGAGGAGAGCCGGAGAGAGGGGGGTCGTCCACTTCATGATGCCGCACCTGACCTGTATGGGGTTGTGACAAGGTCGGTAAATGCAATGATGAGATATGCGAGTGACACGAAGAAGGGTGCGCCCGACAATCTGGTCCGGGGCGGCCGGGGCTACTTAAGGGGGGATGGACGGTCAGTCGTCATGCACACACGTGTGCCACCAAAGTCCCCTCCGAAGCCCTGGCTGATTGACCCGGCGCTAGGCTGGAGCTTAGTCCTGCCGCTGCAGACATTCCGAATGCAATTGTGATGAATCTCTTTCTCCTAGGCAGGCGTTTAGGTTTGGAACTGTGATTCCACGTCGCTCATAAACCTACACGGGTTTGCCATGGCTGAACCGTGAAAATGACTTCGGCAGGGTAAGTCCGAGTATTACGCGTATCTGCACTGAGATCACAGGTGCCTGGGCATCTTGAGAACAGATTGACAGGGCGGTGGTGTCTGCATTGGGACCGGCTTGGCGCTGGCCCTGGGACTACCGGTACCCCAACGTTTACAGCGTACCGGAAGAGGTGAAAGCTTAAGTTGTCTTGGTGTTTGCTGTGCTCGTGCGGCCGCTCAGGGTCCAGTGCCGACACACGTGGCGCCGTGATTGGTCGGCTAGCCATGGTTGCAGATATTAAAGCCGATTGGCGAAAAGCCCGCCGTCTGTTGATAAGGCGCTGGACAGTGATCGCGATATTGCCATTGCATCGACTGCGGGCTTGCCTTGCTCGTCCGGCGGTTTGCCATTGCTGTCTCATTGTCGGATCGGAGCTGCAGAACGTGGAGATGCAGGATAGGGGGCTGACAACAGGCATTATATTCGCCTTGGCGGTCTCCTAAGAATAGAAGCGACAGGGACTTTTGGCTGCTGCCTGAAGGTCATCCTTGCCTTTCCTCATCAATCGTGGGAAATCATCAATCAAAATACAAACCGATTGGCGCTGTGGAGTAGACACGGATGACAAAGGTGGCCTGAAGAGTCGCGTCCCATCCCTCTGGAAAAGCCAGATGAATTGGCTTGGAAGGCTTCGAAAGCAACGAAGGGTCTGCCATGGAGGACGCCACGCGTTTGTCCCCACGCCTTGGTGGTGAGACGACATTTACCTAATGCCACGGAGGTCCGGGCCACCTCAAAATGCCTCGTCTGCCGCGCCGCCCATGGCCTCACGTGATGACGGGAAATTGCTCCTGGGCATCTCGGTCCCTGACGATCTGCTCGGTTCCCGAACCCGACAAGCCTGGACGGAGCGGGAGCAGCCAGCGCTGGGCGGCTTGGGTGGCGCTTGGCGAGAGAAGAGGCAGCATGGCCTCGCGGTCGCCGAGGGGCAGGTGACAGCTTTGGATCTGGGCTCATCGACCGCGACCGCATCTAGACATGCGCCGGTCTGGTCGGCGTGGGCGTGGCATGCTGGGCAGCACCTGTGCTTCGGGTTCCAGCGCATTGCAACGGATGCCGTTGGCTGGCGCTTGCAGGGCTGGATCCCTCGACGCGCGACGGGCGCTCGGGGTTTTTCGATGATGGAGAAATCAAAATGCCAAGGCTTTCGGATCATCCGAATCTTGCCAAGGCTGACCGTGTCTGCCGCTGCCCCTCCCTCTTCGCACTGTGGTGCACCTGATCTGACGTCATTTCAAGATGTGGAGGTTAGGTGCTTTCCTTTTCGGCGGCATTAACCACACCCGCGACTGTGGCATTCGAGGAAGGCACGACTGGGGCACCTGAGCACTGGGGAAGTAGCAGAGGCAGCGTGGAAGGAGCAAAAGGCATTCGAACCAGCATGGTCAGGCTGCCGAAGGGGATGTGCGATTTCTTCATTTGCAACCGCAGACTCGTAACTGGTGTCCACTTGACCATCACGAAAATTTGATCACGCCCTTCACTTCATACAGCATAACTCCGACCCACCGTCGTGTCGATGCCAAGACGACCTCTACAGACTGCCGGGCCGTCGATTTGAGCCAGCACTGTGCTCTCTTCGCCCACTCTTCGCAATTCGCGCTCTATCCGCTGCAGGCCCCTGCAGAGCAAAGAATTTGCACCCAGCTGCTTGCCACTGTCTGTCGGCAAACTGTTCTGTCCGCAGCGCAAGGTCACGCGACACATGCGAACGCATTTGCAACAGAAGGCTGGTCAACTGGTGGACTGGCACACTGGGTTGTTCTAGGGTTCCCGCTGCCTTCCAGGCGTCGCCTCCCTTGCTCCCCTTGCTAGATCAGATCCGCTCTGCCGCCTCTGACGTACGTTCTACGGGTGTTATCACGAAAGTCTTGGCTGACGGTGTCCCTTTCTCCGTTTTCAATAGCCCGGGCAAGCAATGCGGAGTGACAACCGCCAGGTGTTTGATGAAAAACCGGCCTCCATCGTGGTCATCCGAAGGGACTGACTCGCCATCCGGGGTCGGGCCCGGGCCTCCTCGCGATGCCTGTCGTCCCCGGCCAAAACTCAAAGGAGACCGTTCCTGGCTGGTTGGTTCACCCCGTGGGAGAACGGTCTAGGGATGGAGGCGGGAGGGAACCCCTCCAAACAGCGTTGATGGGAAAAGGCGCATCCATTCTCAAGACCCTTCATCTCCAACACCCTTCATGCCTCCACACAGTTGGCTCATACACGTTGTCCGCCAGTGCTCTAGATTGTGGGAAAAAGGGGCCCGGAGGTCGCCGCGGCCGGCGATGATGGAGATCAGCATGTCGTCGAGCAGTCTGCGACGCTGCTAGACCGCACCGTCCTGCCTTGCGCGAGACATCGACCCTCCGAAGTGGGCTTTGCCGAGCCGCCAAAAACTTCTCCCGCTGGCACTCATCAGCGGACGGACGTCACACTCGGGTGAGGCTCCAGGAGGCTGACAGAACTGACCAATACGAGGCGCCGCTTCCAGTCCGTCGCCTTCCCAGAGACCGCACGACTCGGGCTCCGTTGCGCCTTGCCTCCCACGCCTATTACCTAACATCACCAACGCCCTGCATCTTCGGCCGACTTGACGCCCTAGCGATGTTCGGATCCTTGGCTGTGCGGCGCAACCCACCCAGGCCCAGTCTCCAGTCGAACTTCACAGACTGTGTAGACCGGGTCGCGACCCTCCATCGAGTTTTGGATCACCCGCTCGAGTCCGCCCCTCGGCCATCATGCTTTGCTTAAAACCCTTCATTTCGCTATCTGTGGCTGACCCGTGGATGCTCACTCTCGGTCTTCCTTCTTGACGTACTAAACAACGCCTGGCGTTTTACACTTTCGCGGCGTCACCCACCAACTGCCGCGGCACATGCTTCCAGCCATCAGCATCATCAGACGCCACCTTTAAAACTTCTCTCAAGTTTTGTCGGTACCTGTCTTGTGTTCCAAACACCATCACCATCGGCTGGACAGCCGAGTACCGCCCAACATGAACGACTTCTTCCACAAATGTCTGAATAAGATCGCTCCCCCGGCAAACAAGTCCGAAGATGGACGTGATGCATGGGGTAGCCGACGGTCCTTCATCCTCGCCGCCATGGGTGGCGCCGTCGGCTTCGGCAGTCTTCTTCGATACCCTTCCATTGCCTACAACAACAACGGTCTCCAGGTATGTCAGCCCTCGTGTACGCAGTATGGACCTGGCTCTGACTGCCCTGCCCGCAGTTCTTCGTGCCATATCTACTGGCTCTAGTCTTCCTGGCGATCCCGACCCTCATGCTTGAGATCGCCATCGGACAGGCCTTCCGTGCCGGCTGCGTCGTTGCATGGAATACTGCAAACAAGCGCGCCAAGGGTGTTGGTCTGGGCGTCATCTATAACGGTTACGCCGTGACCATCTATTTCGTTCCCATGATCGCATGGATCATGAAGTTCTTCCGCTACTCCTTCCAGAACCCGTTGCCGTGGGAGGGACAGCCTCAAGCCTTCTACGACAACGCGATCCTCGAAAAGGTCGATGCCATTCCAGGGGAGTTCGGTGATGACGGCAGCGTCATCAGCTACGTTTCCTATCCTGGCACCGCCATCAATGGTGAAACCCTTGGGTGGACCATCTTCACCTGGGTCATCATGTGGTTCTGCGTGTTCCGCGGTGTCGGCCTCACGGGACGCGTCGTCTACTTCACCATGGGCATCCCTCTGCTACTCATCGTCATTCTCATTGGACGTAGCGCAGCGCTGCCCAACGCCATCGACGGCGTTCGCATGTACATGGGCCATTGGGATTCTGCCAAGCTCGCGACAGCAACTCTCTGGCAGGAAGCCTGCGGTCAGATCTTCTTCTCGGCAGGCATCGGAATGGGATACTACACGTCCTACGCCAGCTACAACGCCAAGTACAGCAATGCAGTCCAGGATGCTGTCATCATTGGCTTCGCCAACATGTTCGTCGAGGTTGCTGCTGCTTTCGCCGTTTTCAGCATCGTCGGCTATCTCGGCATGAGCCCTGAGACGGACGGTCAGCTTGACAGTTTCACCGCTGCCTTCCTTACCTACCCCGAGGCTTTGGCCCAGATGCCTGGCGCCAACTTCTTTGCCGTCGTCTTCTTCGCCACCCTCTTCCTGCTGGGCATGTCTTCCGCCTTTGCCATGCTAGAGGCGATGATCACGGGTGTTATCGACACTGACTGGGGCAAGAGGTGGCCTCGTCCCGCTGTTGTCACCATCATCATGGTTGTATCCATGCTCATCTCCATCTCTTTTACCACCGAGTTTGGATACGACATGCTTGTCGCCGCCGATACTTGGGTCAACTATCTCGCCCTCTTCTTCATTGTTTGGGCCGAGGCAAACTGCGCCACCAGCATGTATCGCTACAACGACGTGGTCGACCAGTGCGGCATGTTGTCCTTTGCTCTCTGGACCATCGGCCTGATGGGTGGCCAGGTCGGCGGTTTCGCGACTGGGCATGCTGTCAGCCCCCAGGCTGGCGCCGGCGTCGGTTTCGGCATCTTCGTTGTGAGCTGCGTTGCCGCCGTACTCGTCTCCAAGACGCCCGAGGCCGAGACTCCCCGTTTCTGGGGTACCTCGGGCCCCATCGTCCGCAAGTTCTGGTGGCTCGCTTTCTACCAGGTACGTGTTCTTCCCAAACGTCTTTGTGCCCTCCCTGCTGACTTCTTCCAGGGCAACCAGCTCCGTCGTGATCTCAACTCGGTCATCGGCCACGGCAATAACTGGAAGCTTCCTTTCGTCTTCGGCCCGGTTCTGAGGTACATCACTGCCCCCATCATCGGCATGCTCTTCTCCATGGCATACCCTCGCTTCTACGCGGTCCGCAACGACCCCCTTCACATCATCGGGTTTGCTTTCATGCACCTCGTTATCATCATGTCGTTCGTCGGCGTGATCATGCCCAGGTGGTTCGACGTGTTCGTTCCCCGTAGCAGGATCAACGACGGAACGTATCCGGTCGCCCCTGGCATGATCCTGAAGCGCGCCAATGCTGAGAACGACTTTGCCGACGGCGTGTCGGACGAGGAGACTGTCATTCCCTCGAGCCGCGAGTCGAACGAGAAGTTTGATGAAGACAAGGCGAAGCGCAGCTCGTCGGATCTTGGCGACGCGGAGAAGGGCGTGGCGCCATCACGATCATCTTTCAATGGCCAAGAAAGTGAGGCCAATCAGAACCGAGTGCCCGCGGTGCCCGAGCCCGTGGTGCAAAGGTAGGCGAGTGGCTTGACGCTGACCGAGTGCCGCCGTGACCGACACGCGATGCTTGCCCGCCTGCTCTCACCGTGAAATGAGGATGACCTGGTACGACACAATGCTACGATCGCCGGAGTGATGGTGACGCATACGCCTATGCAGAGGATGGGAGGCTTGACAATCGACACGACACCCGGAGTACCTACCTGGATATCCTGCCCGGACTCTTCACCAACCGTCCTCGCCCGGTTTCTGCCCGGATTCTTCACCAGCCGACTTCACCCGGTTCCTGCCCGGACCCTTCACCAAGCGACAAAGCCCGGACCTTCCCTCCCGGTACCGATACCCGTCCGACTCTGGCCAGACACCTGCCCAGCCCGGACACCTACGCATTTTATTCCACACGCGACGCATCGGTTCGAGCCGTGACATTGGGTGGCACATGTGAAGATGTCATTTTACGTTTTCATAGAAATATACAGAGACACGCTTTCATGACAATGCCTGCTGCGCGGGCGGTCGGTCTTCGGCCATCGTTGATCACTTGATTCTGAGCATGGTAAGTTCGCATCTGCTAGGTCGTGCGTGATACACTGAGAATTTGCCGCCATCTCCCGAGTTTGGCGCATCTCCTCAAGCACTCTCGTGGGCATCACGAGTCGTGTTTAAAGCTGAAACTGGTGAGATGTCGGTTTCGCATTCGGGCACCTACTTCCAGGGATTGTCATGAGCTAGCGACGCAATACGCTTGGTTCGGAGTCTTGGTTCACCCCGAAGATTTGCATGCTACCCCGCGGCGATGCTGGACGGGCCCCGATGATCTGATAAGTTGAGGAGTCTCCAACTTGAGGTCCTCAGGGCTCGCCCTGGTAACTCATGACGACCTTTCACCAGTCACATAATACCATACCAAAGATATCATGGCCCATCGCACGTGTCTCACGATCATCGGCGCCGGCGGTATGGGCGTCGCCATCGCGCGCCGCCTCGGCGCCGGCCAGCACATCCTCCTCGCCGACTTTGCGCAGGACGCGCTCGACGCCGCCGCCGAGTCCCTCCGCAGCACCGGCCACAAGGTCTCGACGCGCCTCGTGGACGTGGCGGACTTTGCGTCGGTTGCGGGCCTCGCGCAGCACGCCTCGACGCTCGGCGACCTGAGAACCGTCGTCAACACGGCTGGCCTCTCGCCTGCCATGGCGCCCGCCGAGCGCATCTACCAGGTCGACCTCGTGGGCACCGCCAACGTCCTCGACGCGTTCCTCGAGATCCTTCCCCCCGGGGCCTCTCTGACGTCCATCGCCAGCCTCGCGGGCCACATGAGCGCACCGTCCGTGCCGGCTGATTTGGAAGCGCACCTCGCCACGGCGCCGCGCGACAAGCTGCTCGACCATCCGGGCATCGATACCGCGGGCTTGCCCGGCGCGGCATACGGCATATCCAAGTGGGGAAACGTCCTGCGCGTGCGGGCCGCGGCGCGGCGTGCCGGGGATCGGGGCCTGCGCGTCAACACTGTCAGTCCCGGGGTCGTGGGCACGGCCATGGTGGCGAAGGAGCTCGAGTCCGAGGCGGGCGGGGCGATTCGCGACATGGTCGAGAAGACGCCGCTGCGGCGCGTGGGGACGGCGGACGACATCGCGGGCGCGGTTGCGTTCCTGGCCGGCGCCGAGGCGGGGTTCGTCACGGGGGCGGACCTGGTGGTTGATGGGGGTTGTGCGGCTGCGCAGCGCTGGCAGTAGTCACGTCATGAATTGGCGTTGGAGGGTTGTGTCTTGATGGATTCCTGCGGCGCCGTCGTGAGTTGTGAATGAGATGTACAACACCACGTGCTTTTGTCGATGGGCGGGACCCTGTCTGTCATCTCGCCCCGCTAAATAGACGTGGACCGTTAAATTCGTGCCGAGGCAAATAAGATACGCATTTTTCCACCTCTGCATCTTCACTCTCGCCGTCTTTCATAATGGCCGCAGCAACTCCCAAAGGCACGGATATGCCGCGGACGCAATCTGAGATGAAGAAGAACTACCTCGTCCTCTACAACGCCGTCTCAGCCGCGACCTGGGCCGTGATTCTCGCGCGCACGCTCACGAGCTTCGCCAAGCACGGGCCGGGCGCCACGTACGACGGCGTCGGCAATCTCGTGAAATGGGCACAGACAGCCGCGTGTCTCGAGATCCTGCACTCTCTCCTCGGTGGGCGCTTTTTCTTTTCGAACCAATCGCAAAATGTCGGACTGACTTGACTGACTTTTCCCAGGCATCGTGCGCTCCCCCGTCGCGACGACGGCCCTCCAAGTCCTCGCCCGCTGCGCCGTGCTCTGGTGCTACGTCGAGCAGTTCCCGTCCGTGGCGCGCAGCCCGGCGTACACGTCGATGCTGCTCGCGTGGAGCATCACGGAGGTCGTGCGCTATACGTATTTCGTCTTCATCCTCAGCGGCTCCAAGCCGGCGCCGCTCGTGTGGCTGCGGTATAGCATGTTTTACGTGCTTTATCCCATCGGGTTCCTGAGTGAGTGTTTTGTCGTGTACGGCGCTGCGGGGCCGATGCGGGAGATGGGGAGGTGGTGGCCTTGGGTCAGTTATTTCTGCCTGAGCCTTTATGTCCCTGGTGAGTTTTGCAGGTCTGATGGTGGGGGTTTTGGGCTAATGATGATAGGGTCGTATGTGCTGTATACGTACATGGTTAGGCAGAGGAGGAAGGTTCTCGGTGGGAAGGGTGGTGGGAAGGGTGCGGATGCGGACAAGAGGAAGTGAGGCGAGCTGGGTACCGAAACGCAGTCGGCACGGTGGCAGTAGGACCGTCGAGAGAGGCTCGGTGGCATCTTGGGATATTGGGCAAGGTATCGCGGGCTGAAGACTCAATGGAGTCCGGCAAAGGGCATTCAGGTCATCAGTAGCACATCCCATTCGATAAGATGAGCTGGCCTCACATCATTCTCGTTTTCTTGTCGCCGAGATCCCGGGAGAGAGGCTTCGGAGCGAGCTTGCACACTCGACATGGCCGCTGTCTCATGACCCAGGCATACCACCTACAAAGAACAAGTAGAAAGATTTCCCGACCAATATCTTCTCTGTGAGTATGATCATATGCGCGTCAGAGGACGCCTCGACGGCCACTCTGTTCCGCTCCATCTCCCCTCCTTCTACGCCTGTCGTCCTGTCGGGCCATGGATGTGAATCAAAAAGCAAAAAGAACATACAACACCGGGTATTCGCTGGTCGTCACCGACCCAACTACTAATCCAGCCCTCATTGGCTTATCTATGGGAGAGCGGACGGGATCCCGAGTTTTCCAATGGGTATGGTCGTATGTGATAGGTAAGGCCTCCGGGGTTGCTCATGTTGTATTGGCCGTGGGAGGGTTGTGTGTCTTGGCTTATGTATCACCAGTTGCGAGGGAGCTCTGACCATGGGGTGGAGCAAGCTAGTCCGTTGAGTCAAGACACGAATACAAGGCCGCAACGGGTTTCCTGGGCGAGACTTGCGAGGCAGGCTTTTCCCTGGTGCAAAATCCAAAAGGCTCTCCCCTTTCCCTGTGACATCGGCGTTGATCAGATATAATGAATACCTTACACTACAGTCAAGAGTCCAATCAAGGTCGGGGCGCCTGTACCTTGAACCTCCATGCCAGACAACCTCCACTCTTCTACTTGTCCGAAGAATACTTCTGTCCCTCCTGTGCTGGAGGCTCTTCTCATGACGGCACGAAAGAAGCAGCGCTGCATACCCCCCAAGCACTTCCTCTACACCCATTCGAAAATGATGCTATCCCAAAGGAAGCCCCTCCACTTCGTATATCGCGTGACCGTGAAGCTGACGGTATTCACCCCCTCCACCAAAACCCCAGGCTCGACCCTGTACTGCAGGAACCGCCACTCCCCAGACGTCTTGCCGGACCTGTACAGCGCAGGGTCGCTCGTGAGCGCGTCCTTGCTCAGCGACCCGTACACGCGATCGTTGACGGCGATATCAAGCGCCGCGCTCTGCGAGTACCCCGCCAGCGAGACGCTCAGCAGCGCAGCCTTGTTGGCCGCAATGTCGGCAGCCGAGATGTTGAACTCGATCGTCCACGTGCCGAGCGCCGAGGAGGCGTAGTACCAGTCCGACGTCTCGGAGCGGCCGACGACAAAGGTCAGGTTCGCGGGACTCTCCTCCGCAGCGCCGTGGCGGTAGGGCGCGCCTCCGTTCCGGAACCCGAGGGCCTTCTTGTCAAAGTCGCCCACCTGGAAGATGCGCGCTTCCCGGGGCGGCACTTCCCATTCCAAGCGCCCGAGGTGGAGCGTCTTGTCCTTTGTGACTGTGACGCCCGACCGCGTGAGGTTCGTGTAGACGTCCGCGAGCCTGCCGCCGTTCGACCACGCGTAGAGCCCGTAGGAGCCGGCGCGCACGTCGTCGAAGGAGAAGCGGCCCTTGTCGTTGGCGTACGTCGTGTAGTAGTAGTTGCTGCCCTGGACCGAAGTCCGGATCGACGTGTCGGTGTCGCCCAGGGACACGACGGCGCCAGACGCGGGACGGCCGTCGGAGAGGAGGAGGGTGCCTTGGAGGCCGCCTCTGGTGTTGTACGCCTTGTCGTCGAACCAGTCGTAGGGGAAGTGTTTGAGTTCTTTCTTTCGCCGCTGCTGGACGTCTGGGATGCTGCCGTTGTTCTGGAGGAGTCAGCTGAAATGCACTCGCACTCTGAGAACGACTGAGCACTCACCAGGTACCACAGCCAGGGACCCCATGTCTTGTTCGGCGGCTGGGTCGTCTTTGCGCCCACGCGGAAGTGCGACGTGTCCTGGACGACATTCAGCTGCACGGCGTCCCCCGTCTTGCTCTCGCGGTGCACAGTCAGCGTCTGGCTGTTCACGTCCCCGTTGAAATACTCCGTCGACGGATGAATCCACCACGAGCCCGCGCGAGGGCCGTAGACGCCGTAAAAGTCCCTGTCCCTGACGGCGCTGGACCAGTCGTACTTTGTGACGAACGAGCCGTCGGCGAGCTGCCACGTCTCGTCCTGGACGTTGGTGGCGGTTGCGTAGAGCGCAAAGGCGGGCAGCGGCTCGTTTTTCAGGTGCGTGCGGCCGTGGGTGAAGTGCGCGGGCGCGAGGCGCCACAGCGTGCGAAGGATGCTGATGTCGGGCAGCGCGCGGTTGACGAAGTACTGGTATGCGCCGGCGAGGTCGTCGAAGATGACCCAGTGCAGGTCGCCGGCGGGGGCGGAGAAGCTGACGTCGATGAAGTGCGTGCCTCGCCTGGCTATGGTCGCGTTGGTGTAGCGCAGGTTGTTCTCTCCGTCTGCCTTTCGTCAGTATCGTGTCCCGTAGATGCTGTCATTGGGATGGGCGTACCGTAGCCCGTGTAATGGCCTGAAGCGGACCCCACGAGATCTTCCCCCGGGAGGCCGTTCCAGAAGAGCTGGGTCGCATAGACGGGCCCCTGTGTGACATTCCACAGATCATTGCCGATGACCCAAGATCCATCCGGCAGGGTCTCGAGGAACGGGCCTTTCGCGGCAGACACGGCGGAGCTGGCAAAAGCCCACAAGGGCCACAGGGACAGGTGACGAGTACGCATTTCGACGATGCTCCAGAGGTTGGCCTGGAGAGAAATGATCACCTGGGCCGGGACCAATGTCGCATTTATATCCATTGCTCCTCACGAACCTGGTGGTAAATGGCCGTCGTCGAGTTCGGGGTGTGATATCGCGAGATGGGTGCCGGCTGCCGAGACTTGCGAATGGCATCATCGGCCAGTGCCGTGGTTGGCTGCGGCAGTCGGCCGGCACATCGCCATAGCTGCATCTCTTGCGTCAAGCGACGAAATACCGCAGAACAGGGGTCCACGGCACCGTTCAGAGGAACCGAGCCAATCCAGCGCCAAGTCTGATGCCTGTCCAATATTCACATGGGTACAACAAGTCGAATGACGGGATCATTCAGTGGCACTAGAAACAAGCGACGGACGATGAAATCTATGCCAAAACGTATTCAGATCAAGCCGGGCAAGTTCACTTGGAAGCACCGACTTATCAGGGGTCCTACCATCAGCTTTTGACGCGTGATACGAAGTGCGCCGGTGACTCGTTTACGTCCACAGCAAATCGGATGCCATACACATATTGGTGGCCTCGACGTGACCTGCCTTCACACCAGTGGAATATTTTATTTGCTCCTAGAAGATATTTTATCATGCCTCGGCAGCTCAGCAGACTGTGTCTAATCTGTCGCCACCTGCCACGACCCAGGCCTACGACCTATTCCCCGCGCTACACATTTTACTCTTTCATCGTCCCTGGAGCCGCAGCCTTGTTATATTCTCAAAGCACATGCGCGCATTTCCCAATTCGCCATGAGTCAAGAGATGGTCCGGTAACCTGGATGCCGTCCTGAACAAGGGCCTGATATTGGCAACGCCTGTGGCTGATCTAATCACGTGTTTTAGACGTGAGGGAGAAATGATGAATGGCCGGACAACCCCGCTCCTTCTCTAGAGCGGACGTATCAACTTGATACGAACCCGGCCGACCCAGGCCGGCTGCGAAGCACGCACACTTACAGATCAGGATCACCATGTCGGGCTCGGCCATCCTCACTCTGCCCGCCAGCCCGGCCGACATCCCAATCTGGATGTTCGAGACCGGATACACGCCTCTATCGGCCGAGGAGCTGGAACAATGCGTCGACGCCGGCCGCATCCTGCAACGGCCCCAGGACATGTACGCCACAAGTGTCATACAGCCCACGGCCGAAAAGCACGGCATCGCATCCAGGCTCGGCGTGCTCGTCGTGGCAATCAGTCCTTCCACCGGCGACTCGATCCTCCACTCGGTGGCGGCCGCGGGGAACGAGGACGGCATCTTCGTCATCAGAGAGTTCTTCGGGACGCGCCACGGCTGGCGAGGCCGCGTCCTCTGCGCCATCCAGCACGCCGTCATGACACACCGGAATCATATTGGAAACACGGCACTGCACGCGGCCGCGGCGGCGGGCCACCTCGTGCTCGTGAAGCGGCTGTACCGGATGTTTCACCGCGGCGCTTTCATAGCGGACGAGGGCCCTGATATCGAGGGGGGCGAGCTGCATGCTGAGGACTGGGTGCCCGAGGGCAGGGGGGACGACGCGTGGGCGGAGAAGGCGCTGCTGTTCCTGTGTATGGAGAACAGGGCCGGTCGTGTTGCGAGCGACGAGGCGCGCCATCACGGCCACGAGGAGGTTGCTGCGTTCCTGGAGGCTATTGTTGGGAAGATAGACCCGGAGGGCCGGAGACATGACGCGGATGAGATGAGGTGTATTGAAGCGGAGGTGCGGGCGGAAGAAAGTATTCCAGAGTCATCTTTCGAATCGTATCGACAGGTCGTGGCGGCGAGGCGGGCGCAGGGAGATGCGCTTTGATGTTCGGTTGAAGCTGCTGTGTTGATGGTAATAGCGGTAAGGGCCAATGCTCATCATATGCCATTCGTTTATTCTTGGTCTGAAGCCCTTCTGTGAAAATCTACTGGTCTGTCAGGCGACACTTAGAGGGAGAGAAGATCAGCACTACGGTGGATTGGACCACGCAGCCAACGGGGTTCAAGGCTGCCCCATGTCTCATCAAAACTGTTATCACTCTCGGGTACTTCGTGACTTTAACATTCACTGTTCGAGAAAGCACAGACGCCACGTCAAGATCAAGGGAGAAGACCTGAGTGTGAAGCGAATAGAAGACGCTGGTGTGGAACTGAGCTATTTCCTGCCCAGGTCTGGCGTGAGGTTCCACGCACAACACAGATAGTCTACAACACGTAGCGGATCCCCGACACATCTCCGTTGCGGTCGAGCTTTGCGTTCTCTTTCTTCAGCCAGAAGCGAAGTGACAGTGATGCAATAACGCAAACAACCAGGGCGGAGGCGAGCACGATGCAGCCAGTTCGATACAGCCTGGGATCGTAGTCAGCAGAGGCACAAGCAGAAGACACGACAGGGGTCCCTACGGAGCATCGGTCTTGGGATACAGATAGGCGCTGCTGATGTTCGTCGCGTTGCTGACGGCAGTGGCGAGGGCAATGGTCACGGCCCTCTTCGCCTTCGGACGAGGGATCGTCGAGGATACCCAGGACAGGACGAGCTGGAAGACGGAGAAGGAGCCGACAGCCTGGAGGAACATGGCCTGACAGACGAAGCACGTCAGCCCTGATTTGAGATGCGCATGGCAGTGGACTTACAAAGTAGCGAGCGCCGGTGTTGTGGGTAGATGTTGACAGAATCTGACCGACGATAGAAATGCAGCAGCCCGTGACGATGTGGAAGCACCGCTCCTGGGTCTTGCCGCTGTGCCACGAGTTGGTGATGGAGTAGATGCAGGACAGGAAGTAGGGCGGGGCCGTCAGCAGCAGGGTCTCGACGTTGCCGAAGCCGAGGGTCTTGACGATCGAGGGGAAGAAGTCTGGAGAGTATCTCGTCAGTTGATGGCCGGCTATGGCAGTCATCGGCACGTACAGGTGAAGCTCATGCTCATGACGGCGCAGGTCTGGATCAGCACGAGGAGCCAGGACTTGGGGTCGGCGACCGACTGCTTGAATCCACGGAAGACGGACTCGGTGACTGTGTCTTCGTCGCCGTTGTATTCGCGCGAGAGGCGGTACTGGGCCAGGGCGGCTTCGGTCTCGCTGAGCCAGCGGGTGTTGCTGGGGTAGTTGGGGAGGAGGAAGTAAGCGGGCAGACCGACAACGACCGTCAGGGCTCCTTCGAGGATGAAGATCCAGCGCTGCGGAGAATTGTGTGAATAATAGGAATAGGCAGAAGGGTTAGACAAGGCGGGAAACGAACCCAAGAGGCATAGCCGCCGAGGCCATCCATGCCACCGACGATGCCGGCGGCGATCAGCCCGCCAAAGGCCGAGGCGAGGGTGTAGCCCGAGTAGAAAATGGCGATGCGCGAGGGCAGCTCGGCGCGGGTGTACCACGACGAGAGGAAGAAGATGCAGCCCGGGAAGTAGGGGGCTTCCGTTACGCCGACGAGGAAGCGCAGGACGACGAGACCCGTGAAGTTCTGGACGAAGCCGGTGGCACCCGAGACCTGGCGAGAAGGAGGCGTTAGCGGCGACACAGGGTATGGATGGAGGTTGTACGCACGACGCCCCAGATGATGACCACTGTCGGCAGGTAAATGCGAGGCTTGAAGACGGACAGGAGCATGTTGGAGGGAATCATCATGGAGATGTAACCGGCTAGAAGGACATTTGGTCAGTTTCGATTTGATCCGAACCCATCTGCCCAGCCATTCGACCCTAGACATAACGTACCCCAGAGGATCATGACAGCAGTCTGATACTGTCTATCGTTGATATTGAGCGACTCCTCGAGGCCGCCAAGGCGGGCGTTGGCAATGGCATTGCGGTCGAGGATGTTCAGCAGGAAAAGGATGATGAGAATAGGCAGGCTTCGGAAATCAATCCTGCGGACCAGCTTCTTTTCCATAGCCTGTAGTTCCTCGGCGCTGAACTGCCGGAGAATCTCGGGCATGTTCTCGTCCTGAAGGACTTTGACATCCTCGACGTCGGCGGCGGCCGCCTTGGCCTCGATGGGGTCCTGGTTGTGTTCCTTGGACATGACGGTGGTAGAGGCACTCTCTGTGGAGGGGTTTGTAAGTTCCAAGAATTGATTTCTCGATATGGTTTCTTCACGGCAGGCCGTGGGGACGCACTATGGACAAGTTGACTTGGTTGGAACTGAGTGCAGGGCCAAAGCAGCGAGGAGACCAATATATACACGCGTAACGATTCCCGTGGGTGGTAGACTGAGACGAGATGCAGCAGCAATGCTACAAACAAGTCTTTCTCAGCCCTCGAGCTGCGGAGAAGATGGGCTTACCCCGGGTTTGCCGTCAGCCCCTCCCCATACCCCAGAAACCCGGGGATCAAGGCGGAGGCGGGTCGAGATCGTCACAGGACAGGCATCGGATTTACGCCGAGACCACGCCCGGCCCAGTGAGCGGGCCTAAGTGGTATGGATCTTTGGGACAGTCTAATCGCAGCCGTATGAGGTGCAGATCATGGCACCATCGTGACCAGCGAGACTGAGTCAACCCCTCGGCAGGTGGTATTCGGCGAAAGCGCCGATGCTGCGACTAGTCCCTGCCGGAGCCGGCGCCGACTGTCTGCTCCCCGAGCTCGCGACTGTATGCATCAACCGTAGCCGCAGGGCCTGTATCTGGCATGGTGTGTTTTGGCTGGACGGATGTGCAATAGCCACGTCGTTATGCGACGCGCTCCCCGGCCTGGCTCCGGGTTGCATCTCGGCTACGATTCCACCACCCGTGCACAAATTCTGGCTAGACGAAGTCGTTTATTTCAACGGTCACTTTTGTCTCCAGAGATCTCTTGGATCGTACTATCGCACCAGCTTCTACATCAGTGCGGTGAGAAGCCCAAGTCACCCAGTGATCTCACCTGTCCCCTCACCCTTCCAGACGCCACCCGCCGAAGCCTAGTTCACCATGACACAACGCGACCTGGTAAAGGCTGGCGAGCTTCAGAAGCACGCTTCCAGAGACTCGTGTTGGCTTCTGATCAATGGCGAGGTCTGGGACTTTACAGACTTTGCCTCTGAGCATCCAGGAGGCCAGGACAGTAAGGACTCACCGCGAGTCGGCGGCTCATCGCCCTGGCTGACATAATGACAGTCATCTACCAGCATGCCGGTCGCGACGCCAGCGCCGAGTACAACACCATTCATGCGCCTAAACTAGTCGCGAACGAGCTCGGCGCCTCGAAGAGAATAGGCAGCTTCGACAAGAACAGCACACTGCCCAAGTCCAGCACACAGACACCACCTCCATCTCCCTCGTCGAAGCCAGCCCGCCGACCTCTGCAGAGTCTCATTAGCAGCCACGACTTCGAGCAGGCCGCGTCCGAGAACCTCACCGAGAAGGCATGGGCCTTCTTCTCCTCCGCCGCCACGGACTGCGTCACGCACAGGGCCAACACGGACTTCTTCCAGCGCATCTGGCTCCGGCCGCAGATTCTCAGGGACGTGAGGCACGTCGACGTAAGGACGAGAATCCTCGGTAGCGACGTCCCGTTCCCGCTCTTCGTGAGCCCCACGGCCATGGCCAAATTCGCCCACCCGGAAGGCGAGCTCGTCGTGGCAAAGGGATGTGCCCGCACAGGCGTGCCACAAGTGGTAAGTCCTGCACCCGCACACCTCTCTCATACATTCAGTCAAACTAAAACCCCAGATCTCCACCAACGCCTCCTACCCGCTCGCCGACATCACGGCCGCGGCCCCCGGCAACCCCTTCTTCCTCCAACTCTACGTCAACAAAGACCGCGCCGCATCCGAAAAGCTCCTCCGCGCCGCCGAGGCCGCGGGCTGCCGCGCCGTCTTCGTGACCGTCGACCAGCCCGCGCCCGCGAAGCGCGAGGCCGACGAGCGCGTCAAGGTCGACGCCGCAGCCATGTCCCCCACACCCAACGGCGCGACGGCGCGCAACGACAGCCGCGGCAGCGGCATCGGGCGCACCATGGCGTCGTTCATCGACGCGGGGCTCAGCTGGAAAGACGTGGCGTGGCTGCGGAGATCGACGAGGTTGCCGATCGTGCTCAAGGGCGTGCAGACGGCCGAGGACGCGGTGCGGGCGGCGGAGTACGGTATTGATGGGATTCTGCTTGGGAATCATGGTGGGCGGAGTCTGGATACGTCGACGCCTGCTGTCATGGTGCTGCTGGAGCTGAGGAGACGGTGCCCGGATGTTTTTGAGAGGCTGGAGGTGTATGTTGACGGAGGTATTCGGCGGGGCACGGATATGTTCAAGGCGCTGTGCCTTGGGGCCAGGGCCGTGGGTATGGGGAGGCATTTCTTGTATGCTGCCAACTACGGATCAGAGGGCGTCGAGCAGCTGATCGAGAGTAAGTGTCAAGTCACCTTTTCAAGGCTACTTACTAACAATACTGCAGTTATGAAAGACGAGTTCGAGACGACGATGAAGATGATGGGATGTACAGACCTGTCACAGCTACACGCGGGGTTGTTGAACCTGTACGATGTTGATCATTGGTTCCGGGACGGGGGATCTCGAGGTCACATATCAGTGGCAACTACAAAGTCCAGGCTATAGCGGGCTGCAATTCCGCAGGGAGAATCCTGAAAACCCTTAACACAGGCTACTTCTCGAAAGGGACCTCACATGTGACACAGTGGATCCGCGATACATACACTTCGTTGGGCATGTCTCATTTGGTTGAAGCCTGCGAAGCCCAAAGGGAGCCTTTACCATGATGCATTAGCGATGTTGCCTTTCAACACCTTGACTGAGATCACAAAGAAAGATCCTCATCATTCAAGTCTATGTCCTACAAATTGCCCGTGTCTACTTGAATCTTTGTCTTCATCCTAAATGGCAGCTCATCTCAGCTACCTCGCGTACACTGACTGAACACGGATCTCACTGTGACCTCGTCTGGTACAGACGCCGTGTCAAACGGCATGAGGCCATCTTTGCGATCACATGTTTCATATTCCCAATCATGCCAAAGAGTTACCCGTGATGGCCTTTACGGAGCCCGAAGGCCAAGACAGCGAGATTCAGTATCACCACTTGGCTTCTCCGACCTCGCTACCGCCTGCTAAGCACGCCGGGCCAGCCCTGTCGCTAGGGTCCGCGCACTAATACCGCAAGGTGACATTCGCAGCATGAGTTGCTGAGGGGGCTTCTCCCAGGAAGCTGCACGTGGGTTAAAGCCATTCATTTCGTGAGTGTGGGTGGTGTGGTCTCTCGGTGTCGTTTCATCCCATGTTCCCGATATTTTGTCTTCCCAGTAGATGTAAATTTCTACGAATTTTAGTTCCATGAGCTCACGGACATCAAGGTAAGCAAGCCCGAGACACCATTCAAGAAGGAGGGCAGAGCCAAGCTGTTCTTGAACCTTCGCTACATTGAGAGCTGCTGATCATGCGTCAAGCATTCCATGGTTTCGGGGCGAGGGATCTCGGACAGAACCGATCCCGTCATTCCGAACATCTAAGCGTAGCCTTGAGAAGCTCAGGACGGCAGCAGGTAGCACCAATGATTTCTTGTTTCTACTATCATCTCACTCACGACATAGCCGACGTGGCCCTTTCTCAAAGACTACGGCTCGTGCCCCAACCCAACCAACATCGTCCAATTCGTCTTGCAAAGCGCCTCCAAAGCAATGAAGGGCACCGACTCGTGATCGGTAAACACGCCACCGAGCCCATCATCTGCATCGCCGGATATATCCGGGTAGCGAGCAGCCGCCTCCCACATCCGGCCATCCACCACCTCTGGATTGATCGGCCGCGCCTCTTGCATGTCTTTCCTAGCTTCTCGCAGAAGAGGGACAATAAACGGATAGAACCAGGACTCCGCGTACCGCTCTAAGAAATGGTCCTTGTTACATGTATTATGGTAGAAGGCGAAGATCCTCTCTGTTGCCACGTTTGTCCCGAGTGTCAAGGACTGGATCCATTGCCGTTGAGATCGCGGGAGCTCAACGCTCGTCAGTTTGGATAGTCTATCCCAGACGCTTCCGAGCGCGCGGTATATGTTAGCCGGCATTTGAACGGCGTACGGCCTGAACGCCTCGCCATCATGCAGATGGTCCCTCGCAACAGATGCCGTGAGGTCGTGGTTGTTGTAGCGGAGGCCGTGAATCTCGAGCTCGTTCCGGCACTGCGTCTGCGTGAACTGCGATTCAAAGTCCAGAAAGACGTGGAACTCCGTCACGTCGTCGGGGCCCCGGCGCGGCCCGGGGAGCCGGGCGACGTGGCTCAGGTTTCCCGGGTACGTCCCGCCATTCATGTCGATGGCGCGGTAGTACTCCTGGCGCGCGTAGATGGACGCCGTGTACCACTGGTCCATGTGGTTCGTCATCTCGTCGGGGCTGAGGCCGGCCGTCTGCTCGATGAAGAACGTCAGGACGCGCGCGATGAAGGCGCGAAGGTCTCCGACGGGTCCCATGATGGTGCCGGAATTCAGGAACCGGCTGTCCACGAAGCGGGTGTCGTCGGTACTGCTGCCGTAATTCTTGCCGAACCTGTAACGCGGCACGTTGGAAGGGGGCATCAGGTCGCAGACAGGCTCGTTGGGCGTCGCGGGGAAGCACATCTTCCCCGCGCCGTACATGATGGTCTGGCGAATGCCGAGGTCGTGCAGCCCGTCGATGGTGACGCCTCTCTGGTCGGCGAGTCGCTGCTCGGACTGCGCGGCCATGTCGAAATAGCGCTCGATCATGACGCTGGCAGGTAGCTGGGCGATGACATCGAGGCTGTCGACGACGATAACAAGGTCATCGTCTGTTGCGTTTGTGTTTTGGAACCATCGGTTCAAGATGCGCAGCTTGGCGAGATGGTCCTGGGCGTCGTACTCTCCCTCGCCTTTGAAGCCGATGAGCTCCGGGATGGGGTAGTGGTTGACGAGGGCGGAGATGACGCCGGCACAGACGGCATCGGTGACGATGGACGAGGGCACGAGATAGTGCAGCTTCGAGATCCGTGGTAATTCGCCCTGCGTGGTCGAGGTGTGGATTGATGGGATGGAAGGGTACGACAGGGCCGGCCAGAGGTAGGCGATGCTCGCAAGGAGAGATAGAGGACCGAAGATGAGCAGGCCGACGGCAACCATGAGGTGCCGCCGCAGCACGACGGCCCTTTGGGTCAGCATTGGACAAGAATTCTGCCAGAGAGCGACTGGAGTTCACCCACGGATCGTGCTCATCATGTGCCGAGCCGCAGGTATATAGCAGATCGCAACGCCCGAGACATCCTGGCAGAGCACTTTCTTCTGGTCTAGCGGCATGATATTCCGTTCATCACAGAAAACGGCCGCAGAGGATGGGAAATTTGCCATCGCTCGTGAATCCGGTCGACACTCATCCCGAGGCGTTTCCTTCATTTTTGTGACCGGCACCATGATGAAAGCGGCAATGGTCGGCCGAACCCCTGAACTAGAGCTGTCACAAACGAGCCAGCCGCAGCGGGCTAAGCAATTTTGGCTCATTGAAAAGAAATAATGTTAGTGCCGGCGGGCTGGATCGACGGGCTGGATGCCGGGGTCTCTCATTCAGGTCTGGACGAGGCCCCTTTTCACTTCCTGGAATAAATCCTTGCGAACGCCTCTGTCTTGCCAGTCCCTTCACCTGAGAGCTGAAATTATCTCGAAGTGCCCGACAATGGAAAGCATGATATTGCCAGACTGATTTGTAAGATGCCGTCTCTATCGAGGCGACACATGCTCTATGGAGTCTTCGCCTTCATCTTCACCAGCTGTCTCATCTTGGCGTATCACGACCCCCTAGTCGACACCGTCAAGTCACGCCTACCAACCTCACACGATGCGCTACCATCACCACCCGCCGGCGTCGTCATCAGGGACAAAGTCGCCACCATCACAGACACGCTCTTCACGACCCATCTCATCCCCGTCATCCTCTACTACCACTTCCTGCTCGGCCCCTCGTGGCCCATCGTCTTCTACACGTCCCAGGAGACCTACGACACGCACCTCTCGCCCAACGCAACCACGCCCTCAACCTCGGCCGCGTGGGACCGCGCCGTGGCAGACGGAGCCATCGAGACGCGCATCGTCGACGACGACGCCTTTAACCTCACGACCCGCAAGGGCGTCAACCTCTATCTCTCCAACCCCTGGCTCTGGGAACAGCTCGCGCCCGCCACGCACGTCCTCGTCTTCCAGGCCGATTCGATCCTGTGCGCCAACGCGCGAGAGACCGTGGACGACTTTCTCGAGTATGACTTTATCGGGGCGCCGCTCAACGACACGCGGCCGGTCTTCAACGGCGGGCTGTCGCTGCGGAACAGGACCATGGTGCTCGACGTCATCGGCGCCGAGGGCAGGGACTGGTGGACGGATTGGAACGAGAAGGGTGCCGAGTACGGAGGCCATGGCGAGGATGTGTGGATGAGCTACTGGATGCGTCGGCGGGGAGGCAGGCTGCCGACGATTGAGCGCGCGCTGGAGTTCTCGAGGCAGCTGCCGTGGCATATGGAGCGGCCGGGGAGGCCAATTGGGTACCACAGGGTGTATCGCGAGGACAAGTCCAAGGTCCCGGCGATTCGGGAGTGGTGCCCTGAGATTGACCTGTCGTTACCGGGGAAGCTCTAGGATTATGACGGCGTTCAATTGAGTCTATCAAGGTCAAATGCCAGGATCATGGGAGTATTGGGAGGTGCGCGCCATTTGCACCACGGGGCAATCCGAGGATACTCATTGAGATCAGGTCATGCTGACTTTAGTTTACTCCGCTAGACATCATCGAATCTTATCAATACGGAAGCGTCTGACAGCCCAGTGCCCTCCACTCCTGGCCCTGGCAGCGACCCCTGAACGCCAAGTCTGCAGGGTGACTCTGTCGATGCAGGTCATGAACCCGGATGGCTCCGTCACCCCGAGCACGAACAAATGTCAGGGTCGCAATGAGTCTCTGCATTCGACAGACGAAGGAGGCATCGATGATGCGACATTCCAGAAGGCTAAGATGAAGATCCTCTTGCATCCCGCCGCTGCGGCGATGCAAGACCTGCCAAGGCAAACCCCACGAATGTCACCTCACCTGCATCTTGAACCTACAGCACCCTCCCCCTTGGCACACAACAGGGCATGTTCCTGGCTTCACATCCTCACGATGGATTCGCTCGCCCCGCCGTACAAAAGACCGCAGACTATCGATTCCTCGCCTCCATTCCCGCCGCATCACACCCGGATGTCTGGCGCTTGCCAGCTTCTGGACATCAGCCGACAAGACCATGTTCTCAACACCGCGCCTCGCCTGCAGCAGCACCAAGTCTGGAAATCCCCTCAAAGCAGGTTGGCGGAGCCTTCGCCAGATTGAGCATCGTGGGCCGTCAGCTTGCATGACCAGAGGGGTCCTGATGGAACCCTATTTAAAGGGCCTCCCCTCGAAAGGAGACACTGAACGAGAATGTGACAGGCCACGCTTCTCACTCGGGAACATTCGACGATGCGCTCCCCTCTCATCCTCCTCTCGCTGTCCCTCGGGCTCGTCTCCGCCCGCAGGCCCCTCGCGGGCCGCGACACAGACGACGCCGCCTCCCTCCCCGTCCAAGAGCGCTACATCCTCGAAGCCGCCCCCGGCGCGACCGTCGCCGACCTCGCGCGAAAGGTCGAGGCCAACGGCATCAAGGTCGTCAAGACCTTCGACACGGGCGACGTCTTCCGCGGCCTGAGCGTCGAGTCCGACCATGACAACGTCGATACGCTGCAGGAGGTGCGCGAGGTCGCGCGCGCGTGGCCGATGAACAGGTTCTACGTCGCGCCGGTCCAGGCGTCGCCGAGCGAGGAGGCGACGAGGGCGAATTGGTCTGTTCACTGGGCGACGGGCGTTGATAAGCTGCATGAGGCGGGCGTCTATGGCAAGGGTGTCAGGATTGCGGTTATTGATTCGGGGATCGATTATAACCATCAGGCTGTGAGTTGCAAGTCAGAGGGTTGTTGATGGGTTCGCTGACGGGTCCAGCTTGGTGGCGGCTTTGGCGCGGGACACAAGGTTGTCGGTGGCTATGATCTGGTCGGAAACAGTATGTGAAGATGCATGCCTTCATGTCGAGATAATGGACACTGATCGTAGCACAGGTTACGACGGGACCAACGCGAAAGAGCCCAAGGAAGACCCGATGGATATGATCGGTCACGGGACTCATGTCGCTGGTATCATTGCAGGCAAATCTGCTGGGTGAGACGGTCTGATCATTCAGTCGCTTGGAAATTGGAGTTGACATGATCGTGCCAGGTTCTCGGGCGTCGCCCCTGAAGCCACCCTCCTCGCGTTCAAGGTCTTCGGCGCTGTCGACGGCACCGACGAGGACTCTCTCGTGGAAGCGACGCTGATGGCCTACGAGGCTGGTGTAAGTTCTCAAGGCACTTGCTCAGTTCATCCAGAGTCCTTCCCGTCGAGCTATCCTTCTCGAACTCGCCGCTGACACCTCCAGGTCGACATCATCACTGCCAGCATCGGCCGCGCTTCGGGCTTCTCCGATGGTCCCTGGGCCTCGGTCTGCTCCCGCATCGTTGACAAGGGCGTCGTCGTCACCGTCGCCGCCGGTAATGACGGCGAGATCGGCCCCTTCTACGCCAGCAGCGGCTCCTCGGGCAAGAACGTCCTCGCCGTCGCCTCGGTCGACACAGGTCTCGTCCCCTCCAAGCCATTCAGTGCAACCTTCTCCCTCGATGGACAATCCAACACAACCACGCTCGGCTACATCCCCTCGGCCAACCGACCCCTCTGGAACGTGACGGACCTGCCCATCGTGGCCCTGACGCTCGAGAACACCAACAACGAAGCCTGCTCTCCCCTCCCCGCAAACACGCCCGACCTGTCCAACGTCATCGTGCTCATCCGCAAGGGCACCTGCAACATCTATACCAAGCAGGCCAACCTCAAGCAGTTCGGCGCCCGCTGGATCCTCCTCATCAACGACGACGCCCAGCCCTTCGCGACCGTCATCAACTTCACCCTCAACCAGTCCGAAATGGTCCTGATCGACGCCGAAGTCGGCGCCGCCCTCATCGCCGCACTCAAGGCCGGCGCCAACGTCACGGCCGACTTCACCCCTTCCGAAGACCCCTACTGGCGCGTCGGCTTCCAGACCGCAGCCGTCGGCATCCCCTCGTCCACCAGCAGCTGGGGCCCGACCAACGAGCTCGAGATCAAGCCCGACATCGCGGCCCCGGGAAGCAAGATCTGGAGCACGAACCTCGGCAACACCTTCTCCGAGATGAGCGGCACCTCCATGGCGTGCCCGTACGTCGCCGGCGTCGCGGCCCTGTACATCGGCGCCCACGGCGGTCGCGAGCAGCACGGCGCAGACTTCGCCAAGCGCCTCGCCGAACGCATCATCGCCAGCGGCGGCGCGCTCCCCTGGCAGGTCTTCGCGCCCACGGGCGCGCCGCGCGACTTTGGCTTCCTGGCCCCCGTCCCGCAGGTCGGCAGCGGCATGATCAACGCCTCCAAGGTGCTCGACTACAAGACGTCGCTGCGCTTCGAGCGCTTCGCGCTCAACGACACGAGCAACTTCAAGAGATACCACAAGGTCGACATCACGAACACGGACGACGTCGAGGTCACGTACACTTTCGCCCTCGAGCCCGCGGGCGGCTTCAACGCGCAGGGCCGCACGCCCTCCCTCCTCGGCGACATCGTCGACACGCAGCCCCGCGAGCTCGTGCCGCGCGTCACATTTCCCTCGGGCACGTTCCGCGTCAAGCCGGGCCAGACGCGCCAGGCGCAGGTCAACTTCATGTACCCCACCGTCGCCGACCCGGAGAAGTACCCCGTCTACAGCGGGCGCGTCATCATCAAAGGCAGCAACGGCGAAGTGCTCGCGATCCCATACACGGGCGCCGCGTTCGACTTGAAGAACAACCTGCGCCGGAACCTGTTCCCGCCCGGCTACCCCTACGCGCGCAGCGGGCCGCGCGGCGAGGGGATTGACGCCTACCACCGCTTCGGCTTCAACGTGAGCCGTGCCGCGCAGGACTTCCCCAAGGTGTACGCGCGCTTCAAGTTCGGCGTCAAGGAGCTGCGGTGGGATATCTTCGAGACGAACTACAGGGAGCATCAGTGGAAATACCCGCCCGTGGTCGGAGAGAACGGCTACGTCGGGTCCGCGACGCTGTCGCCGTACGCGTCGAGCTACAGCAACTTCGACCCGGCGACGATGGACAGGGAAAGGACGGTGCCGTTCCCGCTGGGGGATATTGAGAGGTCGGACTCGTGGAATGATCTGACGGATCGGCTTTGGTGGCTGGGCAAGTTGGCGAATGGGTCGTATATTGCGCCTGGGAACTATACCATGCGCTTTGCGGCGAGGCTGCCATTTAGCAACCCGGAGCATTCGGATAACTGGCATATTTGGAAGACGCCGAATATCGAGGTTGTTGGCTGAGGATGGGCTATTGGCTCACAGTCGGTTGAGACGTCAACTCGCCGACGCTTGTATGCAGAGCTGAGACAATCATTCGTCTACTCAAAAGAATTGAGGGGAATTCATGATTGTGAAAGCCTTTCAGTCGTCAAAAATAAGTCATCCTAATATTTTACTGCCGAAGCCGTCGCATGTGCGGTGGGTTGGATGTGAGTCAGTCAGTCATGACACCAAAAGCTGAACGACGATAATAATACCGGCCCCGATGGCTTATCCTCTGAAGAAGATTTTGACTGAAATTTGCATTGGGATTTTGAGAGCACATCATCAAGATGCCATCTCAAGACTCACGCAATCACGTCGGTCATTCAAGCGTAGATGGTTGCAACGAGAATGGCTTCCCCACGACGCAGTCAACAAGTCCCGGCAGTCGAGACTTTAAAGCGTAGGCAAGCAATAGACGGCATACCGGAGACCCCGAAAGAAATCCCTGACGGTGTCATTAGGGTTATTGTATCAAGTTGTGGTCAATACCCAGGGCTTGTCCGGCTTACTTATATGGTCAAAAGGCCGATATAAGTCTACCCACAGCACTCGGAGACTGAAGCAACCTCGTAGCCGCGGAGGCATGCAACATGCAAAGCCAACATAAATTTGACCAAGACGGAAAGCCTCACATGTCATGGCATTCTCACTCCCGTCTGCAAGAGCTACCCGCGGGAACGAAGCCGTCTGTTCCGCTTCCCGGGCCGCCAAGCCGGATAGCCTCCCACTCATCGTCCAAGACGGACAGCATTTTTGCAGTGTATCTGCCGCGGGAAGACGCCATGACCCGGCAAACCACGGCACTTGGCCTGAAAAACCCTGAATCAAGCTCACATATGCTTGCATCAATAAAGTCCCGATTGGCAGCCCCCCTCGCCAAGCCTCCTCGATGACTCGCGCCGCACGCCCGCGGGTTCACTTCGATCCTTCATAAATCTCTCGTCTCCATCCTGCCAAGTCGGCACCGTCGATGCCCAGAATCCTTGCCCAGCATCTCGAACCTCTGACAAAACACGACAAGCTCACGCAACGCGGGGCCCCATGGCTGCATCAGACTCTGCGCGGGGACGGGACCGGGATCTCGTGTCGGGAGAAAATCTACACCCCGGAGTCGCCTCCTGTATAAGAACGCCGCTCACGACTCTCACTTCTCCATCCTGAGAAAGCAAGCCAGCAGCAGAAGTTTCCCTCTCGCCGCCGACTACATCTCTGCCATGTCTGACAACAAGCCCACAACGGCCGAGGGCCGCACCCCGGACGAGATCCAGGACAGCCAGGTCGTCAATGTCGGAGACGAAAAGCGCGACTCCAACATCGAGCACGCTGATCGCGCTTCCGACGAGGAGAAGCAGGCGATGCAGACCCCGTCCGTCACGGCGCCCATCGAGGCTCTCGGCATCCCGGACTGGCGCGAGCAGGAGAAGAAGATCGTCAGGCGCCTCGACATGACGCTCATGCCCATGCTCTGGGTGCTTTACCTGTTCAACTACCTCGACCGCGCGTCCATCTCGTGAGTATACTCGCACACGATCATTTTCACGACTTTTGCTGACTTGTGAAATAGCCAAGCGAGACTGAGCAGCTTCGAGGCCGATCTTGGGCTCACTGACACTCAGTTCGCCACGGCCGTCTCCATCCTGGTTCCTGGGTGAGTACACTGCGTCTTTGGAAGAATTTGAGATGCCCTACTGACACCTTCAGTTACGTCGCCGCCCAGATCCCCTCTAACATGATCCTGCCCTACGTCCGACCCAGTCTGTACCTCCCATGCTGCGCCATCGTCTGGTCCGGTGTGTCTGCCGCGACCGCCGGCGTGACCAACTACCACGGCCTCCTGGCAGCCCGCGTCATGCTGGGCCTGTGCGAAGCTCCCTTGCTTCCTGGTGTATGACGCCCTCTCTCATCTGATCTACGGTCAACTAACACACCCAGGCAATCTACATCATGAGCTGCTGGTACACCCGCAAGGAGATGGCCCTCCGCACCGCCATCCTCTACACCGGCCTCGTCCTCGCCATGGCCAGCTCCGGCCTCATCGCCGCCGGCGTCTACGCCGGACTCGAGGGCGCCCGCGGCATGGCCGGCTGGCAGTGGCTCTTCATCGTCCTCGCCCTCGCCGGCTCCGCCTGTGCCATCCTCGCCCTCTTCCTGCTCCCCGACTACCCGGACTCCAAGACCGGCAGCTCCCGCTGGACCATGACGGAAGACATGCGCCGCATCGCCGTCGCTCGCATCCAGGCCGACCGCGTCTCCGTCCCGGGCGCAAAGTCCTCCTCCATCTGGTACGGCCTCAAGCTCACGTGCATGGACTACAAGACGTGGATTTTTGTTGCTATCAACATCTCCATCTCCGCCGCCTACGGCTTCCTCAACTTCTTCCCGTCCATCGTGCGCGGCTTCGGGTTCGAGTCCCGCACGACCACGCTCCTGCTCACGGCCCCGCCCTACCTCTTCGCGGCCTTTGGTTCCCTCATCAACGCCCGCTCGTCCGACCACTTCCGCGACCGCGGCTGGCACATGTCCGCGCCCGTCGCCGCCGCCATCGTCGGCTACATCGTGTGCTGCGCGACCGGCAACGTGCCGGCCCGCTACGCGTCCTCCTTCCTCTACATCGGCGGCATGTTCAGCGCCAACCCGCTCATCAACACGTGGCTCGTCAGCACGCTCGGCCGCACGCCCGAGAAGCGCGCGACGGCCATCCCCGTCATCAACGTCCTGGGCCAGATCGGCAATGTCATCGCGCCGTACTTCTTCCCCGACAGGGACGAGCCGAGGTATCTCATGGCGTTCCTGCTCATGATGGGCTTTGCGGCCATTGGTATCGCGTGCATTATGCTGCTTAAGTTCATGCTGCATCGCGAGAACAAGAAGCTGTGGGAGAGGTCGCAGGCCGAGGGGACCGTGTATAACCCGTACACGCTGTAGGCGTCAGCTGCAGAGGAGTTCGGTTTGGCTGGCCGGGTGTCAGGTGCGAACCTTGGACACGGTTCTTGGTCATGCCACCCTGGCTGGCAGCCTGGGGTCTGTGGACCACTTGGCTGTTGACGTTGGTGAGCCGATGTGGTTGAGAGGCATGCGGCTGCATGCGCAAGGAGGGTTGCGAGTGTGTGGCTGTCGTTGATAAGCGAGTTATTTGAAAACCAATTTGGCTGTTGCACCTGTTCTGCAGAGGGCTCCGTGAGCACCTGAACATGTTCGCTTTGACCGTACTGAGAATCTTGAATGGGAGTTAGGGGTGATGACCTGTCTCTTGTGAATGTTCCCAGTATCATCACCGCCTTCGCCCATGGTGTCCGTAGAAAGCCAAACACTCACACCAACACACCAGTTGTAGGAAGGCATTCAATTCATAAATATCATATCTCATACCAACAATCACATTTTCTCCCCGGCCTCATCTCCCCTCATTTCGTCGCCGTCGTGAACTGCCGCCCATCCCGCATCTGCACCCACCCATCAAGATCCATCGTCTTGATAAGCGTGCTGAACTTCTCCGTCCCCTTGGCCGCGGCAATAGACGTCCGCGTCTTGGCACTCACACCACCCGGCGCGCCGTCCGGGTACTCAATGTGGAACACCGCCTTGCCCGCCTTGATAAAGGCCTCGAACGTCCGGCCCTCGTTGTACTTGACGCACTCCTCGTTGACCTGGTAGTCGACGTGGTCGATGACCTCGCGGATGATCTCGCCCGCGTTCTTCAGGCCGATGCTGAGTCCGTGCTTGCGCGCCTCGCGCGACAGGAACTTGACAAAGTCGACCGAGTCGGCCTTCTTCAGCCCGAGGCCGTTGCTGTTGCCCTACGCGCCGTAAGTCAGGGTACTTGAAATGCGGATGGCGTGCACTTACGTAGCCGTCGACGTTGTCAGGGTCGATGCCGTCGCACCCCTTGTCGGCCGCGAGCTTGATGCGCGCCGCCATGATGTCGCGCACATTCTTGCTCTTGAGGTTCAGCCAGCGCTCACCGGGCCAGTCGTCCATGGGCTTGCCGAGGTCCGCCTTTGCGAACTTCTTGGCGTCGGGGCGCCACTCCTCGTACGTGCCGGCGCTGAAGTAGCAGATGACCTTCTTGCCGAGGGCGTGCAGCGCCTTGATGGTCTCGGCGCTGTTGTCGAAGAGGTCGATGTCGTAGACCGCTACGTCGGGCGTCACGGAGGGCCGGCGCGGGTCGATGTGCAGGGGCGCGTTGAGGACGATCTGCCAGGAGGTGCCGACGGCGGGCACCCAGGGCTTGCGGGCGGCGCGCTCGTCGAGGGGCAGGGCGGAGGAGGTCATGATGAGTGTTGTTGCGAGGGTGAGGAGGGTGCAGGGGTGGAGGAGGAAGCGCATCTTGGCGGTCTTTCAGCTCGAGACACGAGGCAACGGGCAACGTAAGCAGAGGCGCGTTTCCTGAACGAGTGCTAGGCTCGGTTGATCTGCGGGTGATCGGCAACTCAAAGATCGGATCTGCCCTGGGAAGAGGTCATGGCGGACGAGACACGCGGGGCGGCATCTTCAAATACTCGTGGCCTCGAGCCATCCTCGTGGCAGACCCAAGGCACCATGAGTCCATGACCGAATATCCCGCGAGTGATTTCTCTGGAATGTAAGACAAGGGGCAGAAGACTTCTCCCCCCCAAGATTGCAGGGGCTCCAGAGGCGTGCGGGACTCAGGGGCCACGATCTAGATTCCCGCCCGGAATGCATGCGGCCACCCTGCAGCCATTCTCGCACTTATACCGTTGGGGCCTGGCCGCAAGCGGCACATCCTGGGGGAGGAAAAGGTAGGGTGAACGGGAGAGACACATGGACGCTAAGAAAGGCTTGTAATACCACGCGATCGCGAAACAACAGATCCCGCCCGCCGACGCCACCGGGAGCATGGATCGAGACCCGATTCTTGGCAAAAGCTCCGCCGTCTGACATTCCAGCCATCGCGGCCATCATATGCAGCCTCCCGCGACACCGACGACGCCCGCTCCCTCATGTTGACTGCTGCTGTCTCCGAGGGTGGTGTAAGTGAAACGACAGCGGGAAGATTTCAGGGGCCGGGGAGAAGAAATGACGCAGAGCTTGGCCGCTGGCATCGCTTGCCATGTTCTGCGATGCCTGTCGATTGCGCGCCGTTGTTGCTCCCACTCGTCATCGCCGCAATCAGCCGTCCTAACAATCCTAGCTCCCGGCTGGGCAGGTCACACATGCCTCAGACATTCCGGTTCGAACCTAGAGCCTAAAGCTTGGGTTACACTGTTGGCACTTTCAGCTCGTTAGCGGCAGGGCTTGCGCCGTTGCGACGTTGGTTGGCGCCAGCCCGTGCAAGTTATTTCACGCAAGGGAACGGACTTCATCCGTAGTCTGGGGCTAGACAGCCGCAGCTATGGCAATGAGACGAATCGATGAGAACCTTGTCGAATCTAACGAGTCATAAGCAAATTGGTCTTATAGCCCATGCCTCGTAAACTTCATCACCTTTCCTATCCCGTTTAACCCAGCCAGTTCCGGATGAATCCTCCTCATCAACTCAACGAGTGCCTGGCCTGATCCGTCGGGATAGTCATGTCACTAACACCTCTCCCTCGGTGTTAGGTTTCTAATACGTCATGGACAAGGGCTTCGCATGCCCGGAACACCGAAGCTCTTCGGCATGATTCTTCGTCATGAATCCAATTCTGACGGCCTCCTTCGGTCAAGACGGAAGCAGATGATTCGGAAATTTACAGGCATGTCCATTTTCCAGGCGAATCGTCTGCTCTCAGAGAATTCTCTCAACTAGCTTGATCCCCTCCGCTTCAAGCTCGACTCTGATAGCATCACAAATCTCACGCGTATACGGCGCCAGCACACCCGGCTCATTCAGCGGTTCGAATCCATCGAGCATCAGCTGCGTGGCAATGGCACAAGTGACGCCAACCGACTTGGACATGGCCGAGTAGCCGTCCGGGTCGCCGAAGAGCTCAAGGGTAGACGTGATGGTGTCCTGCCCCAGAAAAAGTCGGTTAGCAAAAGCGACAAATATGACAAGGGAAAGAGGAGAGAGAGGTGTTTTGAGGCTTGCTTACCTTCGAGCCGTCCTTCCACTCGACGACAAATTTGTGCTGGAGCATGACAAGATCACGCTCGCCTGGCTGGAAGCTGCATAGTTTCTGAAGCTGCGCCGACAGGGTGTCGAGCAGATTACCTCGTAGAATAGGCACGTCATCGGAAAATAGACCTATCCAGCGCAGCCCCGACAGGACTTGCTCGCGTTCATCCGTGGTAGTCCATGTGCAGCGCCGGTCAATAGCGACAATGAGATCCGATTCGGTAGAAGATGGGGCTTCGATGGCCCGCTGCTGGATCTGCGCCCACGTCATGCCGTCCTGCAGCCAGTCCTTGCTTTCAGTGTCAAGCCATCCGAGACTGATGAGGGCCCGGACCATAGCAGGGTTTCCTTCGTAGCGGAGCGAGCCCCGGACAACGGTATCTGCCTCTGGAATCTGGTAGAATTCACGAAAAGGCAGAGAATCTCTATTGGGATAAGCAACGAAGGAGTATCCGTCCATGACGTGATATGGCACCGCCTTGCTCATGAGGTCCTTGTTTGAGATCTCAAAAACCTTGCCATCTTGGAGGAAGGTCGCTGAGTTTTGCTGGGAAAGCAGGGCGCCGCGAGGGGACCACGAGAACTATGCAAGCCAGGGAAATCAGGCAGGGCTCGGGGCGTGGGGATCACACCAGATGACGAAATACCTTGAATCGAAGTGGGTTGTCCGCAGCCTCGGGAGCCGGAAGACCACCACAGTACGAGTGGAACTCCTTGACTTTGCCTCCCTTGTCGTGGATCTCACCAATGGTCTTGACGGCGTAGAGATGGTCGACGCCCGGGTCGACGCCGACTTCGTTCAAGACGGTGATGCCGGCCTCCTTGGCGGGACCATCGAGCTCACGCACGGCAGCAGAGACATAGCTAGTTGTCACGACATTGGTCTTCCCCTTGATGGCCGAGCGGATGATGTCTACATGGTAGATGAACGGGACGAGGGAAATGACGACGTCGTGGTCCGCAACCTGGCTGTCGAGAGCCGGGGACTGGACGTCCAGGGCGATTGCCGTGGCGCGAGGACATCCGACTACCAACTTCTCCGCAGCAGAAAGTGTGCGGCAAGCTAAGAGAAGTAATCATGTTAGTCATACAGCGAGGAATGACAGATGCGAGAATCGGAGGACTGACCGACTGTGAGGTGGTTGGCAGCACTTCGTAGCAGGTAGTCGACACAGGGCTTCGCGACCAAACCACTACCAAGTACCAGGATCTTCTTCTGTGCCATGCTGATGCGGTCTTCTCGTGTTGATGCTCGGTCAAGTATGGAGTGAATGATGGAGTGCCTGCTTAAGAGTGATGTTGGGAGCAGAAGGGACCAGACGAGGGGGAAACTATTGTAGGAAGTCTGGAGTCCTTTCGTCAGCTCGTGTCTAACTGAATTGTGGCCGCTGCAGAACACTTGGAATCTGCTCGTAACAGAAGATAACAAGCACATTGTGTTGACAAACTCTGCAGGTACAATAGTGAGTCATTCGGTGAGATGGGTAGCAAGCCACCGAAATCATGGACCAAATGGTCAAGCCTGGCGATGATAGCTCCGGGCAAAGGCTTGCAAGCGGCGGCGCCTGGTTAGCCACATACACTGCGCTACAAGCTTATGCACATACGCCGGGTCGTCACCTCGTCTCCCGGTAGTCCGTACATATTTCTGACCTGCTGGATGAACATGTTAATGCTGAGATTGCTTTTGAACTGCCCTTGGACGTGGGATGGGCGTTTCACTCTAGAAGCCGCGCTACTATTCATGGGCGTCTCCTGGTAATAAGCCGGTAGAGCTACATAGTATCGATTGATCTCTGTAAACTGGCATCACTTTGTGAGAGATGCCATTCATCAAAAAGCCGAGTCCTTCGGACGTATTGACAAGCGTCATTTTGAGGTCAACCCGCTTCATCATCAGCTCTGACATGAATCAGCATTAGCAAAATGAATTGATGCCCCTGGAAGAGCCCAGTGATATTTCAAGGCTCTGCAATCTATTACGATAACGGCATGGAATGCTGAGCAAGATACGACTCGACGAAGAGCACATCATCATCATGAAGTCTCCCTTGTTACGCTCCTGTCTCTTTGCTCGGTTCAGCGGCTCTCTTTGTTGGTGAACGAGCCTTGGAACCCACCCCCCCCCCCCCCCCTTTCGCTGAGTATCCAGAGGCAAAAAGGCGTCATCTAATATGCCGAGCACAGCAATGCCAGTAGCTCTCTGAATATTGCGCCGCTCAAGAAACTCGTTCAGTCCTAAGTATGCCATGGACATGCACATTCTTGTAGTGACCCAAGACTTCCACCCTATGGAACATCCCTGAGCTCCAGGCATTCAAACCAGACTTATGTATGGTAATCTTCGAACAATTGCATAACGGTTTGCAAGTCAGTGGGTAATACGCCAGTGTCCCCGAGGTATTCCAATGCCAAGTCGATACTCAACGAAACGCCCGGTTTTCGGGAGAAAATAGGGCAAGCCAGAGCCGACCCCGGAAAGAAAGTAAGATCGGGTAAATGACTTACCGAACCAGGTTGGCGCCGCATGGGTCAAGAGCCAAAAGCGCGAATCATGAGCCCTGAACAGGGGTGAAGGGATCGTCGCTGTAATCTGCCTTGGCGAGCTGAAAGAACAACCAGGCAACCAACCAACCCCCGAGGAGATTTAAATAGCTCAGGGTCCGCTTGGCGAGGGGTCCAAGGGCTCGCATCCTGAGTTCTGCCCAAATGTGCACAATGCATTATCCGACATTCTCAATCCTGGTCTCCTTACTCCTCCTCCCTGGACTGGCCTGTGCCCAAAGAAGAGGAGGAGGAGGTGGAGGCGGCGGAGGAGGCGACCATGGAGATGATTTCGACGGCGATGACAATGGCAGCGACAATGATGTAGGCGGTAGCGGAGGTGACGGAGGAGACACTGTTTTCCCAAAGAAGCCCTGCGGATGGCACGAGCGACAGAAAACTTTTGGTCTGCCGGGTATCTACTATAACGGGAGCATCACAATACGCCATCGCATCACCGAGAACACGGCCTGGGACGAAGAGCCAGAAGACGAGCTCGACGTGGGTTGCGACAACGACGACGGGTCGCTCAAGACATACACGTACCCGGCCCTGCTTTTGATTGCTCCTACCGGCAACGAATCCGATACCAACCCCATGCACTGGGCGCTCCGCGCATTCCAACCGGCGGACCAAATCAGGGGACCGCACGGCGGTTTCGTCGACATCGCTCAGCGCTGGGTATACATCAGATCAAGCGACTTCATCGTGCGCAACGAAACACTCCGCGACCCGGACAACTCCGCCCTCTGGTCCCTGCTGGATACATGGCGCGACAGCGACGCAACGCGACTGAACCAAGAAACGCAGGTGTACTGGCCGACAAATATCACCTCGAGGGAAGGCGGGGTCTACGCAGCCCGGGCCGAGTACACGAGAACACCGCCAGAGATCAAGGAGGGGGACTACAAGCTTTCTCTGCGCAAATACGGGAAGTACACCAGCCAGTTCATCACCCTCAGCGACGTCTGCGTGTGGAATCAAATACGGACCAGCATCAACGACGCGCCCGAAGGCATGCCGCGAAGCGACATCTACCAAGGCGACTCGAACGTCAGGACATCAACACCCACCGTATGGCTGGCCAGAGGCGCAACGGCCGAGCTGGTGGACATCGGCGCCGAGTCCATGACCATGACACTCAACAACAGCCTGGTTGCCGCCGTGCCACGGAGCTCAGGTCGCGAAGCAGGCTGTCAGGGAAGCGATCCCGATCCCTTTGAAATGGGTCACTTCGGCCTCGTCCATTCCAGCGACGGCACGAGCTCTGATCCAAAACCATGGAATCTGACCCTGAGCATCAGTGTTTCGTTCCAGGGTTCCATCGTTCGCGAGAATAGTACTAGTATCAACGGATTCGAGGATGGGAAGCTGGTGTTCGGAAAGTCCTACGATGGGTTACTCATGGAGCAGGGCGGGATCAAAGAAGAAGAAGACGACGACAACACCGGCACCGCACTCGGTAGGAATCTTCAAGCTTTGGTAGGCGTGGTGTTCTGCTTTATGCTCGGCATCATAGTGTAACGTCTATCCATCATGAAGCCATTTGTCCCAGCTTGCTTGCCCAAGGGCGTTGCCGAGTTTGCTACTGAACAAGCCTTGAACTCGACAAGCCAAAGTCGTGCCAGGACATATTATCCCGAGCAGACCGGGAGACTGCGACTTCAGGTACATCTGCTTCCCTACAAGGATAGCTCGTTGATCTGCAGTAGTATCTTCTGGATGAACTTCATGCCCAACGAGATGCCATCTCGGTCAGCTACGTCAACCCCTTCGAAGTCGTCACTGTCCTCGTCAAGGCATGTCAGACACGACATGACGATCTGGGAGTACCTATCTCCCACGAACCGAGGCAGCTGCGTCTGTGCCAGGTGCTCGAAGTAATCTTTAAGAGAAACCGAGGCACCCCAGTGCCCGCCGCGCCCCGTGCTCTCCAGCCACGAGTCGAAATTAGCAAAGAGCGAGCCGGGCTGCGGCACGTCCTGCTCGTCGTACGATATGAATGACTCGTGCAGGCCGAGCTCGAGGAGGCAGACGCCGAGGCTGTAGATGTCATGGTGCATCCTGTATCTCTCCTCGGGGAACTCGCCCTGGCGCGTTGGGTGGCGGTACATGTTGCGATCCCATTCCGCGTCGCCTCGGAGACTCGTCGCCCCGTCGGCTGCCCTGAAGTTGTCAAAGCCCACGAGGAGCGCGGGGTGGGTGTCGCCCTCGGCGTCTTCGAGGAGCAGCACCGACTCGGGCCTGACATTCTTGTGGACGAACTTGAACGTGTGCACCGACGAGACGGACCGCGCGAGCTCCCTGGCGATCGCGAAATGCCTGCTGAGCGACACGAAGCTGTCCTGATCTTTCTGCTCGAGGAGGAATTGGCGGAGCGACTTGCCAGTGTCGAACCTCTCGGGTGCCCGCAGGACGAGGTCGAGGGATGGATGCGCTCCCGTGGCCGGGTCGCCGGGTACTTGAATGACACCCTTGCACTGGAGGAGCCCGAAGGCGACGGGGTCGGCCTTGGTCAGCTTGCGTGCGAGAACGCGCACGTCTCTTGCCACGGCGTTGGGATCCGAACCGGGCCGGCACACGACAGAGTCGATGATGAACCATCTGGCACTGGGCGGATTGGTCGGCCGGGCGATTTGGACGGTCGAGTACGGAATATCGCGCCTCTCGAACTCGACCTGCGGCAGGAAGATGGACGCGTGCCGCGACGGCGTCGGATAGAGCGCCTCTCGCAGACCCTGGGCCGCGCCGAATGGTGTCTGCGTCTGCCTCGCGTGTCGTCGCAGATGTGCCCCGGCAGATCGGGTTCCCGAGGCGGCCGCCTGGCTCTCTTTTTGCCTCGCCCTGTCCAGCTCGTCATCGATAGCCGCGGTGGCAGTCCGCATGATGAGGAACCATGACGGGTCGAATCTGGCGTGCCACGCCTCGACCTCTTTGATCGCGTCGTCGATGGCCGACTTGAGAAGCGCGTACTTGGGGCGCCTGACTCTTTGCGCGAACTCGAGAAATCCACGGCGCTTCTCCGACTCCGCTTTGAGCGTCTGGTTGATCAGAGTGATTGCCGAGGACAGTCGTAGCGCCAGAGTCCGGATGAGGTTGTCCAGGATGCGGCGATGCTCGTCGTCAAGCTCGATCCGCTGCACAAACTCGAGTTGAGCCGCCGTTCGGTGCCACGCCGACTCGACAATGACGATCCGATCCGACACCTCCTCTTGAGCTAATTTCCATGTCTGGCAGTACTCGATCAGCACCCGGCCAACTCTGTCGAGCCCATGTTAGCATGCTGCTTTTCTCCGGGGGATTTTGCTGTGGAGGAGCAAAAGAGGTGTACCGACTTCCAGCAAATCTCAATTCCAGAAAGAATTGCTCCTGCTTCCATGGTTCATTCACGGTGCAAGTGTGTGTGGCTGGCCCGCACCTTGCTCGGGCATGGGTTCAGAAGAAAATGCGGCTTCCGTTCGCTCTCGTGCAAGGGGTGCGTTGTTGTCTGCTGTGGACATGAAAAACGTTCGCCCGCGGCACGGGCCTCACAGACATCAAATATCCCTGGCATCCTGGCTTCGAGCATTAACGACACCTTCGTGCCTGCTTGTCAATCATTGGCTGGTCACCCCGGTTGTTGGTGGCGCAAGGGCTGGTGTTGGCTGATCCTACATGCGTTGGCAAGGGGAGAGCTGCTTGAGAGCCTGATCCTCGAACAGGGATACGAGACGCACGAGACACACACCACAATATGTGGGAGGGAGAGGAGGGCGGGGGGCAGGCTGTGTTTAAACGCTGCAGAGCATGGGATGCGGGAATTGCTGACTAGCATCGATGCAGCGTGCTCGTCGCCAAGTGGCATGACCGACTCTATTGACCATCAGCCACGGCATTAGCTGCAGGCGATGACGAACCACTATTGTAGCTTGAACCTGCGAGATGCAGGAGCCCGGGACGGAAACGAGGGCATCATCAGGCTGGCACATCAGGCTGGCGCTTGCAGGCCTTGGCGGAGGCGCAAGACTACATCCCCAGCCGGCAGGGAGCAGGTGCCTAGCCCATCGCTTTTGTGTACTTAATACACAGTCTGCAGGCGGATGGAGGCGTGTCATATTCGGATTCTTCACTTTCACCCCTATCGTTACCACCAACATGGATTCTGGTCCGTCCCCGGCGGTTCTGGCCTGGAGCCTGCGGACAGCCTTCGTATCCAAAGACGAGAAGCACCACGTGCACCCGGAAACAGGCTCCGAGACCTGGCGACGCACCAAGCATCTAGGCACAGGCGGTTTCGGCGATGTCTGGCAAGAAACGTGCACCTCCGGGACGCGTGCGAACCAAGCCCGCGCCGTGAAGCAGATTCGCAAAAGGAACGACATGATGGCCCTACTGGGACGAGAGCTCGACATCCTTGTGGCGCTTTCGACCGATGCCAACCATCCGAGGTACCTGCAGCATTTCGTCCAGTTCTACGGCTGGTTCGCGGATGACCTTCACTTGTTCATCGCTATGGAATATGTGCCGCATGGAGATCTGCAATCCTATGTTGGTCGGCAAATATTTACAGAACAGGAGACAGCCGTGATTGTGTCACAGGTTGCGACGGCCCTGGAATGCATGCATACCATCGGAATCGTTCATCGGGATCTCAAACCAGCCGTAAGACCAGCATTGTGGGAAAAGACTTGACCGAGTCTACTTCCAAGGACCAAGGCCTTTACGCTAACCGGCCTTGTTCTAGAATATTCTCGTTGCAAATCCGCGGCCATCGTGGCACGTGAAGATCACGGACTTCGGCATCAGCAAAAACGTAGAAGTAAGTCCAGTTCATCATCTAGACATCTACGTCCAAATTCAGGCATGGCCACAGCATGGATACCAACTGACGACGATTTCGCTCACGCAGGGCACGGCACTGAAGACCTGCGTCGGTACAGACGCATACATGGCGCCGGAATTATATGAAAGCAGCCACTCTTCTAGCGGGGGTTATACAAATGCTGTGGATATCTGGGCTCTCGGCGCAGTTGCCTACTGCATTCGAACGGGCAGCCCACCCTTCGCGAGTGCCTACGATATCTTCATGTACAAAACTGGCCAGAAGGATTTCCCAATGATCCCCTTGATGTCTTCCAGCGCCGGCTTCATGCTTTTCATCCAAATGCTCATGGCCAAACTCCCCGCGACGAGGGCATCCATCGAACAGGTTCTAGACCATCAGTGGCTCAAATCACTGGGGCAGGTCGCAGAAGCAGTTCCAGGGTAGTTATTCCCTCGCAACTCCAATCTACTGGGCCATGAACTAATTGTACCTCAGAAATGCTGCACCCCAGTCGAATATTTGGGGAGCCCAGGCCTCGGCGGCTTGGAACACCAGCATGAGCGCGGCCCAGGCCAACACAGCACGGCTGATGGCCGGGTCGAAAGATGCGGCCTCTCGCGGTCAGACCACGTATACTCCGTACCGTCCATCTCCGAATTTGACCAATGACTCCAATGTTGGACACCTCGGGTCATTGCAGTACCAGTCAGTCCAACAATCGACACACGCTACACGAGCATCCGATCCCTCACGTCCTCCTCAAGACCATAGGAGCAACACCTTTCCGAATGTTCAGGATCCAGCAGAAGTAGCTCACCCACAATTCACGTCTCCCAACGCACAGGCAACCTGGAATACGCAGACGAGGGGCAGTGGTATACAAAACTTCGCACCCTCACCGCAGCACCGAATATCTCGGCGGCCGCTCAATGCATCACAGCCCCCCTCTGCGCAGAGAACAACGGAAATCACTCCAGGAACCCAGCCTCGACAGCAGTCCGCCCGTCACCAGGCAGGGGCTCCAGAAAAGCCTTCATACTCCAAGGCTCACTCTAGCTCTTGGGACCAAGCACCCTCTTCTTTCAAGCCAGACTACCAGCCTGTGAGCGGGTCTAGAGAATCTTCTGCCCGATCACAGCCAAGAAAAACAAACCGCTGGTTCGATTCCGACTACAACGAACGAGACACCCGCGGGCCAGCCCGCAGTCAACAATACCATACGCAGCCGGGACACAAAGGACAATCCGATCCTCTCCGGGTTCCCGAGCAGGCAGCCTACCAAGAAGACGTGATTTTGGATCAGTCCCCTCACACCCGACAATCAACCGCACGAGCCGACTCAGGATACTACGGACAAAGCACAGCGTCAAAGTCACTTACACTTCCCACACAACAAGAACCTGTGTTTGAAGAATTTCACCACAGCTATCACAACGAAACGACATCGCCACCATCCTTCCGTAAGCGGCAGTCCCGGAAAAACCAGAGGAACCCTAAACGGACTTGTCTCTCCTGCGGACTCTCGTTCACCAATCGTAATGACCTGTTCGAGCACATCGAAGCCTTTCAGCATGGTGTCGATCCAGACACATTCATACCTGAGCCATATGAGAGGCCTTCGCGGGGGAGAAGTCAGGACGTCGAAGGATCTGAAGCACATGAAGAGCGACCCCAAAGCCCTGGCCAAACGCCAGCGGCCGAGTCAAATTACAAGTTCCTGCGATACGCCCACAAAGATCCACGTCACGTTTGTCTGATGTGCGGTAGGTATTTCAGCGATCGGAACCTACTATTTGAGCACATTGCCGCAGAGAACCACGGCGTCGACCCCAGCACCTTTGAGGCCGAGCCGTTCGAAGCACGTTCTCGAAGAGAACATTCAAACCAGTTCGTTCAAGAAACATTACAACACACTTGCCTCAATTGTGGTTCTAAGTTTCCGTCGCGGAACATGCTGTTCAGTCATCTTCGGGAGACGGGGCACGGTGCTGAACCGAGTCGAGAGAAACGGAGGAAGTGGTTTTGGCGGCGCTGAAGATTGGAAGAAGGGCGAACTAGTTTCATTGACAATGACGACTAGTGATTTTTGGATGAAATTGGTAGACAGGGATTTGTGGTGAGCTCACAACTTGGTTGAAATACAGTCTCGTCTGCACGCCATTGGTACCCATATCCCGATGACCGAGACAATCTCGTGACGAACTTGCCTCTCGAGGAGCACGATTCGCGATTGCCTTGCATTAGATCCGTGTGCTCATGCTTTTCATGGTCACATCTTCGGATGGACATTCGTCCGAAACTCCCCACAGCACCCCCAAGCTCAGGTTGCACTCCCGCCATGACTGTGGGACCAGAGTCGGGGGATCGCCACCGGGCAGCGGATGATTCTCAGTAACCCCCGGGGATTGTCAACGCGTTCGCGCCGAGGAGGAAATCCGAGGGGCGCACTGTCATCAGCAGCGGAATTCATTACATAGTACTCCAGGTGCCCTCACCGAGGAGGGGGGAGGACCTGTGCACGACTGTGGCCTTGGCACCCCGAATATCTCCAGCTTTCTGTCGCTTTCGCCTTGTTCGATTTCCCAGTATGGCCCCTTCCGCCATCGCAGTATCTGAGCCGACGACCATGACGCTGAAGAGCCATGTGTCTGATGCGGAAACCCACCCGGCCGGTGCTGACCTTGCGGATCTCTATGCGGAGAATGTCACGGCCAAAGTCTACCGAACAGCGATCAAACACCTGATGGCACAGGGAAATTCTAAAGCCAAGCTCCTTGAGAAAACATCAACATTTACTTTCGAAAGTCTTCCCCAGAGATTTCCGGAGACGGTGGCTCAGTCTGGAGACACTGCCAACAGTTACAGCCTCCGTGAAGCCAAGTTCTGGACTTGCGGCTTCTTCCCTGGTACTTTGTACAGCCTTTTGGAACGATACATCAGGTACCCCAGGTCAACCAACATCAATTTGGACCAATTGACGGTTTCCCGATTACGCTCCGAGATCGAGGCGCTCTGCAAGCTGTGGTCCGAGCCCCTCCACGAGATGGCCAACCGAACAGACACCCACGACGTTGGTTTCATCGTCATGCCAGCGCTCCAAAAGAGCTGGGAACTGACGGGCGATGCGCGAGCCCTCGACTCCATCATTCGTGCGGCGTGGAGCCTCGCGTCGAGATACATCCCGTCCGCCAAGGCCATCCGCAGCTGGGACCAGCACACGCAGAAGCACCGATCATTCATCGGACAATCCGAGAACGCCCTCATTATCATCGACAGCATGTGTAACCTGAACCTACTCTACTACGCCGCCAGTCACCTGCCCCGCGAACAGGGCCAAAAGCTGTACGACATCGCAACAACACACGCCGATACCGTGCAGAGAGTCATCCTGCGGCAGGAGAAAACGGCGACTTATTCGGACGGCGCGTACCGCGGGCAGTGGTATTCCACGTGCCACGTCGCCAACATCGATCCCGCTACCGGGGACCTCAAGCAACAGTGGACCGCCCAGGGGTACAGCGATACTTCGACTTGGTCGCGAGGACAGGCTTGGGGCGTCATGGGCTACGCTCAGACGTACACGTGGACCAAAAACAGGAAATATCTCGATATTGCGTGCGGTCTGGCCGAGTACTTCCTCTACAGAATGGACACGAGCCCCGCGTGTGTGGAGGTGCCAACTTCCAATGGTCACAACAACTTCAACGGAGCCAGTCTTCGTCATCAGCGCGGTCGCTACGTGCCCCTCTGGGACTTTGACGCCCCGATCGACAACCCGTCATTCCCTCTCCGCGACTCCTCTGCCGGCGCCATCGCAGCGAACGGCATGCTCATCATCGCCCAAGCTTTCATCAATCTTGGAGATGACCGTTTGGCAAGGCGTTTCCGCACTGCGGCCGTCGAGATCGTCGGTGATCTTCTTGCCGTGGCTCTCGCACCGGAGAAGGCCAAGCTCGTCGTTGGCGCCGATGGCATGACGGATGTGGAGGACGCCACGCTCGGGGAGACGTTCGAGGGTCTCATGAAATACGGCACTGCTTGCAACCATGAGTTCGCCAACAACCGGTACGCGAATCACGCCATTGTCTATGGGGATTATTATTTGGTGGAGTTCGGCAACCGCCTCTTGCGGCTGGAGTTGGATTAGGAGTTGTCTCTGGTCGTGTTACCGAGTGAGCGGTAACCCATCAGCTTCATCGCCAGACGTGCGAACGGAGCACTGATCTGGGTCCGTTTGGTTTCTTGGATTTCAGGGGGATCATCATACTTTGTTGAGCCAACTCTCACAGTTCATCAATAGCAATGCAATAGAAGACACCCATAACTTGCTAGTCAAAAAAACCACCGTCACATTGAACTTCAGGTCGATGTCGGCAAAAAGTGAAGGCATCTCATGATGTTATCAGATGCTTAAGAAGATGACCACGCCAGGGCTCGAACCTGGAACCTCCTGATGTGACTACCGAGTCGTAGTCAGATACTCTGCCAATTGAGCCACGCGGCCTGTGATTGGTTCAACACTATTCAGACAGGACATTACCTCGATTGCAATGACTGGGCAAGAGACACTCCTACCACCCAGCGTTCTCGAGCTCAGCAGTGAAGAGGCCCGTATCAGCAAACGCAATCACGCGGTCCATGTCCATCGAAGCGTCCAAGTGCCTGAACATGTTCCCGATCTGCATGTCGTCGGACCCGGGCGGCGCACGCGAACCCATGCTTCCCCACGATGGTTGATCACTCGTCGCCACCGCTGCCGCAAAGTCTGCAGAAGGGTTGCCGGGCTGCTGCGTTGCTTGAGTTGGATACGAAGTGCCTGGCATGGCTGGTGCCTGTAGCATGCTACCGGCCAAGCTGGGCGCCCATTGTCCCTGACTTTGTCCCTGCATCGCGTGCTGTTGCTGCGGCGGCGGAAAAGCTGCCTCCTGTGGCATGCCAGGAGTCATGGAGACCGGGTGAGATGGGTGAGGACTCGCTGCAGGTGCCGGCGCCCGGTAGTCCATCTCGCAGGTATAGTCCGACGCGAGAATTCTGAAATTGGCGTCTTCGGAAGACAGCTTCCAAAGATCCCTCAGCCTCTGGGCATATTTTGCCCCGAGGTCAGGTCCACGAGTTGATGCCGAGTTGACGCCCACCCATCGCACAGACATCTCGTCCAGGCAATTCACCAGGTCCCAAAACTCGTCCATCAGTTTATTTCCCTCTTCGTATCGCCAATGAATGATCATCATCCGCGCCGCCATGTATACGCAGAACGTAAACGCACAGCTGACAGGCATCGCGGCAGGCGTGACCTCGAGGAACTTCTGCGTGATGGTCGCGATTTCGACCGCAGCCAGGCAGCACGTATCGGTACTCCAGGCTCTAGGTAGCCTCTTCCTGAAGGACCACTCCGGTGGCGGATACGCGATGACTTGGTGGAGCAGGATAGTAGAGGTGTTGTGCGTGACGTGGGCCAGCGTCAGGTTGGGATCGATCCTGAGTCTGCCATAGGGCTTTGTCGAGGGAGGCACGTTGTTGTTCCATTTCTGCGGCAGGAACATCTTCCAATGTACCAGGCGCAGGTCGAGCTCCTTGAAGCGCACGAGCCAGGAGCTGACTTCGTTTGGGTTGTCCATGTTGACGCGCTGCTGGAGGAAGTAGCTCACAACACGACTCATTGATTCTGTGGCTTCGATGTAGTACCCGAACGCGCCGACGCGGGACATGTCGACCATGGTATCGTTTGTATGATTGGAAGAAGCAGAGGGAATGCCGCCGGGTTGTGCCCAGGGCTCACTGCTCATGGCCGAGGCCGGCTGGTCCCCTCCGTGACAACAGCAGCTTGAAGCCCCCACGTCACCGGTGCTCTTGTCCCAGACGCCGAGATACGGCGTCAATCCGCTGATTTCCCTTCTCCACAGCCCTCCATCGCTAGGCATGCGCTGATGGACGTCGACTGATTTGAGTCCCGTGTTCCAGCCCATAGTGATGGAGCAGAAGCGGTCCAGAAGAAATATGCACCAGAAGACGCGACGGCGTTCTTCCTGCTCAGTCCAGTTGCGGGCGGGCTCGATGTTCGTGAACGGTCGGCATACGAAATGGCGCTGGTCTTCATCGTGCTCCCTGCTGAGCTGGGCGAACTCGACGGTTCGCGTGAGGGTTGCGACGAGCGACCAGGCCCGCGAGGCGTTTCCATTGCCAATCTGTAGAGAATAGGTCAGCTGAAAATTCCCGTGTAAAACCTCCGATCGACCTTGCCGACCCCTTACATCATTGAATGCAATTATGATCAAGGCTTGGAGCCCTTCGAGAGTTACACTCTCAAGTGCTGTGGTCACGACCCATGTCCTGACTCTGTCCGCTGTCCAGTGCGCATCGAACGTGGCTGATGGTGATGATTCATGTCCCGATGGCATGTGGTGCTCGACAGCGAGGGAGGCGGCGTGGATAATCACTCGTAGTTTCCGCAGTCCCTCAGCACTCTTCAGCCTCTGCGGAAAGATGTCTTGATGGAGCATTGGAATCCACGAGTGAATCAGTGAGAAGTACGCAACGACAATGGCATCGATCGTCTCGGTCGATGGCAAAGGGGGCCGCTCGTCGAGATCTTGAAGGAGAGCAGGTGAACTGTGCGAGCTCTCGACCCGCCGGCGCTTGGCTGTGCGTTCTCTTCCTTGGGGAGGGGAGGAATGTTGCTCTGGAGGCGGATTTGCCAGCTTGGGGAGTTCCGTCGCTAAGAGAGCAAGCACCCTTTCCGCGAGGCCGGTCGACGTAGCATGGTTGCCGCTGCTACTATCAGGGGTTCCTAAACCCGGCTGGCGTCCTGCCTCTTGTATTGACAGGCGACTTTCGATTTGTTCTGTCCAGATGTCAGTGAGTTTTACCTAGTTGCAATTTTCGTACTCTTACCGAGCCTCCGGTGAAGATTATCTATCGCCCCGGCCTTGATCCCGGGCTTGCCTCTGGTGTATTCATAAGTACACTCCTCTCCTGAACAGCTGATCAGTCCCGAATCGGCGAGCCAAGCATGCGACATGCAAATATGGAGGGTATAATACCAGCTTTGCTGCAGTGTGAGCATGCAGGGCGGTCCCTCGAGCATCGCAGCTTCGTTTTGCGACAGCGATTGCTGTGAGCAAACACCCATCATCAGCGTCTGTCTCCAACTCTACCCTGCTCAACGTGCGGTCAAGAACATCATGGGGTTTGCCTACCAAGAGTTTGCGGCTGCAACGAGCCCTGGAGCTGCAGCTTCATCCCGCCCCACGCTGTGGGAGGGACTGGCCATCGGAGTGGGTGATCGGACCTGCAGATCAGACTGCGCGCAAGGCGAGACACGTTGTCACCGGACAATGGCAAATGAAGTTGCCGGGCTTTCGGCGGAGGAGACAGGTATCTCGAATGGTCCGAGGAAGATGTGAGGATGGTTTCAACGAGGGAGTGGCTCCGGACCATCAACTCCCCGACATTTTCTCGGATGATGGATCCTCCGATTGCACGCTCCAATCCCCCGGAAACAGGCACTGCCAAGCCCTGGCATGAGGGGTAAGTCGGTCAGGACGCCGACAATGCCTGGGGAATCCCTGACGAACTCCATGAATCTGGCTCATCCTGCTCCACAAGACGGCGCACACAAAAGGACCTCGCGCCTGGGCAGACCATGGTCAATCATCCGACAAACATGCCAACCCAGCTTGCACGCAGAACCCTGGACACACATGCCAGAGCACTGGACTTGAGCGTCATGCCACCAACTGCACGGTCCGCCCCCGCATCACCCCAGACTCCAGACGGGGACCCCAGGCACTCGGGTTTGACTCGGTAGACCCAAGACCAGGGGGTAAGCTAGAGTCCAACTGTCTTGATGTCAATCATCCGGCCACCAAGGAGGAAAGGGACTGACTGGCTCTCTCTGGATATATAACAAACAGCTTTTTCCATCACACTCCAGATCCCTTCATCACGCCGCCCCCGCTGCTTGCCTCTCCAACCCTTGACACCAACAACCAAGCGCGGCAGCACAGACTCTCCAAGACAGCGGCCATGTCAGCCAAACAAAAAGAGACGATGGGTGTCGCCGACCCGATCATCCAGAAACTCGCAACGGAAGACCCCGTGCCCTGGTACAAGAAGCCTAACCTGCGCTTCCTGTACTTGATGCTGTTCCCGACCTGCATGGGTATGGAGTTGACGTCCGGCTTCGACTCACAAATGATCAACGCGCTTCAAATCGTCCCGGCCTGGCAAGAATGTGAGAGACCCGCGGGCCACAAACTTTGATCCCCGTCCCCAAAGTCGAGGACGAACACTGACGCCGGTTAGACTTTGCCGATATGCCTGACGGCGAGATGAGCGGCCAGCTCAGGGGCATCATCTCCGCCAGCTACTGGATCGGTGGTATTCTCGCTTTACCTATCCTCGGCATCGTCAACGATAAATGGGGCCGTCGTTGGCCCATTTTCATGGGATGCGGCATCATGATGGTTGGCGCGATTATCCAGGGGTTCTCTATCAATGGTATGTGCACCCTGCGCGGCCTCTCGCATGCATCTACCTCGTCCATGTGACTGACCGCTCATGTCTCAGCTGGAATGTACATCTTCGCCCGTGTCGTGCTCGGCTTCGGCATCACGCCCGCCGCCGTGTCAGCTACCGCTCTGCTCGGAGAACTAGGATATCCTAAAGAACGACCTTTCCTCACGACACTGCTCGCCGTGTCCTTGTATCCTGGCATGATCCTAGCGGCTGGGGTTTGCTTCGGCACGAACAACATCCCAGGCGACATGGCATGGAGGATTCCGTCTTGGCTCCAGATTGTGCCTTCACTGATGCAATTCTCCCTGGTCCTGTAAGCCAAGCCCCCTTAGCTTTTCTTTGTACTCATCCCTATTCGATCTCCTTGCGGTCAGGTTTGCTAACCAAGTCCCACCTCAGCTTCATCCCCGAGAGTCCCCGGTGGTTAATCACTAAAGGACGCCACGACCAAGCCTTCGACATCCTCGTCAAATACCACGCCGAAGGCGACCGCGACTCCCCGTTCGTTATCGCCGAATTCGCCCACATGCGCACAACGCTCGAGATTGAGATGGAATTCTCCAACCGCTCGTATCTAGATCTAGTCAAGACAGCGGGAATGCGTCGCCGCACCCTCATCGCCTGCGCCACCGGGCTCTTCACGCAGTGGTCGGGCAATACCCTCACGTCGTACTACCTGAGTACCATCCTCGATCAGATCGGAATCACCGACTCCATCATGAAGCAACGCATCAACCTTTCCCTGTCCTGTTGGAGCCTGATCTGCGCGGTCGTCATCGTGTGCACCTGCGTCAACATGAGCCGTGTGAAGGCGGCATACATGTGTACGTGCGGCATGCTCGCGGCATTCGTGGCGTGGACCATCAGTATGCAGCAGTCCATGGACGCTGTCGACAAGGGAGGGATGAATGACCAGGCGAATGTCTCGGTGCTGGTCTTCGTGTTCCTTTATAAGCCTGCCTACCAGATCTTCTTCAACGCGCTGGTCTTTAGTATGTTGCTCCTTTGCCCTGATTGCGACTCATCTGCCATGGATATGGTGCTAATACGTCGCAGCCTATATGATCGAGATCTGGCCCTATGCTGAGCGCGCGCGCGGTCTGGCTGTTCACAAGCTCTTCACGCGTGTCGGCGCCGCTGTCACCACTTTCGTTAACCCTATCGGTCTCGCGGACATCGGCTGGTATTTCTTCCTCACCTATATCGTCATTCTTGTTATCGAGGTCATTTTCGTATACTTCTATTTCCCCGAAACGTATGGGCGTACGCTCGAGGAGCTTACCTTCCTTTTCGAAGACAAGTCCAGAGCCGAGGCTGCTAACGATGCTGCTACGAGGGCACTTGGAGAAAAGCCGATTGAGCGGATGGAGGCGACGGGCGTACGGAAGGGGTCAGATGCCTAGGATAAGAGTTGGAGTAACGCGATGGGCATCGATTATGGTGACCTCAAGGGGTCTAAGCTGGGGAAGACCGCTGAGGCCAGACGCATTATATTGGAAGTCATTATCAGGCTATCAATCACATGTCATCTAAACTCACACAACATGTCTCGCCTGACTGGTAGGATTTAGGATAATTTGGAATGGTGATCATGCTATATGGTGTACAGCAGATGGAGGGAAAGAAAATATCGAATATTCTGCGCGTCCCTCCCGTGCTACTTAAGGCGGCCAAGCACTCCGTGGTAGACCCTAACAGCTAACGTTGAATCACTGTATTGCGCCATCACTCATAAAATCCAGCTCGAGATCTATCGTTTCTCAGTAAAACCATGAAACTATTGATGTGGCCGAAACAACATCCGACGGCGCTAGCCATGTCAGAAAATTGGCACCACTCTGTCATAGGCATTATCCATCATGAACCCGATGTCTTCTGCCGTACCAAGAAGCATTGCCATGAGACTAACTCGATATATCATGAGGTCGGCCATGGGATATCCAGATAAGTCGATTCCAGATGGGAGGGCCTCAGTGATATCCCAGTCTTGTATCACTGACTCCAACAGCGGCATGGATACGCTGGGAAATATGTGGCGCGACCCCGAACGGTCTATGCGGCGGAATATGTCTTTCGTGTCCTCCCATCTTTTCTTTCGGTTCGGGAGCTTTTCTTCGTCGGTTGTGAGACCCTCATCCTCATCCCAGGTCCTTCTGTTGTCAAAAAGGTGCAGTCTGTCGCCCCTGAGCGCGGCAATGTCTGCAGCCACGTCGCACAAAACGCAGGCTGTTTCGAACCATGCTTCCCTGGTCTTGTTTGACGCAAGCGCCATACAATCAATGGTTTGTATAAGTTGGTGAAATAAAAATCTCGCTGCGACCTGATCACCTACGACCCCGAGTGATTGGGGTTGTCCCAGATACGCCCAAGACGTCAAGGACGGGTTTTCGCCAATCGGGTCAGGGGCCTTCAGCATAGTGTTCACGCTCCGAAATGAGATGCCTATGAGCGAGTGTATCGTCAAGAAGTCTTCTGCAAGTTGTCCCCGATGGCTGGTCGCCCTGTTGATCGTGGCCATGGAGCAAGCTCGGCAGACCAGCGCCCGCTTCCTGTGATCCGGATTGGGATCACAATCACAACCCTGAACCCACAATTTGCTTTGGGCGGCGAAACATTGGAGCATTAACTTGAAACGACATTCGCTGGCCGGGAAGAAGCGTGGTACTTCCGTTACATTCCGTGCCATGGCCAAGGCAAATAGACTGGACCACGCAGTTAGGCTCCGCGAACGAATGCTTCCGGAATCCTTGTTTCTCGAATTGGGGTCAATATCTTTTCGATAAGGCTCACTCTTGACCTGGTTCTGCAACTCTTGGCTGAGACTGTTGAGGCCGAGGTTTTCGTAGGGAATGTCCTGGTCGTGCGGGAAACAGGACCGCTGTAGAGCGAGAGCTGCATTGGCACTGGGATACTCCGCAAGAGCTCGCAGGGCACTCTTGCTGTCTGATGTATTGTATGTATACCCACTGGAAATCGATCGCAAGAACGCCAGAGGAGCATAACCACCTCGGCCGTGCAGAGCGACGCGTGCGTAGATCAGGTTGAGGGACTCGGAAACAGCCTCCAACCTTTTATGACGCCCTTGTTCCCGGTCTCTTCGATTCTCCCCGTGGCTGATGGCAAAGGTGTCCAAGAAGCCGACAACCCCGAGAAGTGGATGATCTCGGAATGTGAAAGTCAGAAAAGGGGAGCGCACAAATGGCAGCTTAGACGTGCTGTCTATTTCGATTGTGGCCCTGGCTCTCCCAATCATCAGAGCAAGGATTGAGACGTCCCTGATTGATCCACAAGCAGGGGCTGCTGGAAGCTCTGTTGGGATATAATCTGGACCGACGCACTCTGTTTGCCAGAGTTCAACTTTGTCGAGTTCTAGCAGAGTCAGCAACTTGAGCCACGTAGCCGGAAAGTATTCGTCGAGGTTTTTGGAGCTTGTATGCCGTTGAAATGGCCAGCGTGGTCGAGTTAGAGTGATCTTTCTAAGGGATCGAAGCAATGCCCCGTAATGGTCCAAGGGTACCGCAACATGAGTTTCCGGCCGGTTGTTTGAGGAGTTGTTGTCGTCCTGGCTGAGCCCAGACTCGGTGTCTTTGCTTTTGTTCTCGTCTTCGGTTATGTCTTCATTTTCGTCTTCAGTTCCGTCTTCAGAGTCGTCTTCAGTTTCGTCTTCCTTTTTGCGTTTGTGTTCGTCGTGGTCTACCATCTGAACCTTGCAGTCACACCTTGAAAAGCAATCAACTATGGTGGGTGCCCCCCTGCGATACGGGAAAAGCTGAATTATTGGTGTTTGTACTGTCGTTCGGAAGCGCCATTCTTCCCACTTGAACCGGGTTCGCTGTGTGGTCGACCAAGGCCCAATGGCGTAATGTGACGACTTGAGCCGGCCCGGTCCGGCTGCCACAAACCCCTGACCTATCGCGAGGCCAGTAAGCATTGTCGCCAAGAGGCCGATAATGACAGTGACGGCGAATGTTGCGGGATCCCAGTTGTAGCCATCGTTCATGTCTCGGAGATGCTCGATAGCCTCCTCTAAGCGGATGAGCAGGAGCTCGGTGATGTTCAAAGGCTGTGGCTCGGTCATCGTGTGAAATCAGAGCTGTTATTGTCGACAGAGATATATTTGATCTGGAAAAATGGAATATTGTTCAGGATCGGTGTCTCTGCGATGTGCTCCTCCTTGGTAGAAGGACCTGAAAGGTTGGAATTTTTTTTAGGGTGAGATTTTGGAGACTCGCTGTCTGGCGAGGGGATGTCGAAATCCTCTTCGTGACAGAATAAGCCCATTTCCAAGTCATTCACGACGGCAGACACGACATGTTTGCCTCTTTGGTCACACTAGACGCCTTATCCGCCACCGGAAGCTGCGGTTTGGCTGCAAAGAGCCGAAACTATCTGTGCGGACAGGGCTTTTTCGGATCATTCCGGTGCTTTGGCCTAGAATACGCTGAAATGCAATGAAGGAACGTCGGGTAGCTGCATCATGGACCTCGAAGCCGGCGGATCAAGTGCGTCGGGCCGGACGACGTTTTCCCCTTAAAGGGGTGCCTGAACTCAATATCCGAAATGGCTTGCCTCGTACCGAAGCACTAATTAATTTGGATTTGCAAGATGTCCCTCGAGCTGCCTTGAAACTTGCGCTGCTCGTGTTTTCTTGGCCGTCTGGCTGTCGCACTTCCAGCGACACTGCGCCGAAAATCCCGGCATCGAACCGGAGCAGGTTGCCGTCGGTCAACAGTCCCGAAGTGAAGTCGCTCGCGTTGTCCTCACTCCCGACTTCAATCCTTGTTACACTTAACGGGAGCGGCCCTTTGCTGTCCAGGCTAGGCATACTGATCCGTACAATGTGCTACCGGCAACACTGCTCATGACTCGTTCCGCAAGCGATTTGATATCCGCGGTTCCCGTCACGTGGGTGCTTTGATCAGACAAGACGCATAATTCAAGACTCCATATTAATTGACTGCGGCATAATTGGCATGCGTTATCCAAAATCGTGCTCACGAGCACGTGAAAGGCTTGCCAACACTACCTTCCGCATACGCGTCCAGAATACTCTGAATCGTCGTGTACGTCCCCGTCACGGTGATGAACATCCCCAGCACGACAGTGAAGATGTGGAGGCAGCAGATGGCCAGCTTGGCCTTGCTCTCTTTGCGCTGAGGCCACTCCATGTACAGACCCATGAACGCGGGAATGACGAGCTATGGGAAGTTAGAAGGGCGACCAAAAAGTCAGGGGACAAACTTACGCATGTGGGTGCGCAGCAGAGAGATCCGATCAGCCCGATGAGGTAGCTGAAGAAAGGAACGGCCACGGCGATGACGAAAGCGATGGCGCTGATGCCGATTGTTGAGCCTCTGTATGACGCGGTCAGAACACAGCTTAGGGATTCTCTCTTCAAGTAAGGAAGGAAACCACGTACAGCCAGACAGCCCAGTGGGTCAAACTGTGATCTTGAAGGTGGATCGAGTTGCGCAGGATGCGGACGAGGAGCTGAAACTAGTGAGTCAAGGACGTGTGCACCGAAGTATGTGCTCTTGAACGTACGAATTTGGCCGCAAGGTGTACCCAAAGAGTCGAGGTCATGATGAATCCGGGGATCGAGATGCCGTAGGCAATCTTCTCCAGAGTCCCACCGGCGCTTCCCAGAGAGGGGCTGGCCACATATTGCCCGCAGTATCTAGTTCTCGGATCAGCTTTGGCCTGGGCCAGCCAGTGAGCGGTGCTTACACGTAGACAACGACGCCAAAGGAGATGTAGCATGCCGCCAGAAAACCTTGGGAGGTGAAGAGGGATTTTGTGAACTGCTTTGGGGCCTTCATCTCGGCGATGACGGGCATGAATGTCGGGGTTGAGCCAAACCCAGCTGGTTCGCTCGTCAGCGAGGGTGTGATGGACGCGAGATTAGAACGAGACTTACCAAAGAGGTTTATCACGGCCACGAGGCCAGGTACAAAAGAGGGTGATCCAACAGCGGTGACGACCATATCCATGGGCCCCTCCTGGGGAGCGGCAGCCGGCCGGTCGACCTGAGTGACTCCAACTCTACAACGAACACGTCAGTGAACGCTTGCATCGGGGTGCGTTGACACTTACACGACAATGAAGACAGCGGTGAAGATGGATGCGAAGCCGATCCAAGTCAAGATAGCCAGCTTGCCGAGCGTCCTGATACTAGCGATCAATGCTGTGCAGACGGCGGCGACGACGGTCCAGGCGACGGTGCAGACGTGACCGGTGGAGAGGACCTGGAAGCCCTGCGCCAGACCAATGAAGCCTGACCCAGATGCCAGACTGCGGAGGAAACGCCATCAGTATCCAATGTTATGGTGGCGGGGCAATGGTACAGAAACTCACATCCACGTCAAGAGGAAGAGACCTCCGGCGAACTCCCGGGCAACGGGTCCGCCCATGAGACCCGCGGCGTCGGCGATGTTATGAACGCCGGGATATCTCATGCGGAAGACATACATAATGTAGGCGTAATCTGGAACGAGTCAACACTGACTTGCACCGCAGCAAGCCTGCTTCAACGTACATGTCGTCATGGCGCCCCAGCAAAGGAGCAGGATAATGCCAGGTCCGTATCCAACAATGCTGAAAGCGGACGGGATGGCAAGGACGCCCGTCGCGAAACAGAGTTTCATCAGGATAACGCCAGCCTGAACCCTGCACACACGCGTGTCAGAAAGAAAGCATCTCAGGCCCGGGAGAGGGCGGCTACTCACCATCCTAGGGCGCGGTACTCGGCCTGCTGGAAAACCTCGCCATTGTCGTCGATGACTTCCGTCTTGGTGTTCTCCTCCACGTCGTCGCGAGGACTGCTCGCGATATCAATCTTCTCCGAGCCCTGCGGAGAGGAGTAGTCGTAGGTTGCCATGGTGTCGCGTCGTGCTTTGTTTCCGCTGAGGACACTGGTAATCTGTAGAGTGAGGTCGGCTGCAAGAAACCAGAAGGAATAGAGAACGTCGATCACGCAGGATCTTATACCCAAAAGACGCAGCAGGGACGGGCAGCAGTCAACCCTCGTGCTGGTGTCAAGTTCTCAGGTCATCGGGGAAACGCTCGCGTGGCATTCGTGGATAGCAGCTGATAACTACTAGCACCGCCGTCGGTGGAGCCGCGATATCTGGGGGAGATACGGTATCGGCGAGGAGGGGGGCGCCCAAAACCTGGGGAGGCGCAGATTCCCGAGGCTTGCGAATTTCCGAAAGACCCCAGGACATGCAGGGCCGATGCAGGCTGGGACGCGATTCATGATGACGGGGGCTGATCTCTCGGGTCTCGGTCTGGTGCCGTTTTGCGGTTGAGATGGGAGAAGCCAGGCCGGTCGAGATGCCAGGCTGCGCTCAGGGCCGACGCTAGCGGATTCCCGATGGGTGGACGGGCTGGATCGGCGTGGCGAGCGACAGGGATGGAAGGGTGTGCCTTGGCATGCGTTTACATGGGAGATTGTGCATGCCACTGCCGACGGCGAAGGTCTGACAAGAGGGACGACCGTGGTCATGGGACAGATGCAGGCAGAATTGGTCCTTGTTTCGATTGATCTGTCTACATGGGTTACTCTGTGCTGACGCCCCTGAACACAAACTCCGTGTCCGTGATCCTCACTGTCTGCCCCTCCGTCCATGTCTGACCAGTACCCTCCACGGCCTCGATGACCTCAGCAGCCTTGAGCAGGCCTGCATCAGACTCGAAAGTCAATGTCCAGGCAGAGTCGCCGCCCTGGAGGTCCTCGCGACGAGCCTTGAAACCAGAAACAGTCTTGCTCATGGCCACGTATGTGCCGCCGACCTTGCCCACGAACGTCGTCCCGTCGCTGCTTTGGAGAATCCATGACATCTCCCCTGGGTCCCTCTTAGATGTGACATCCCTCCAGACCTCCTCGTACGCAGTCGGCACACCGCCCAGGTGCGGGGCCGGGGTAGTGCCAATTTCCAGGTCGTCACCATTGGGGAGCTTCACGAAGTGAGCCTCGTCCGGGACGGTCAGGTCGAGGGAGTCGATGATGTGCGTCCAGCGAAAGGTCACTGCAGGCATGTCCATGTCAGTACATGGGTAAGGGTCGGCGAAGGGCTTCAACCTACGAGGCTCTGACTTGAGAGGAATGCGCTCGCCGGCGCGGCTCCATTGGATCGTCTTGTCGGATTTGGTGACCCTCAGGTCGACAAAGTAGCCCCCGACGTTAAGGGCGATGGTGTCGGTATCCTCAAAAGCTGGCTCGGGTAGCCAGCGAAGGCTGATGCGCTGGACTGCTTGGGATGCCATGTTGGGCTCGTTGAGAATGATGAACGCGATGGCGATGAGCCAAGTTCCTGATTGAAATGAAGAGGGCAAGTTGTAATCATGCGCAGAGATCAAAGGTCTTTCCGAAGGAGGGATGATATCAAAGGAGCCCTTCTCATTCCCCGCCATTGTTCCCACCAGGACGGGGTGACGGACGCTAGAACGTGCCAAGGGAGTGATGCTAACACCCCCCGAACTTAGGCGAATACACGCTGGAGGCATCCAGATTCGGGGCGCCAACCATGCGTTATCGGGCGCTAATAGTCCGGAAAGCATGAGTGCGCCGGGGACATGAAGACCCCGAGTCCCGCTAGGACTATCAGACGCACCATCGCCTTTTCAATGCAGCTGGATCGAATCATGTAATATCGACATGTATTACGCGCCTCAGCTGACCGGCAAGCCGTCAAACCAAGCCGGAATCGGAGTGATCTGTCAATGTGTCAGCAAGGACATGTGGGTGACAAGGTGAGTATATGTCGACAGCTAGTGGCGAAAGTTGAGGTGGGCGATGATCCCTCAACCCATCCTGCTCGTCCACCACGCCGCCGCTACGATGCCATCTTCAATGGAGCCCGGCAGCCTTAATCTCGTAGAGGCGTCTATTGCTGACCTCCAGCAAGCTCTCTCGACTGGAGCTCTCTCGTCGGTTGATCTGGTGGCACGCTACCTGCGACGCATCTCAGTCTACGATGGCCAGGACCTTGCGCTCAATGCGATCCCCATCTTGAACACCAACGTCTTCGACGAGGCGGCTGCCTCCGACGACCGTCGAGCGTCGGGCGCACCTCTTCGTCGCCTGGAAGGTATTCCCTACACCGTCAAGGACAGCTACAAGGTCAAGGGCATGACCGCCGCCAGCGGGTCTCCGGCCTTCAAAGACCTGGTCGCCAACGAGGATGCCTTTACAGTGGCAGCGATCCGAAAGGCCGGCGGTATCCTGATCGGGCGCACAAACATGCCTCCGATGGCATATGGCGGAATGCAGCGAGGCGTCTACGGTCGGGCCGAGAACCCCTACAACAAGGACTTCCTGGCCGCGGCGTGGGCCTCTGGCTCGTCCAACGGGTCCGCCGCCTCAACCGCCGCGTCCATGGCGGCCTTCGGAATGGGCGAGGAGACCGTGTCATCCGGGCGCTCACCAGCGTCGAACAATGCTCTCGTCGCGTACACGCCTTCGAAGGGCTGGATATCCATTCGAGGGAACTGGCCGCTGTATCCCACCTGCGATGTCGTCGTCCCGCATACGAGGACGATGGACGACATGCTGAGGCTTCTCGAGGTTGTCACGGCGCGCGACCCGTCCACAAAGGGAGACTTCTGGAGAGACCAGCCATTTGTCAAGCTTGCCGAGCCTTGGGGAGGCTTGGACGGTCCTGAAATCTTTCGGACCATCTCCTCTTCCAGGTCCCTCGAGGGCATCCGGGTTGCCGTGCCGGGCATGTATATCGGCGGCGCTTCGCCAGAAGGCGCGGCGCCTGTCTTCACCAGCGACGAGGTGCAAAGGCTGTGGCGAAATGCGAGGGGGCACCTCGAGGCGCTCGGTGCTGAAGTGGTCGTGGTTCCTGACTTTCCAGTCGTGACCGGCTACGAGAACCCAGAACTGCTGCCAGACGAGTTCGCCAGGCTTCCCGATGACTGGAACAGCTACGAGAGGGGTCCCCTCGTAGCCCATGGATGGGACACGTTCCTGCGAGAGAATGCCGACCCGAAAATCTCCGACCTTGCTGCCGTCGATGAACTGGCCATATGGCCGCACTCGATGCGCACCGAGGCCGAGCTCCGCCATCTGCCCGCCAAAAACGCCATCCACTGGGGAAAGCTCGCCGGCTACACGCAGGGAAAATCCATCTACGAGACTGAGAACCTCGACGTGGCTGTGCGGGCCCTGGAGCTGATGCGCAAACAGCTCTGCGACGACTACCTCACCCGCCACGGGTGCCACTGCTTCGCGTTCCCCAGTCAGGGCGATGTAGGCGCCGCGGACGCCGACGTCGACCCCGAGGCGGCGGCCCACGCGTGGAGGAACGGCGTGTGGTACAGCAACGGGAACAGGGCGCTCCGCCACCTTGGCGTGCCATCCGTTACAGTGCCGATGGGCGTCATCGAGGACAAGGAGGTGCCCGTTGGGCTGACGTTTGCGGGCCGTGCCTATGACGATGTCGATCTCTTGAGATGGGCCAACGCGTTTGAGAAGCGCACGCGACTGAGAACGGTGCCGAAGCACACGCCGTCGCTGGAGTCGGATGTGATTGATTTGCGACAGGGTAGGGCAATCTCGCGGGCGAAGAGACCTGTGCTACAAGTGAGCGATTGTGAGGCGTCGTCAGACGGATCAGGCCCCCTGCAAGTCGTAGTCGTGGGGACGGTGCAGGTGCACTCCCAAGAGCGTGGTTCCTCGCCGGTATTGGAGGTCATCGTCAACGGACAGGACGTTCCAAAGGAGCAGGTCAATATCAGCATCCAGGATGAGAGCTCAGAAGGGGCTCTCTTCGCTTTCAGGGCTGTTGCGAGCACCCAAGCGCCGCCGCAAAGGGACGATCGCGAGAGAACGCCGGTGCCCGTCGCGAGGGACAAGACCATCGTCATCGTTCTGGCGCGAGCCGTCGAGAGCGGATACCCTTCGGGTCATCTGACTCTCGTCTGATAGTCAATTGATGTGTTTGGAGCGTCCGGTGATGGACAGGTGCCGCGATTGTGTTGTTGGGAAGGTGCAAACTGGAAGCCGCGAAGTCGTGAAACTGCATTGTTTGGAGGCCGCTAATGGAAACCATTGTGGGCGGGTCCTGACGGCCTTTAGCGCCCTGGCTCCTGTGATTTAGTGCTGTCACGTGGAGGCCACCTTCCGGCGGTGTCACCACCGTCGCGGCTTGGAAGGTGCAATGGGGAACTTGAGCTCATTTCACCTGCTTCATCCTGAACATCTTCACAATCCCGCGATAGCTTCCGCGTCAGATGCTCTACTTCCATCGCGAACATTTGAAAATCCTTCTTTGGCATATCGGTCTCGCACTCGTCTGACACGATGCAGAATGATCGCCCACAGCAAGAGGCATCGGTCCACGCCAGCTTGCGCGAGATGCCACAAGCGAAAGCAAAAGGTGTGCCAAAGCCGTGTTCTTACCTTGACCCAGGCTAACAGTAACAAAAGTGTGACAGAGGAACCCCAAGGTGTCTGCGATGCGTCGCAGCTGGGACCGAATGCACCGCCATCAACCGCCAAACGGCAGCTGAGGTGCCGCGCAGGTAAACCCCATCAGAGTCAGATGGTCCCCGGTCGGCCTGCTGATCGTCCCTAGCATCTTACAACACCTCGAGCAAAAGCTAGCGGAGTTAGAACGCCAGGGTGCGATGCCAGGCCACGTCGGCCTCGATCAGAATGGCAGCGTACCCTCGCCGACGGACCGTGGTTATCGCCAAACAATGCAGATTGCGACCTTGGCCATTGGAAGCCAGTTAACAGCGTCTTTGTTTCGCTCACAGGCCATCATCCAGCATAAGGCAAAGCTCTTCTATCCGTCTGAACGACCTCCTCTCAAAATTCCGGTCCGGGGTGTTTACCACGATGTCCATCTGAGGACTGCTGGAAGAATGTACGCGGCACAATCATCCCAGTTCAAGGCGCACGAGATACCACTCCAAGTAGCGAAGAGGCTGTTCAAGAACTACCACGACGAAATCCTCCCCCGATTTCCGTGCTTTCTCGAGTCAGACCTGGCCAAGTACTTCGACGACTTTTACAGGACGGACCGGGCCTGTCCCACAGCGGCACGCATGCCCGGCTTTGTGGTTCCGATGATTTTCGCTATTAGCTCCCTGACGTCGAACAGTCACGACTTCTCCAAAGTCGCAGCTCTCAGCGAGTCGCTTCACGCAGATGCCATGAGGCATTCAGATCTCATGCACCGCACGTCCATGCACAGTCTACAGTGTCTGTTGCTTCTCATACAGTTGGCCCTTCTGCTCCCCTACACGGCCAATCTGTGGTACGTCACGGGAGAGGCCATGCGGATGGCCATCAGCCTGGGCCTGCATCATGAGCTTGAGGAGAGCGATCTGGGTAGCCCATTACACGCCGAGTTGAGGAGGCAACTTTTCTGGGTGGTCAGTCAATTCCTTCAGAAGCATTGGATCCACTCACGAGCACTGCTGACTATCATCGCAGACCTACCAGCTTGACAGGACAGTGGGCATCGCAGGTGGGTGTCCCATCGCACTGAGCGACGAACACATCACCATACAGCTACCTTACGCCGGGGGCGACTCTCGCGAAATGAGTCTTGGTGTGCAGAAATCTGTAACACCCAAGGAATTCCAGTTCATCATCCACACCAAGGTCCGCATCATCCAGTCCCAAATCCACGGCATCCAGTTTTTCGATCAAGCTCTCCCCGAGGGCGTGGAAAGCTACGAAGCGTGGGTCGAAGAGACAAAGGCGACCATCAGTGACCTTGTGGGCCAAGTCACCACCGACGGCGTAGTCACATCATGGCTGGCTTCCGCCGCCCATCAGTGCCAGGTGCTATTGCATCGGCCATGCTCTCGCAACATCGCGGTCTCAGAATCATCCATCATAGCTGCCGCCGCTGCTTCGATCCAACTCATTACTTCTTACATGAGAACAATTCAGAGCGGAGGCTTCATATTTACATTTGAGCTGTCCAACAGCGCGTTCCAGGCTGGCATGGTTCTTTTGCACGCCCTGCGAAACCACTCCGTGGAGCTCGAACAGGCCACCTTGGCAGAATCTGGCCATGAAGCGCTCGAGGTTCTCGTCCAACTCCTGGTCAGTGACTGCGAAATATTGAGAGAATGTGGTGCTGACCTTTAAGTAGGAATTGCTGTCCAGAAGATGGCCTGCGATCTCAGACACGGCCTATTACATTCGGGAGCTGGTCGATACCTGTCTTCGCAACCCTCTTGGGCACAACGGCAGCGCTTACGACATGAATGTACTCGAGGAGTTGGATTGCCTCGTAACGCAACGCCGCATCCATACCATCTACCACAGAAACATACCGTTTCCTCCACAAACCAAGCCGGGCCCGCAATCGGACACAGCCAGTCACGCGAGCGGAGGATTCCTGGATGACGAGACGTGGTGGAGTGCATTCATCAACGACGATTTTGAGATGGATGCCAGTTTCTTCCTGCCCAAGGCTGTCGACTCGGCGCCATTGAATTCACACTCGCCAAGTACCTCGCCAAAGCCAAAGAGCCCAACGCACACAAGAAGACAGGGATTTAGTGATATTGACACCATTCTCGCGGCGATCCCCTCTTGCAGCTACTGTCGCGACAGGCGGATAAAGTGTCATCAGCAGCTCCCTGCTTGTCGCGAGTGCCTAAGGACAGGTCGAGAATGCGTCATCTTTGACCCTATTCTGGAACGAAATGTGACCATGAGGTTGGTACCCCGTTATTGATCCCTAGCATGTCGTCTCTGACTTGTTCCCAGGCACGTCTCTTTCCTGGCCGATAAGATTCGACAGCTCGATGAGTGCTCTCCCGTGGTGCGCCTAGTCGGGTCACAGCCAATCTCAACACCAACGGCAAACTCTTCCGTTTTCCTGCCCATCGACGATGCAGACACGACTCTTAACCCAAGCCCAGACCAAGCTTCTACCCTCTTCTTTGGTCCGTGGACCTTCCCAGGCCAACTGAAAGACTGCTTGCAGCAAAAGGAATCATTTCAAATGCCGCACGTCATTGACATCGGCCATGAGCTGTTGAGACATGGGTTCGAGAGCCGCCCGATCGATTCCCTCCCTTGCCCCGACAAGTCTACCACATTAGCAATGTTTGATCTCTTTGCTAGATCTGTGAACACGTTTTATCCGGTATTCGAGCGGTCTGCGCTCGACCAAATTATCACGGACTACTACGCTGCCAGTGACGGGCAAAGATCGAAATACCTGGACGAGGTGTTCTATCTGGTCCTAGCCATTGCCTCTCTTGTTTCAAAGCAAAACGACCCCGTTATGGCTCCATCCGCAGAGGCCTACTTCTTGCGTGTCACGACCACGATTGGTACAACATGTGACCATGCCTCTAGGCGCGACAACGTCGCTTTGCTTCAGAGAACGCTACTGATATGTATCTTTCTTTTGCTTAGCCCTGGATCTGGCGATGTGTGGAGGCATCTTGGCTTCGCTGTCAGGCACTTTCTCGACCTAGCGCATCGTCCATCAATGGAGGAAGACGAATATGATGCCATCATGGGCACTTTGACAAGAACGCTTTACAGCCTGGAGAGGTGAGTCAAGCTGTACCTGGCAAATTCGCGGTGCTGACCCCTGGTCGTAGTCAAGTCTCAATCGCTTTCGGCCGCCCGAGCCTGCTCAACATTGGCGATGGCTTGCGACATGAACTCACGAGCGGAATCCCTGACAAAGGCCTCGAGCAGATATCTGTGTTTTCATACCTGATCTCCCTGCAGTTGATGCAAATCCACAGCGCACTCGTCGCATCTTCGACGCGATCCTGTCGGCCCGGGCGAGCACTCGAGGGTGATGGAGAGAAAGCCATGGACATGCGGCGTGACCTTGACGATTGGCTGGTTTGTTGGAAAAAATGGCTCGCCACCTTGACAAACGACGAGGACAAGGGCGTGCTGACATCGTGGGGAACATTGAAATACCACCAGGCGGTCTTCTCCCTTTCTCTTCTCTGGCCAACGCCCGGGAGTAAGGCGTCCAACGTGTGCCAGATCATGGCCGAAGCCGGTCTTCGCCTCGCGAGGCATCAACAGCTTTTTGCGCATCCCTTCCGTCCAGGTCAACAAACGAAGCCGCCGTTGGTGTTCCCATGGTCCTGGACAAGCAGCCACGCCCTTGTTAGCATCGGCATCCGTGCCTTGAACGAGGGCGAACGGACCGGCCTCGGAGAGGGCACGCCCTCGCTCGAAACACTGGGCCAATTCAACTCGTGGCTCTATCGCATGGAGGCTGATCCACGCAACATGATGACTGGCTTCAGCTATGTGTTGGAGGAGCTCCATTTCCGCGATAACACGTAATGATTTCATACGAGTACGGCCATGGCCTCCGGTCTACACCGGGGTGTGAGAAAAGGGTCTGGTCAACAAGATGGGGCCGCCTTCGGTCTATCGGGAATTCGCTAGCGTCGGCCCTGCGCGCTGATTGTGGGTTCCAGGTCTCCGGGTACGGCTTCCTCCTATCGGTCTCATGTTCTCCCTGGTGGCAGCGAAATGGAAAATGAACGAATTGTTGTGGCGCAAGACCTAAGGATGAAGTACGAACCTCTCCTGCAGCGCGGAAGCCTTCAGCAATCGAACTCACACCATCACACACCGGGCGCCCAGCATGTCTGCCTCCGTCAACATCTCCTTGCCCAATGGGCAACAGTACTCCCAGCCGACAGGACTTTTCATTAACAATGACTTCGTTCCAGCCAATGGCGACCGCTTTGATGTGTTCAATCCTTCGTATGTCTCATGATCTCGGATGAATTGGCATTTGCTTACCCAGGTCTAGCAACGAGGAGAAAATAATCACGCTTCAAGGGGCTTCAGAGGCTGATGTCGATACCGCCGTGTCTGCAGCTCGCGTTGCCTTCAACGGGCAATGGTCAGAGCTTTCTGCCGTGGCTCGCGGGGATCTGCTTCTCAAGCTCTCGGATCTGATCAACCGTGATCGTGAGCTGCTGGCGAGCATCGAAGCTTTCGACAACGGCAAGGTGAGCACCTCACAGTCGTCGATTTCCTGTCGGTGATGTTAACCTTGGCGCAACTAGACCTACAATGTGGCACTAAATTCAGACGTCGCTGCCTCTGCAGCCGTCTTCAAGTACTACGCGGGCACGGCCGACAAGATGACGGGCAGCACAATCGAGACATCTCCCGCCAAGTTGGCCTACGTGCTCCGTGAGCCGCTCGGCGTTTGCGGCCAGATCATCCCTTGGTGAGTGAGGGTGTGCGCGCCCCTGGGCGAGGCTTCTCTAACAGTGCCAGGAATTTCCCCTTCATGATGCTTGCCTGGAAGGTTGCTCCTGCCATAGCCTGCGGAAATACGGTGGTGCTCAAGCCCGCCGAGCAGACTCCGCTGTCAGCGCTGTACTTCGGGAAGCTAGTCAAGGAGGTCGGGTTCCCTCCCGGTGTGATCAACATCGTCCCTGGACTCGGCGGCGTCGCTGGCAAGGCACTCGCCGAGCACCTTGACGTGGACAAGATCGCTTTCACAGGGAGCACCGCAACCGGGAAAACCGTCATGCGCGCGGCAGCGTCAAACCTGAAGAATATCACGCTCGAGTGCGGCGGGAAGAACCCAAACATCGTCTTCGACGACGCCGACCTCGAGCAGGCTGTCAAGTGGAGCCACGCGGGGATCATGGCGAACCAAGGCCAGGTCTGTAGTTCGACGTCCAGGATCTACGTGCAGGAGGGCGTCTATGACGAGTTCGTGCGCCAGTTTGTCGAGGTGACTCGGGAGCACCATCGCGTCGGGGATCCATTTGCGGACGATACCTGGCAGGGTCCCCAGGTGTCCGAGGCTCAGTACGACAAGGTCATCTCGTACATCGAGGAGGGCAAGCAAAGCGGCGCGAGGCTGGTCTACGGCGGGAAGCGGCAACAAGGCGAGAAGGGATACTTCATCGAGCCGACCGTCTTTGCGGATGTGAGTCCTGATCCGTGCGTTTCGTATCCGACGAGCGGCTGACCTTTCGTAGACCACCGAAGACATGAAGATCGTGCGCGAGGAGATCTTCGGGCCCGTCGTGGCTATTGCCAAGTTCTCCACCTTTGACGAGGTTGTGGCCAAGGCCAACGACAGCTGCTACGGTCTCTCGGCGGCTGTGTTCACCGAGAATATGACCAAGGCGCACCGGCTTGCGCGGAAGCTGCAGTCTGGCATGGTCTTCCTCAACTCGTCGGGCGATGCGCACTGGGGCGTGCCGTTTGGGGGGTACAAGTCGTCAGGTATCGGGCGGGAGCTGGGGCTGGAAGCTCTTGAGGCTTACACCCAGAAGAAGGCGGTCCATGTCAACTTGGGTAACAGGCTCTGACGGATATCTGTTTAGCGATGCCGAATTGGTATCATTACGCAGGATTGATATTGAGGTGCCATGTTTGGTTCGATCTGACGGTAGTCACCGGGAATTATGGATACAATAGTCAGGTCGATCGCCCGGGCAGGGTCATAGGTACTTCAAGCTGAAGATGAGTTGACTCAGAAACGTCATCATTAGAACAGAAAATATCGCCGCTGGACGAGGTGCCATGCTCAGGCATCAGTTACATCCCAGACGCGTTGCACGTCCAGTGTCTTGCCGCCAAAGGCCGCGACAGACTCGATTACTTTTTGAATGGCCTCGACCTCTTCGGGAAGAATGCCGACCCTCAAGCAGGCCCGCAAGTGCCAATACGTCGGCCCGCGCAGGTTCTGCGTCATGATGGCCGGCAGAACGACCATTTCCGTCTCCTGCATGCTCAGTATCCTGTGGTCCGAAAGGAACAGGCCGTATGAGACATTGACGGAGATCCATGCTACCGCAGCCCGTTTGCATCAGATACCCTGGGGTTTATGAGGATGCGCGCGAGGGGAGACTCACGAATATCCCGATGCGATTCCAGCGTCTTGACGTGTCCGCCCTTTTCGCTCTTGTACAGGACCTTGAGGACATCTGCTGCTCGCTGCGACGTCTCGGGGCCGATCTGCCAGTCCTCTCTCGAGCATGAGTAATCCCTGTCCTCTTCCCGCTCAACGTCGGCGACGGATGTGATGGCCTCGATGACGACGGGGATCCCGTTGATGATGATGCATTTGACCATTGCCTCTCGTAGGCGGCGGACGAGGGCCTGGCGCTGCGGAGGGGTCTGGTAGGCGGGTTGGGCTGTTAGGTGCTGATAGAGACGGCCGGCGAGATTTTGCTGGCCGCTACCGATGAGGGAGGCGATCTGTGATGAGGTAGGGGTCAGCTTTGGGATAGGAGGGAAGGGAGTGCGGGTTACCATGGTGAGGTACCATCCGTGTTCGCGGAAGCGTGCTGGGAATGCTTTCTCGGCATTATGGAAGAGATCTGCGAGAGCATCATGCTGCGAAGCTGCGGCTCCTTTACTTTTTGTGCTGTGCGCATCCATATTGAGCAGCGCGGAGAGTGAGGCTGTGACGATGTGACGTTGAAGGAAGCGGAACTTTGTGCAAGGTGTTCAGCACCGAGTGAGACATGAATGTCTTTACCCCGCCCTCACAGGTATGTGATGAAAGTCAACTTCCGCGCTAAAACGCAGATGGATAGCTCTGTACTGTTTTAAAAGTTTGATTCAAAGTTCAGCCAGATCCCCGTCGCCATTGCATGTGTCTTGAGACCATTATTATGCTCCACCTAAGGGCCATGTCATTTACAGTATGCTGCCTGAACCTTGGTGAATAATTCGAGAAGGAAGCGACTCGAGTAAGTCATCAAGCATCCTCCGTAGCATCTTCAATTGCTCTGGCGTTTCGTGCGCTCTTCACGGTCCACCTCGTCGAAGGGAGGCAAGGGCTGCCAACTTGCCCCTTGGACCGTGGCACGAGGTGACTGGGTCTCCTCGTTAGCTTTTAGGTTCTCCGAGTCTGTATTTGACCTGTTGCCTTCCACAACTGCGTCCGACGTCGGTCTTCTACTTTCGATAGGCGCGTCTGACGCGGGCTGAGGGGAGTCTGAGGCGAATTCTGGCAGAACCTGTGGCGGCCAACGGCCAATTTCTTCGCTCACTTGGTTACCGTCATCACGAATTCTTGGTCCTGTGATTCCTGGATCGTCGTCCCCAGCTGTCACGTGGACTGGGTTGTTGCGCTTTGGCTCGGGACTTCCTGGTGAAGGGTGGATAACCCGCGTTGGAGGACGCCGGCTTGAGGTTCTCTGTGGGGGTGAATGCTTAAGTCTTGATCTCTCATAGTCCGTGGCTACCTCTCCCAAGTGCTGAGAATGAGATGGAGGCGATTCTGATGGTACAGCAGTCGACCACGAATTGTGATATCTCCGACTTGGGCTGTCGCTGGCCCTTAAGGTTCCCGGCGCACGGTGCTCGTATGAGTGCCTTGGATCTGCAAATCCCCGGTAATCATGCCTTGTAGAGCGCCCCCTCGATTCGTCTCGGTTGCTTGGCGTGGCGGAGAACCTTGCGGCTGGTCGGCTTTTGGGAACTACCGTGTACGTCACTTGAACAATGGTTCTCTCGACATCCTGGAAAGCCGCGAGATCCTCCAACTGAGGCTCATTTCTGTGCTCTTGATGGTAAGCCACGACCTTCCGCCTCATATCTCGGAGCTCCCGCCGCTGGCTTTTGACTTGATGCATCAAGCCCGTCCTGTGGAAACATCAGCACGAGCATCTCATCATGAACAGACCCATGGCAGATTACCGCTCTTCCCTAAGAAGTGCAAGCTCTTCGCTTTTGCCGGGTCTGCGTTCCAGGACTCGAATTTGCTCTTCCAGATCCTCGAAACATATGGACGTCATGAACAGGGATGCCGTCGCCTTGACTAAATTTTGCTGCATGAAGGATGCTTGGATCCCGGTCCTATTCCATTCGAATTTCAACCGCGCCATGAACCGCCCCAGCTTGGTCTGTGTCGCGTGCTGACTAGAAGGAAGCAGGTCGCGGAACAATATTCCAATTCCCCGTTTGACGCACTCGATCTCCGCCACCAGGCCTTCCAGGACGGCGTTCCAAGATGCACGTCGATCATTACTGAGATGCGCGATGGATTTCTGCGCGGTCCGGAGCAGTAGCCTCAAGACCTCGATCATGTTTTGGGTGGTAGTTTGGAAATGTTGCATATCTTCCGTAGCATCTCGGATGCCTTTGATTTTTCCACTCAGTCGGATGATGCTGTCTATCGCGGCTAGAGCGAGGGGAATTGCGCCCAGGGCAATTTCGGCCATTGCTGATGATAGTAAATGTATCATGTATTGCAGACAGGTGAAAGAGGCGAACCGGGACAGGTTCACTGGACGCTGGGATGATGGCCATGATGACGGCCGATGCTGGAAACAAATAAGCATCCCGGCATTCAATCAGACTTTCTCATCATGGTCTAGAAGGTTCCCCAGGCAGACTGAATGAGACTGACCGAGTGACCCTTTGGGCACCGGAATGCATACTCGGCCTGTGTCCGCGGCCGCTCACCCTCCACTCCAAAATCGAACCACTGAGCGTCGGCTGCCATGATCCAGATCGGGAAGTCCTGGGGGCAGATGAAGTATTTGATAGGCTTCGGGGAGCTGATACGGTCCGCCTTGAAGTTTGCCCTGCTGCCAAGGAGGGTGGGCAGGGGTGGCTTCGTGGGGGGTTTAGAGTGAGGGGCTGCCATAACATGATCTGTGAAGTCCACCGGGAGAATTGTCGAACTTGACCTCTGCCAACTCGATTGCCAACCGCGCAGGAGGAGACCCATGTCATGGTCATCCTGTTAGGTCGCGGGGCCTTCGGCCGAGTCTCCTGGGCGATCGTAACCAAGCTTCGGGTAAGGGTTTGGGTACCGGCGATTCTCGTCGGTCTGCCAGCGAGGGTAGTTGGGATCCTACATTTACCGGGTTAATTTCTGTTCCATGTGGAAGATGTCGGAGACGAACGTCATCATAGAAGGGAATCCGGCGGCCGACCTCCTCCCTCTCTCTTCTCCATTCAGACTCGGGCAAATGCCGCCTCTTGCACCACGCGCACCGGAACCTCTGATCCTCGGGAACCGCGCTGCCGCAGGGGCACCAGAACTGCTGAGCATCAGCGCTCTTCGCATTCTCACGCCGAATGCGGACCGCATGGTACGTACCGCTCTCGAAAACTGGTGGTCCTGCGCGATCTTGGTCGGGTTCGCCTCGTCGTCCCAGTCTCCCCAGTCGAATTCTATCTTTGTGTGGTTCTCCTCGTACTCTCTCGCCGCGCGGCTCTCGGCGTCATAGCACGACTTGCACCTCCACCTCGTGTAGGCGTCGCAGTCGCACAGCTCGTTGAGGTAATTCTTTGTGCGAACCTCCTTCTCGACGCCCTCGTCGCAGCGCTCGCAAAACGTCATGACGTCCCCCGTCGAGTAGTCGGCGTTGAGGTGCGGTCGGCGGTCGTAGTAGACCCGTGACGGGGCCGCGCGGCGGTAGTAGCGGCACTCCTCGCAGATGTTGATGCCGCAGCCGACGCAGGGCAGGGCGCCACCTTCGTCGCAGGTGATGTTGTACAGGCGGACCTCGATCTCGGCGTCAGGCTGGAAACCCGGGTTGACGTCGAGGCCGCCGCGGCCGCGCGAGGTGTTGAGGAAGCAATCCTGCTTCTGGCGCTGGATGAGGCCGAGGCCGGAACAGGTGCTCTGGCGAGTGAGGACCTTGAATATGGGGGGCGATGCGAGGATGTGAGCGTGGTGAGTGCGGCACGTCCGGCCGAGGCGACGCAGGTCGCGGGCGGAGATCCAGGAAGCGAGGGTCTCGAGGATGGGGTAGCACGTTATGAGGGTGGTGATTGAGGGCGCAATGCACGACGTCTTATTGTCGCGAGACATTGTAGCTGCAATCCTGCACAGGCTCGTCGCATAGGTGATTGAAGGAGAACTGCTGCTTGCGCCATTCGGTTGCCTACAAGTCAGAAGCCAAAGCTACGATGACAATGACCAAGGCTTCATCTCCGTGCCAAGACTTGACCCGCCGGCCGGATGAGTCACCTTACCCACCCAACATGCGATGCGGGGCATCGGACGACTGGACAATTTTCCAGTGTTCTCAACATCGAGCGTCTGATCCATCTCGACCGGCAGTGGAGTTAGGCGGCCGCCCATGTATCTCAGTCTCCTGCCCAGCACCTATTTCTCGAGCCTAGTGTACTAGTACCTTGGACTATCAAACCAGCCGCTACTCGCGCCCCGGGCCTGCTTCTGTTCGATTTGAGAAAAAAACGTTGTCTGTCACAAGCCCTTTGATAAGTCTTGGACCCAGCTCGATGTCAAACACGTGACCAAAAGCTCCGAGTTTCAGGATTCTGAGTTGCCGTAAACTTCATATATAACCTTCGTCCGGGCTAATGTCTGGACAGCCCTCACAGTTTCGTATCAGACTCCGCCTCAGCCTTCCCCAGAAGGTCGTCCACCCAGCCCATCTCCTCTCGCCTGGCATCCATAACACGTCCGTACTCGAGCAGCAATCTCAGCGTGTAGATCTGCATATCCTCCTTCCGCAGCACCCGTTCCGCCCACTCCTTGCCCGCCATGGCGATCCGCTCCGCCTGCGCGTCATGGGCCACGGCGACCCCGTCGCTTACGTACCCGAGGAAGTACTGCATGATGCCGTAAAAGTCCCCGAACCGACTATCCATCGGCACGAAATGCTTCCAGGCGACGAGGCGCCTATCATGCCACTCGCGCCAGATGGTCGCCTTGATGGGCAAGCTCGTGCTGCGCAGGAAGCCCAGGTAGCGGCCCAAGAAGCTGTTCCCGTCGATGTCAGGGAGGTATTTCCAGAGGAACTGCTGCGCCATCTCTATGCCGAGGGCGACGGAGTAGTAGGGCGCGACGTAGGCACAGGGGGCCTCGCTGTCGGGCTCGCAGAACAGGTCCGTGAAGGCGACGTTGGCCCAGGACCCGACCCACTCCCCGAGCTTACCTTCGATCTTGGCCTTGATGTTATACGCGAGGTCGGGACCGGCGAAGTTGCGCGGGGGCCACCAACCCCTGTCGACGCCCGAGAGCTCTGTCGCGTTGGTCATGGCGACGAAGCGGTGTCTGTGGAAGCCCTTCCACGTGGCCGGGCGGTTTCGGCCAACGGTCGCCACGCCGCGCCAGACGAGGCCAGATTCCTTGTCCGCCCAGGCACCGCCGTGGTTGTCGCCCGCGGTGAACCTCTCCTCGTTGTTCCAGTTCATGGGGGAGGGGAGCAGGATCTCGTTGTTGACGCCCAGTTTCGAGCCCCCAAAGAGGGGGAAGAGAACGTTCGTCGTCGAGGTGCTGAGGGGCTCGATGAAGACCCCGTTCAGGCCCTGGAGATCCGGCTGGTGGCAAATATCCTTGGCCAGCGTCGAATTGGCTACGAAGCCTCGGTATAAATGCGGTGCGGCATTCTTCATCGATATGTCCGGGGCCTTGATCAGGGGCTTCTGTAGCGGGGTTGTTCGTGCCAGGCTGTCGGCCGGACACCCGCGGCGGGCAAGTTCCCAGAAGTTTCCTTGCGACTCATGTTAGCTTTGTTTGCGGCTCGCAGACTCCGGGCAACAGTCGAAAATCTCGGGGTAATGGAGAGGCATACCTGTCTTTTTCCATGTCTTCCTCCGTTCCCTCACTGAAGGTCCGACCCTGTCCCTGGGTGGCAGACGCTGAAAGTCCCCCAAGACGCGTTCCGGCCTCTTCATCACTCTGAACTTTGCAGCCGTTTTGATGAAGCCTGCTATGTCCTCATGAGCCACGACGATTCTAGGCTCGTCCATTGGATTCACTGCGATGTCCATATCTGGGAGCATGTGATCGATCGTTTGTATGAGGTCGAGCCATATCTTGGTCCAGAACCAGTCGCTGGTAGCACTCGCGACGCCATCACGGACGGTGATGAGCATGTCGAACGAGGCTGCTTCCTTGCGCAAGTACGCTGTGTCGAGGGCCCAGAAGGGTTCCAGGTCGTGATAGATTTGGTCGAAGAAGTCCTCGACGACTACACCTTTGAGGTCCTGGGCGAACTTGAACCATGTGTCGAATCCTGGAGGCGGATGACGGCCGCGACGGGCACGGTACGCATTAGCTGCGGCCTCGACGGTCTCGGATTGTTTAGAGAGGAGGTCCACAAAATCCTTCTCCGCGACTTCGACGAGGTCGTCGATGGGATGGCGGGAAGACGGGGACTGGAAGCGAGCATTTCCCGGCGGTTCTGCAAGACCGTCGGCCTCGACAGTTCCTGCGAGGTGAATGTGAGTAGCGAACGGGGTTTTGAGGCTGACGTAACCGTAGAAAGAGAAGACAAGTAAAGCTGCAAAGGTAATTCGGAGGGCCCAGCCCCTCGGGGATCTGCGAGGCCGAGGGTTGAAGGACGGCTGCAAGCGAACCATCGGACTGGAGGACGCGTCTGATGGGATAATACAGATCTAGACCACCCCAACGCCCGGAAAGAAACTTTGTGAAGTTGACACGAGGTGGTGTTTGTGGTAATTGGTCGCGGACGTTCAAAGCTGTCTCCTCAGACCGTGCAAGGATGAGGATTGAGAGACCGGCAGCGCGTGGGATGAAAGAAAAAGCTGAACCGAGATTGAAGAATGCAAGAAGAAGAGGGAAAAGGGTCACACCGCCAAAATATGGAAGCGAGTCCATGCTGGGGACGCAGAGAGCAAGAGGCAAGTCCCCAAACTGGTACGGGGTATTCCCGAAGAAGCATGAGTCCGACCCTCGTGGTGAGCTGATACGAGATGCTGCGCGTTGAAAGCTATATGTTTGAATCGAAAGAACCCTGCCAACGACCTGTGTAGTGCAAGCCGCATGAGGAGGCGACTCGCGGCCCCTGGTTATTTCTGGACGGCGAGGGGCTTTTTGCGTAGGGGTCTGGCAGCCCCAGCACTGCCCTACCGGCTTAGCCGGAGAGAGAAGACAGGAGATGCACCGATACCGCTTCTTATAAAAGAACTTGTCGCTTTGTCATTCTGCATTGCTCGACAGGCTCTTCACTCGGAGACCGAGGAACTCCCTCGACCGATGGTTTGCAAGCCAGAAACATCCGGGTCTGGTTTGAACTACGTGGGGGGGCTTTCTCTACTAGCTATATCCTCCTTAGTTATGTTTCAAGTATTCGTAAATGCACAACTGCCAAACATCACTTCTGGGCCGAATGATCTTTAGGCTCATTCAATCCTAACCTCCCATGCTTGTCTCGTGATCGTTCCGCTCAAGCAGCCTTCTTCGCGGAGAGGCTCGGTCCAGGGAGGAACAAGTTTGATACTGCGAGAATCTCAAGGATGCCAGAGCTACGCTCTATGATGACTGGATTTATCAGATGCAGATCTAATCGTTCGTGGGCCACCATGATGGCAGCTTGGATTCCGCTTGATTCGGTCGTCTTGCCGTATCGGTTAATTAGCCTTTATCAGCCGGTGACAACCCCTTACAACCATTTTATGCCTCCTACACGTGCCGCCCGTGAAGCTTCGGTCATGCCGATTTTCATACAACAGTCTCCGCTGGCCAAAATTTGCTTCCAATGGAGGCCGCAAGGCTGCACCATTTGTAGGCTTTGCCACCATCGCGATCATATTCATCTCCTACGCCAAAGCTGTTGGTGGCACTCCACGCTGGACCGCACCCCTCAAGCACCAGCACACCCGCGCGGTGCCTCCTGCCCTCAAGAGCAACGTGAAATGGTCCAGATATTCTACGTGCAATATGCCAACAACAGCATCTACTTCTGCAACTCGGTCATGCTCTTCGCCAGGCTGCTCGAGCTCGGCAGCAGGACCGAACGCGTCATGCCATACCCTTCCTACACGGTGCCAGATCCCATAGTCACTTCGGGACAGGGCGACGCGCAGCTCATCGTAAACGCCGGGGACAGGTACGGCGTCAAGCTTTGCCCCACGACCGTCCAATAAAAGAACGGTCATGACCGCAAACCGGATCCTGCTTCATGCCCCGTTGCAAGGAAGCAGATCGACAGAAGTCCCCTGGGCCGACCCTGAAACATGCTTACCGTCCATTACAGGGCGAAGCAGAGCATACGTTACTCCAGGAACGATGAGGAGAAATGGGAACCCCTGCCGGCTTTGAACGAGGTGAGGTTCACCTATTTTTCCGACTAGTGGAGTGTTCCCAAGCTTCGGGTCGTTACTTCCGAGGAGACCGTGCAGCGGCATGAGCCGGCGTGCGACGGGAGAAAAACAAGAAAACTGTTTCTCCAGGCAGTCATGGCACATTTTCTACACGGAATCTAGGGATTGAAGATGTATTAGACTATTCGAGGCGATCTGCAGAGACGGGAGGCGGTTGTGAAGGTGTTTGCAGAAGGTTTGCGGATGATGAATAATCGCCACGGCTATGCTTTAAGAACCTGCGAATAAGGCAAGTTCTGGTCGGATCGAACGCGGGTAACGAGAGTGTGTCAAATCAATATGGTCTGGCATGTCTTGGCACGGAAGGCCTGATCTAAAGTGCCCTCGGGAAAACGAGGCCGAGTCTGTGTGAAATCCAGCCTCGGGCGCCCATTTCCGCTGAGTAAGCCCTCAGCCTCTGACAACAGCCACCATCACGGAGGAGCCATGGAGAGAAGGGGAGGTGGGGGTTAGGGTTCGGCTGTCTCAAAAAGAGCATGCATTGCTCGGGAACCTGACCACAAAGGGGCTGCCACTACGGGCCCGGGTTCAGGGGAGAGCCGGTACGGCCCTTCTCGGTGCACTTGTCCAAAGGGAGGATGATGCCATCGTGCGCAACGTCCAGTTCATCGCAGAATCGCAGAATACGAGGGCAGTGAAGCTGGCACGGTGAGAACGTCATCCACTACTCTGCCTCGGCGGTCCAGAACTGGCCCTTTCTCCGACCGGGTCAGAGAACAGTCCATTGCATGCAAGATTATTGCTGGGACACGTAATCAACAGCAACTCACTGAGGTATGTCGTAAGGCCTCACTCAAGGGGCGACCCCTGGAGTTGGTCTGTCGAGACGATGAACACTCAATACAGCGTAGTTTAGCTGGGCTTCCCTTGATGTGCAATTGCAAGTCCGATAGAAAACGACGATTAGACTTCTAACGCACAGGTCGACAAAAGAAAGGGATATGCTTTTCTTCACGACCACATTTCCCTCCTATTTGTGCAGGCAGCTCGCTTGCCACACCGTAGCTAACTCGACCGGTCACCAATGAATGGCAGATGGTACGGCTCGCATGTCACGTTTGCGGGTGGGACTACACCTTGGAAATAGGCCTGGACGTGTGCGAGATAGCAAGGCGATGCCCCTTGTTCGATGACGGTGTGCTGCGTGTGAGGGTGGGTTAGTTTGCCTACCAGGTGAACGCGTTGATGTGATCCGAAGGGGCCACCACCTACACCGATAGCGTCCTGCAGGAGAACAACCGATCCGGGGAAGCGAGAGGACATGACGCGTGCCCTGCGGTAGAGGAATCTCTGTTAGCTACGTGTCTCTTGGGAGCAGGGTTCGGGCAAACGCACGAGTTCAGTGGTGAGATTGGGTCAATGGTGTTGCTCGTGAAGAGGATTGGGAAGGACGTCTTCTTGTCCGGGCCGCCGACCGGATCTACCAGAACAGTCAGCATTGGGAACTAGCGCGAGGGTTGGGTGTCATCGTGCCCACCTTCCATCACCATGCTATCGGGCAAGTCCGGCCGAATCCCCCGGCACAGCATGTTGTCCTGGAGGATCGTCCAGACGCTGCCTGCGTACTTGCTCGCGGAGGCTGTGTACTCGGCGAAGTCCCTAAAATCATCAATGGTGGCGAGCTTGTTCCTCCGATACGAATCGGCGCAGAAAATGGATATGCGGACGTTGGAGTATGCCATCAAGTCACTGAATCTGCCAACAAGAGCAGATGCGTTCCCGTTCTCGACTTGGCTAAGGATCTCGGCCATGACGGGGAAGCGAGCTGTCGGAAGGTACAGAGAGTCAATGACAAGGGCCTGCAGGTCAGAAAAAGTAGCCATGGCTGGAACGTCGCGTTCAGGCAGCCCACTGATCGGGACCGGCTGGCGTTGGAACCTTTGATAGATGTCGTCTAACCGTGCCGTGATGTTCGCGGGCGACGGCCCCCAGAAAGCACAGCCGTCCGGGCCCGCGGCGTGACAGAGGCGGGAGAACGCCCCCATCGCCTCGTCCATCTGGCCCACGTTGTCGCGCCAGTCGTTCTCGTAGTAATGATTCGCGTCGACAAGTCCGTCGAGCACCATCCTACCGACACGGTCGGGGAACATGGAGGCAAACGTCGTGCCCGTGACAGTGCCGTAGCTCCCGCCGTATGCCCACAGCTTGGCATCTGATGGTGGCTGGTCAACGAGTATGGCGTTCGCTTCGATGAAACTGAGAAGATCGCGGGCGACTGCTGGGGTGGTGATGTAATATCCGTGCAGTGAATCGCGCTCAACAGCATCGTTACACCAGTCGCCGTAGATGGAGCCGGAGTACCACTGCTCTTCGAGTGTCGAGTTGTCAGTGACACCTGTACGGTGGAGCTGGGAGAAAGCTGCTTCTGCGTCCTCGTTACCAGCGAAGCAGTCGAGCTTTGGGCCGCTGTTGCCGACGCCGCGGGGGTCGAACGAGACGTAGTTGTACTGTTCGCCAAGGATCTGCCCGATGATGGGCTGGAATCCCTTGAGGACGTCGATACCGGAGCCGCCAGGACCGCCTGTCAAAGACTTAGCAAGTAGGCTTTGATAAGCTGTGGGCGTGACTGAGAGTTTACCGGGCATGAGGACGATGGTAGGAGAGTTTGCCGAGGCATTCTTCCCTGAAACCTTGATGAAAGCGATCGATGTCGTGCCGAGGCAAGTGTTCTCGTAGTCTAGGGGTACCTGTAGCCTCGAGCACGCGAAGCTATCAAAGCACGGTGTCCAAGTGAGGTTGGCGGACGGCTCTATCTGTTTGATTCGTGAGATGATGTGCACACTTAGTGGTAGGCTTGGTTGCTCACATGGTCGAACTCTTGGGCCATCTGGCGGTTGTGCAAGTTCGTGGCTTTACATGCCAGGCCAAAGATGAGGGCAAGTAGAAAAGTAGCGAGTGTTCCCATGGTGTCGTGCAGCAGTGATAGTTGGCAATTGCCGTATATTCGGTGTCTATGGTGGTCGATGGCATTCTAGTTCACAATCCTGAAGAGCAGTCGTTTCTTAAATGCACCGAAATCGCCATCCTCGAGAACCAGACCAGGTTGACATGAAGTGACTGCCAAAGCAATTTCTCTTGCCTAGTAACTCCTTTGATCGAAGGTCATCCTCCTGTACGAAGCGACCAATATCATGGTGTAGACCGAAGACAAAGCCACTCGAGCGTCGTAACTCGTGTACTTGGCGCGTACGTTTGACCCGGCATTTCCCCGAGCGATGCCTCAGAATGGCCCACGTGTACGAACCGGCCAATGAACCACCGAGCCTTCGAAGGATGCCTGTCGGGCCCCATCACGATCATGTCCGCCCCTAAATGCTGACACTCTCCACATGTTCGAAGTCACCAATCGTCGTGCGTGGCTGACGCGCAGAGCGATGCATTTCTGCCATTGACTTCTCTGCCAGATCCTGCCGACCCCGGGAAAACGTCGCGCACGCAGACCAGAGCAGTCGTAATGAACAAGACGTCCGCGCAAGCCTGGAGGAAGAAGCCTCGCAAGTTCGCACCCAAGTCGCGCCTTGGCTGCAAGACGTGCAAGTGAGTCCCCTTCCCCTGCGACCCGGGAGCAAGGGAAATGAGCTGCCTCGAAACTGACACTATTCGTCGAAGAATCAGGAGAATCAAGTGTGATCAGGGCCGCCCTGCATGCCTGAAGTGCCATTCCACGGGGCGGACCTGTGACGGTTACGGCAACGAGCCCTCGATGTCTGGGGGGCTCGAGTGGTATCGCGGTCATGAGACGTGCGGCCCTGACCGCCGCGCGAGGACGAGGCATCACCCTCTCACCTCCGGCCTCCTCCCCTTCATGATTCTGCCGAAAACTGAACCGATTCAGTTCGAGGCCATGTTCTTCTTTGAATCCGTCTCGGCCAAGCATCTGAGCGAACACCACTCGGGCCAAGCCTGGAGCGAGACCCTCATGTACTTTGCCCAGACAGTGCCAGCGGTACGGCACGCCGCCACCGCTCTGGCCCTGAGTCAACGAAGCTGCATGGGCGGCAATCCCACCGACCGCGCACAGCGCTGGCGACCGTTCTACGGCCGCCTGCCCGACCCGACCGCCTTGCTCCATTACAACAAGGCCATCGAGCTCCTGCTGCACGAGCAGGGTGTCGGAGACTCGGAAAAGATGACAATGGCCCTGCTGGTCTGCTACCTCTTCATCTGCTTCGAGCAGCTCATAGGCAACGACGTCGAGGCCAACAAGCACCTGCGCGGAGGCGTCGAGCTCGCGCGCAACATGGGCCGACCTCTCCTGCGCAGCGCGAAGCACTCGGGACTGGCATCCGTCGCCGGGGAGATCACGAGACAGATGCACCGGCTCGACGTGCAGGCCGCCACATCCATCATCACGTGGACGCCCGCGGATCTCGGGTACCAGACCGTGTCCCCCCTCCCGCCGTACCAAGATAGCTTCCGGTCCCTCGACGAAGCCAGCGACCACCTCCAGGTCCTCATCGCCCGCGTCATGACCCTGCATTTCTGGAGGGAGGAACGGGAGGGCTTGTGGGACCCGCCATCATCAGAGGGCTCGGCATTCGTGATCAGCACCAGGGACCAGCTCGATGCGTGGATGTCCGTGTTCGAAAACACGCTGCGACGACTCGGCCCGCGTCAACCCGCCTCGCCGACGCGGCCACTCATCCCACTGCTGCGTCTGCAGCATGGCGCCATCTGGATCCTGCTCCGCGCCCACCGGCCCGGGGACGAGATGGTATACGACCAGTTCCTGCCGCGGTTCCGGGACTGCGTGGCCCACGCGCGGGAGGTGGCGGAGGCGCGTGCGGCGTCTGCGATGCCGAGCTTCACGCCCGAGATTGGCGTTCTGCCCGTGCTCTACATCGTCGGCGTCAAGTGCCGGGACCCGGCGGTGCGGCGCGAGGCCCTGGGACTCCTGCGACTGCGGCCGGTGCAGGAGGCTTCTTGGGACAGTCTCGGCACTGCGCGCGTCGTGGAGCGCGTGATCGAAATTGAGGAGGGCGAGGGCGAGGGCGAGGCCGAGGCGGGTTGCGCCGTGAAGAGGATGCATGAGATCCCCGTGGAGCGCAGGGTCGAGTTCGTCGCTTGGAATCGGTATGCTGCCGGGCTGGGGCTCACGTATACTTTCTGCGCGAGGCAGGGTATTTATGAGGAGGATCTCCCCATGTGAAGGCATTGACCTGAGGAGGAGGCTTGGACCTGGTGGGAAGGCATTGAAAGTAGTGATGCTGTCTGATACACTTCTTTGGCCTACCTCATGCTGGTGTCAGTCTTCTTCCGCCCCTGCAGATCAGGTTTATTTGGAGGCACCCCATAACCGCAATCGTGATGGGGAACAGACATGACTTGCTGTATAGAAGATGTGAAGATAATTGGTCATCCAAGGTAGTCGGACTGACTTGAACCGACTGAGCTATACCAAGCATGTCGTGCATCTCGCCTGATTCTCTGTCCAAGTTCTGTCTCACATATCCTGCGTCCCCTTCGTCACTCCATGAAATTTGTGACTGACATGGGCACTCTGGTGTCCAAAGTGTACCTCATCTTTCTACGACATCCTGGATTCTCCCTAGTGATCGGGACAGGCCATTGTGAGAGCAACCAAAAAGGCAATTTACGGTCTTGCCTCGTCTGCACATGACAGAAGTTGGGCACATCATCCGTTTTGAGCAAAGTCGACGGCTTGAAAATGGGATGCATGCTGAGCCTAATCCTCCGGGAGGCATCGATAAGTCGAAAGGTCACATGGGGTTGCTCGCTTGCCCTCCCTGATTGCCAGCTCCCTGCCATACAGGCACTAAGAAATCAAAGTGCATTTTAGAAATCCGCATCGCACTTCAAGGGAGCAACATCTCCATCTGCACACCGCCACATCGTATCAGTGCCTGTTCCATTCCGCCTCAAAGACCATGAGCTTCCAGTCAATTTCTCCGGTGAGACTCAACCAAAAGTTCACGAATCGGCTTTCACTTCAGTCACCGTGGTAGATTGATACCAGGCCGAAATTCCCTCAAGACCTTGTCGACAAGATCGGAACCTTGGGCATGCCCTTGGAGCCAAGAGACTGGCAAGGTCTTGAGCGGCCGTGTCCGATAAGATTTAGACGATGTGTGTTGGAGTCCGAAACTCCGGGACGGCTAAAGCCGCATGGCCATGGTACACAGCACTCCATGGCATGGGTTAGGGTTCGCATGTGACGGTGTATGTATACCCCTGAGGGGCCATCGGCTGGACAGCCAATGAGTGGCCAGGTTGAAAGTGCGTCTAACCATGGCGATGCAAATTCTCATGTCCCATGTTCTCCAGAACAAGGCACCGGAGACTTGGCTCTGTCTATGTCCCTTGCGTGATAGCCGACGATACTATTCATGTCATGGGCACTTGACAGAAAGAGGCAGTTGAGCACCTGAGCAGTCATGGGTTTGTGAGTGCCCCACGCCGAGATCCCGTCTGGGCGGTGATTTCGTCTGGCTTGGCACCGGGTCGGCCGCTTCCATTATTAGATCCTGACCCCAGCACGACACTTGGCAGTCGACTTAAGCATGAAGAACCCCATTGCCGTCGGCACCCTGTCAGCACGATCCCTCCCCCGCCGGATGCTGAGAGCATGCCGAGCCGGGCCAAGGCTCCCCAAAACACCGGAGCTCCTCTCGCCCTTATTTCGCGCAAGACGGCGCCCTGAAGGATCGCATATCATATCTTTAGCAGTAGGAATTCAGGAGGCTAGTAGTCTGCAGCCAATGCATCCATGGACAAGCTCACTCTGAGCCCCGCTCGTCTGCATCGTGCTTGATGGACGATGAAGTTGGTCGGGCCACACGCGACTATTGTCGGCATCAGGTCCCATACAAGCCCCCGCCAAGCAGCCTCGCCAAGCAGCCTTCCTGGGTAGCCTGGCCTCTGCGAACCTTGATCACGCGACCGTTGGTCTTGGTATCCGTAAATATCTACATGGAAATTGCACGAGTCCATGGAGTTGCGGAGTTGACGATCGAACACCACCAAGACGAATACATAAGATGCCGAGACATGCCGCCCCTATCGTGACTTGGCTTTTGAGCCTCACCAAGACAACAGCCATTCATTCTTTCTTCCTGTCTTTGAACGTGTCGTGACCCGCTACATCCATCATGATGGGCGGCACGCACGGTTTCGCTGTCCGTTGCGGCATGCTCCTGCTCTTCCTCCTGGGCGTCTCTGCCATCCCCTTCGGCATCACCCACAACATCACCGACGCCGACTTTGACCCCCTCCCCGATTACGATGCCGGTCAGTCGCACCTCGTCCGGCGCGCCGAGGACTTCTACCTCCGCGTCATGCCCCTCGGCGCCTCCATCACCAAAGGGCAGCCCGCCCACTCGGACGACACGGCCAAGAACGGCTACCGCAAGGCCCTCCGCGACCAGCTCCGCTGGCTCGGCTGGAAGGTCAACATGGTCGGCTCCGTCTCTGACTGGGGCAGCATGAACGACCGCGACAACGAAGGCCACCCGGGCCTGCGCGTCGGCGCCGTCCACGACATCGCCAAGCGCACCGTCCCCAAGTACAAGCCAAACGTCATCCTCATCAACCTCGGCACCAACGACGGCATGGGCGGCGTCGAGGCCGGAGCCGGCGCCGCCATGGACCGCCTCGTCGGCGACCTCTTCCGCGACTCTCCCGGTTGCGTCGTCGTGCTCTCGACGCTCCTCCCCAACAGCCGCGCCACCGACGCCATCAAACGAATCAACCGCGACTACCGCTCCCTCGTCGAGCGCCGCCAGCGCGCAGGCGACCACATCGTCCTCGCCGAGATGGACGACGGCTTCATCACCATCGGCGAGATCTGGGACGGCATCCACCCCGTGTACCAGGGCTTCCGCAAGATGGCGGCCGTCTTCCACGCCGGCATCCTCGTTGCGCAGGACCGCGGCTGGCTCAAGGCGCCCAACAGCTCGGAGGATGCCAATGACGGCGGCGCCTCCACGACGTGTCAGAAGCAGAGGGCCAGCGGCGCGGGCGATCCGCGCGGGTCGCCCCAGATTCTGTATGCGGGAGACCCGACTATTCGCGACGACGGCGGATACCAGCACGGTTCCACGGCTCGTGGCAACATTCATGCAAGGACTAATGGCGGCGGTGACTTGAACTACTACTTTGCGCAGATCTTCACGCGCGGCGCGGCTCGTGGCGAGGAGCTCGATGAGATAATCCGTGTCGGCGAAAGTTCGCTGTCTGCGGAGATGGCCATTAACAACGGCGGCGGGAGCTTCAACAACTTTGTGAAGATTGACGTCAAGTTCGATTGCAAGGCCCGTGGCATCCGCTGGGGCGATGTTGTAAGTCCCGGGCGGATCATGGTTTTGTGGGCAGAACTAATGAAGCTGGTAGAACAACGACGGCCTCGACGACTTCATCTGCGTCACCCCCAACGGAGACCTGCTTGTCTCGATCAACAGGGGCGGCAACCCTCCTCGCTTTGAGTATCTTGGCACGGTTAGTCGGAGTCTTAGTGTTCCTCGTGAATTCCCCAAGCTGACCCATGATAGCACAAACTTCCCGTCGGCCCCCTCTTCAAGCAAGCCAACGTTCGCCTTGGAGGTGAGTTTACCCTATACGATGCATGACTCCGTGCTTACAAGAATTCCGTAGACGTCGATGGCGATGGAAGACTCGACTACTGTGTCATCGGTGAGCACGAAGGCCACGTCAGGTGCTGGAGGAACGGCGGCATCGGCGACAAGGCAGCCTACTGGCAGGGTCTCGGCTCGGGCCAGCCCGTTATGATGGCCCAGGGCATGGGTGACATCAGAGGTGTTCGCCTCGCCGATATCAACGGAGAGTAAGCATCCCCAGAAGTCTTTCGCTGCAACGTAAACTAACCAAGCACAGCGGCCGCGCCGACTGGACGTGGATCTCCACGCAGGGCCGCGTCAAGACCATGATCAACCAGCGCAACGACGGCCAGGGCATGATCCCCTACTGGCGCGACGCCGGCTGGACCCACGGCGGCATGGGCGAGGAGATCGGCGACTCCCGCGAAAATATCCAGTTCGCGCGCATCTACGGCAGCGGACGCTCCGACTACGTCTACATCAAGCGCGGCAAGTGCGGCGGCAGCGGCGATGCCTGCGGCGTCGAGATCAAGGCCTGGGAGAACACGGGCAACGGTGGCAGGATGCAGAGGGGCGACGGCGTCTTCTTCGGCGACATGCGAGGCCGCGGCATCGACGACTACCTCTGGATCGACTCGACGGGCGTCGTCAACTTCTACCCCAACCTGAACAGCCGCTCCGACACGACCAAGTACGCCGGCAGCCAGATCCCCTGGGGCCCTACGAGGAACAATATCCTGCGGACGGGCCTCCACCGTCGGGCTCTCCACATTGCCGACTGGGATGGTGATGGCAAGGACGATATTATCGGCTACAACAACAACGACTTCACCATCACCGTGTGGCAGAACAACTGGGATGGGACGAACTTCAACTTTGCGTCGCGGAGGATCGGCGGAGGCCCCTACTGCCAGGAGAAGCGCGGTCTCGGCTACAACGATCAGCCTGTCCACTTCGCCGACATCACGGGCGAAGGCAAGGCCGACCTCCTCTGCATGCAGCCCAGCGGCCGCGTGACCGGCTGGATCAACGACGGCAGCTCCTCGATGCGATACGTCGGCCAGGTCAAGTTCAGCCAGGAGCTCGACCGCGCCAACTTCCAGTTCGCCGACGTCGACGGCGACGGCCTCGCCGATCTCATCCACACGGACAAGTTCAACGGCAACGGGCGCGTCTGGTACAACATGGGCGAGAAGCCCGAGTCGGAGCGGGACAGGCTCAGCGGCAGCAAATTTGAGTGGCGCGAGGCCGGCATCGCCTACAACGGCTGGACGCGCGGCCACGACGAGCACTTCCCCAGCCTCCAGGGCCAGGGCAGGGCTGACCTCGTCAAGATCAACCCCAAGAACGGCCATGGATGGGTCTCGTTCAACACGTGCCCACCCGGCGGTGATGATCTCCGTCCCGGCGAGTCGCCCCCCAACCCGAGACTTCCTACCTACAACCCGCCTCCCCAGCCTGATGGCCAGGGTGGCGGCCCTGGCAACGACGACGACCCCCAGAGTGGCGAGCAGCTGTGCGGGTTGGCCGTCTCCGAGTGGACGAAGAACTTCTGGAACGACTTCCGTCTGGGCGATTGGTTCCAGAACACCATGGACGATTACGGCTCCAACGGCTGGCCCGCCCTGGGCTCGAACCGGGACAGTATCCCCGAGGCCATCGCCAAGATGGACGGTAGAAACGAGGCCAGCCGAGAGACGACGATGGAGTGGCCTGGCGAGTGCAAGACGGTCACCGGCACGTGCGACCTGAAGCGTGACGAATATTACGACCAGTGCGGCAAGGACAGCTGGCAGCGATCCTTCGTCCTCTTCGCCCTGGGCAACCTCTCCCGTTTCCTGCAGCGGTACCGCGAGAAGCAGACGGATGCCGAGTTCCGCACCTCCCTCCGCCTCGGCGAGCTCGCCCTCACCTTCATCCCGGGCGAGGACCAGCAGGAGGACGTCAGCTTCGACGCGGGGACCTGGCTCGGCATCTTCGCGGGCATGACAGCCGCCATGGCCTCAGCCGTCCCCGCGGCCGGCATCCCGGCCGGCTTCGCCTCCGGCATCCTCACCATGGCGCAGAACATGCTGGGCGGCTCCGACACGCCCCTCTACGACCCGCGCTTCACCAACTACCTGGACCTCCAGAGCAAGTTCGCCGAGGCCACGGACGCCTACGCCCTGCGCATGCGCGACTACCACCGGCACCTCTTCGACACGCGGCCCGGCTCCGCCGCGCACCGCAACGAGCTCGTCGGCCTCGTCGCGTCGGGCGACTTCTGCGACCAGGACGTCGGCCTCGACACGCGCGCCAACGGCGGCATCGAGCAGGAGACGTGGCAGCTCGGCCTGCAGACGGGCCTCATCAACACGCTCTGGCGCCAGCAGAAGCTCTTCGTCCTGCAGCTGCCCCGCGGCAAGTTCACGGGCCTCGGCTTCCGCTCGCACACCTTTGATTATGATCCGTGCTTCGACGTCCCCGCGGATTCCGAGTGGCGCGACGCCATGGGGAACAAGATCTGGTGCGACGGCCAGGGCAACAACTGGTTCATCCTCGGCTGGGGCAAGAGCAACATGGTCAAGTACTACGGCACGTCGCTCGACGACCTGGAGCGCTACGACCTCGATCGCGAGTATATCATCCAGTCGGCGCGGCGGTCGCAGGACATGATGCGCGGTTTCCGGAGGCTCGAGAGGGGTGATCTGAGGGACTTTTACCGCGAGCTCGCCGAGGACCCGCGGAAGGTGAGCAGTGTGAGGGATCTCGTGCGCTTCAACTTGCCCGTGTGCGACTTGGCCGGCATCGACATCACGTTCGTCAGGGATAACTGCTACATTCCCGAGGTGGTGTCGGGAGGGTACATCTTCAAGTGGAACGAGTGCTTTGCGGATCTTGTCATGAGGCATTGCGCGCAGTACAGCACGTACGGGCAGTCGTGGCCTTATGACCTCGATGAGTAGGGGGATTAAAGGAGGCGATGTGTTGGGATTCAAACACGGAGAAAATGCGAGGCTCGCATATCAACCCATTTACATTCCGTCTCAATTTATTATATTTTCTCTGTCTAGATGGCCTGTTGCGTGAAGTCACCAGGGTACTTTGAAGACTACAGCCATGGGGATGCTCGATAGTGTTTGTAAGGCAATTGTCTTAACAGAAGGTTTCTTTCCCATGTCGGGACTCCTCATTGTTTGATGGGGAAATTCTATCCCGTCCAATGCCTAGCTACTAGCCTGTAATAATGCCTGAGAAGCCTGGCAGCTCTCTGTCAAGGGAGTCACGTGTGAACATGGCTTGCGGCTCGGCCAAGTCATGCCCCTAGCAAGCCGAGAACCGAGATGGCTATATGATCGCCATGCGCTGCACGGAATTTGAGGCACAATCTCGACCTGAAGAGGCCGCATCTCAGAGCACCATCCGGTTGGTGAAATATCTGAACCCCATGAACAGGAGATGATATCACGTTGTACGATCCAATCATGGTTTAGTTCGCATGACGGCAGGCTTCCAAGTGTGTAAGCTCTGCCGATTCGACATGCCCAATGCCCGGAGAGGACTCCAAAGTATTGAATTAGCGCTGATATTCTGAACAGGCTGATGGGATAAACGGCCCACGCCGCCGCCATAGATCGGCTGGAGCGGCTACAATTGCCATGATGCTTTGATGATTGCCCTAGGAACATTTTGCAAAGGAACTTCTGCAGGTACGCATTTAGTCGAGGCCCTTCTTCAGCTGCTTGACACCCCCTGCTGTGCCTCTAGTTCGACACCTGCGTCCTCGGAAAGAGGGCCGAAGTCCCCAGACCCCAGATACTCTAACCAGATGTACCAGATGTGGCGTCCGGGGTCGACGAACCCCCTGCGACGTAGTCAAAAGAGGCATGCTTAGCGAATGCGATGCATCTTCAAGCGAATGCGAGCTGCTCGACAGGCAAGGGGTTCAAGGGGGTTGTAGTAGTATTTAGAGAGCCAAGCATCTCGTCAGGACGACGAGCGTATGCTGAGTCTGCGTTCAGGACCATGACATGATCTTCGTTCGTTCTTTTTGATTATGAGACAATCCTCGTTTGCCGTGCTTGCCCTCGGCTTGGGGCAACGCATTGTCGCTCACCCGTCGGTGAGAGCCGGGGTAGTTCGGGGCAGTCTCACCATCTTGGCCGAGAACGATCTGGAGAGTGCGTTCAATCCTTCTTGACCTGTCGCGGAGAATCTATCATGGTCTGGAGCATCACTGACACTGCATCAGACAATCCTGTTCAAGGTTCTGCAGCCATCTTGCTTGATCAGGCCTTGAGCTTTGCGGCTGCTGAGGAGGCGTGTGGCGAGCTAGACGAGACGCTCTGGGCCGGCGGGACCGATGAAGCATTGTCCAGTATCCAGGCGTCCCTGGCGTATCAAGTCTACCAGGGGAATTATGAGCCAAGCGCAAAGTTCTGGGTAGCCAAGACGGACGACTCGTGCAAGTGTCGTGCCATCAGCGCCGACGGCTCGCTGCACCAGCTCAAATGCTCCGAGCAACTTCCGGTTCTTTGCAGCCAGTCGGCCACCGTCTCGAACGCAACGACAGACGATACATCAGAAAGATTCCAGGTCACCCAGGATGTTGGGGCCGCCCAGTACACAGGGTATCGCGACCTCTTCACGTGGAAATTCCGCGGCGTCAGGTTCGCACCCCCGCCTCAGCGATTCGAGTACTCAACCACCCTGCGCGACACGAGCGGCCCCGTCTCGGCCCTCGAAGCCGGCGCAGACTGCCTGCAACCAGGCGACCCATCGTCGAGCGACGACTGCCTCTTCCTCAACATCTGGACCCCCTACCTGCCGCCTTCGGGCTCCACCCCAGCCAAGGCCGCTCTGAAGCCGGTTCTGCTCTACATCTACGGCGGCAACTTCGTCGGCGGCTCCGGCAAGAACCCGAACCTCGACCTGACCAACACGGCGTCGCGCGGAGACGTCGTCGGCGTCTCCATCAACCACCGCGCCGGCAACCTCGGCCTCCTCGTATTCGACGACGGCGTGCACAACGGCAACATCGCGACGAACGACCAGATCAGCGCCCTGACGTGGGTGCGCGAGAACATCGCATCCTTCGGCGGAGACCCGGACAGGATCACAATCGCCGGCGAGTCCTCGGGCGCCATGTCCGTCCGCCTGCTGCTCGCGTCCCCCGAGGCCGAGGGCCTCTACGCCGGCGCCCTCATGCAATCCGACCCCCAAGGCGGCGTCACGCAGCCAAACTCCATCTTCTGGACGCCAGAAGAGTCGTACAACTTCTTCACCCGAGAAGTCCTCGACAAAACCGGCTGCAACGGTGCCGAGGATGAGATCGAATGCCTTCGCGCCCTGCCCGGCTCGGCCCTGACGGACCTGGACCTCAACACGGCCATTGCCAAGTACCCAGTCCTCGACGGCAAGTACTTCACGACAGACTCCCTGCCTCTCGACGGTTCCGGGCCCCGCTTCGCCAGAAACACGCCCGTCATGACGGGCGTCACGCGCGACGAGGCCGCGCTCCTCACGGACCTGCTCGCCGGCGTGCCGTGGGACACCATCACGTTCGACGTGTGGCTGTACGCGCTGCACATGTACCGCGACTTCTTCCGCATCGATCCCGACGCCATAGTCGCCAACCTGCCGCTGTTCCACGTCACGCCCGCGTCAACGCCTGAGCAGCTGTATAACGCAACGATTAACATTCTGACCCTGACGATGTACAGCTGCCTCGACCGTGCCAAGGCGTACTCGGGCGCGAAGAACGATGCTTTTGAAAAGGTGTACGCTTTTAACTTCCACCGCACGTATAGCCCGCCCCTGGCGACGCCGGCAGAGTGCTCTGCGCCTCCGAGTGCGGAGTTTCCCCTTGGTGATCCCGAAGGGGAGTACTATCGCTGTCATGGCGGGTCGGCGCTGCCCATGTTCGGGAACGAGGCGCGCTTGGGGCTGCCTGATCGTGATGGACGGGATGGGGATTTCAGCAGGTTGGTTGTTGACTATTGGACGTCGTTTGTGCGCACTGGGGACCCGAACCCGGATGAGGGCTATCTCGTTGCCAGGGGGTACGAGTCGACGCTGGCGCGGGTTGCCAAAGTGGGAGGCTGGGGGACTGTCGAGCCCAAGTCGCCTGAGTGGATGATTCTCAAGTGGGATGGGGGAATGGCGCCGTTCGGGGATGAGGAGGTGTGTTCGGTGCTGGGGTTATCGCTTGATTTCTGGGAGTCCAGGACCTGATATCGAGGATCTCAACCAGGGATAGTCCCATTCACTTGGTCATATTGACCCGTCTGCGGTCGATTAGGAGCAGGTATTGCGCTGTGTCATCCTCTTTCCAAGGATTATCAGCGAACGCAGCGACGCCTTCGTACGAGGCTAGTATTTGGTTAACTCGCAAGGTGGAACTACGATGCTCAGCTCTGTCACTCCGTTCTCTTCCCTCGTTTCCGAACATGTCTCCCGTCACACACTTGAACATCTGACGCTTTCGCCACTTATCATCGTTCCTCGATCCTGTCCACGTGTCAGATCAGCGTGAGATTGGTCTTGACAAGTCAGACCCAGCTCAGATTTCTGAGCAAAGTAGTCACATGGGTGGTGACGGATCTTAACGGCAGCTGGGCGCTTCACATTGACCAGACTGAGAGTCATCTTACGCGGCTCACAGCAGAGAACTGACCACGATGATCTTTCACGTCAAAGCGCCTTATAGATTTTCACGATGGCCTCCCGGGCATCCATTAGCTCTAGGACACCTCTCATGAACTGGACGGTCGGGGCTTCTCCATTACAGTGAAGGGCGACAATGAGCTGCAGCAATATTCAGGTTTTCCCCCTCATTCTGGTCATCGAGAAGTGGCCAACATGGAATTAAAAGCAGTCAAAGCTATACGTAACACCCGGGAAGAAGGAATCCCTGGGCCGGGCAAACGCGAGGGCAATTTCGTAGTCACAATCCAGTCCCCTGCCACGGAAGCATACAATCGTGATTGATCAATGAAACAAAGAAAGAAACAAGGTGACGAGTAAATGATCTCGGAGCTTCCTTCCATAGCACAGTTCAAGCTGATCCACCCCGTCTCCTACTTGGAACTGCCATTCCCCATGTGCCTTCTCTTGATGTGACGCTTCAGGTTGTCCTTCCTGGACTCCTGTCCGCAAATCTCACACACGCGGCTGATCTCACGGTAACCGATGGCCTTGGCCCACCTTCTATGGACCTTCCAGACGTGGCGATCAAGCTGATGGCCATAGTCTGCTCCAAAGCGTTGGCCGTACCACCCCTCAGTGCATACAGGGGCTGGACACTTCATCGGTCCTGTGTGTTTGCGAAAATGGCGCCTGCAGGAAGATGGGTGCCGTTAGCGCAGGTCTTGATCATTATTCAGACGCAGACATGTCCCTCACGTGAGATTGATTCGAGTCGTCAAGACCTTCTGGCATTGGGGATGGGGACAAGGAAAGTTGAGAGCTGCGAGTGCCGGGGCATGGGAGGGGGCTGGCGTGGGTTCAGGAAGGAAATTGGAAGGTGTCTGGTAGCGGCTCATGACCCCTTCTTCTACATCATGATCGTCTCTGTCGTCGTCGTTATCATCTGTGGATTCGTCGGCCCATGGCTGAAGGGTGGCATCGGCAGCAAGCTCCGATGAATGACCCGTCGGCCGGCTCGGAGGCGATCAGCGCCTCGCAGGCTGGATCGCGAATGATTCAGATGCCACGACGAGGTTCTGGCGGCCCGTGGGAGGAACCCCGAGAAGGCGGGGGTCGACGTACCCTTGGGAAACTGTCATGTCGATGTCCCAAGGGTTAGGTTGGGTGTGAGAGTCATGAAACACCATGCTGGCGGATGAAGATGCGGCGTATGAGGGGGAATGTGGTTGGGAAGAGAAGACGTGAGAGCCGCCCGGAGACGACCCTTTCTTGTACTTCCTCCAAGTCCCAGGTTCTTTGCGAGAGATAGCCGGCACGTCAGTGCTCGAATGGCCGTCAGTTGGAGCACGGAGATGATAGGTCTCGTGGCCTGATGCACCACCACCATCAGCGCCGCGAAGTGCATGCTTGTCTTCGCGCAGTTGGCCGTCTGGCCATCTCGAGAGCCTCGTGCTGGTAAATCTGCGAACGTGATTGGCAGCCCTGACCAGGTAAAGGAGGGTTGGAGGTAGACCACTCGCAATTGACTCGGGCTTTGCATTGTTCATGCATACTGCACGGGGTCAACCTCTAACCAATAATACAGGATGGTTGGTCTGCCCACCTGCAATCGAGCCCAATCCCAGCGGTTGGTGGTCGAAATACAGCCTCGTCCGGCGACCTGTCTTCGACACGTCTGCGGGGTCAAGGCCGACAGCAACTGAGCAAACATGCGTACCAACAAGTGACTTATCCCGGAGGACCCTCCGTTACATTTGTATCTGTACAAGATTATGCAGGCTTCTGCATCAGCCGTCCCAGATCCTGACGAATTGCGTCAGCTCGCGACGCATGGTCACAACCAACCCTCTACGTTTGTTGAGAAGAGGTTGTTGCGGGGAGGCCGCCAGTCCTGCAAACTGGCGACATAACAACGGAAGGGGAAGTCTCTGGACAAGACACTGGCAGGCAGGGGGTGGGATATAAAGCGGGCATCGGGCTGTCGACGGCTCGACTCTGGCTGAAACTGAACCTCAACACTTCCTCAAGAGGCCAGCCAACTCGAGTCAATCAAGGCATCTGATCCTTCCATCGAACCCAAAATACAAGTGCGTGCAGCGCTTTTCAATTTGATGATGAGTACCCGCTGACTACGTTCCAGTGTCCCAGACAGTGAGCCTTCCCGTCAATGGCCGGCTGCTGCGTCGCTTCTACGAGGCAATCAAGTTCGAGGAAGTCCTCATCCAGGCCTGTAACCAAGACCCCAACAGCCTGGGAAGAGCTCCGGTAGACGTCGACGTGGACACGGAGCATGGCGCCGAGCAAGCGTTCCGCTCCTTCGTCAATAAACTAGCTCACGTGAGTGACACGCGGAAAGGCGGCTCAACGGTATCTGCGGTCGCTGTGCTGCAGGAGTTCGACGGCATACATTATCTCGTCGGCTCCAACGAGCGTACCAGGGCGACGCAAGTGGCGGAACTGGAGGGTTTCTTCAGGGATTTGTTCCATCAGCTCAACATCCACTGCAGGGAGGCCCGAATGACACCGGCGTTGGCAGCTGGTGCTTCGGGAGCTGTGGCCCTTGGCAGGATACTGCACCTTATCGCTCTTTTTAACAGACCACGCATCGACTTCTACATCAAGAGCCTTCGAGGGCAGCTGGGGGCCTGCATTCCGAAGCTCCAAGAGCTCAACTCGGGCAGCCAAGGAACGGGTGGGCACTCCTCCGCCTGCGGGATATAGGTTCAAAGAGAGATAACACTGTCATCAGGTAGACAGCTCGAAGCGAGCCTGGAAAAGCTGCATGTTCTCGCCGGTAACCATGTAGCGGGGGAGTTGGACGAAGAGGATTGCGCTCGATGTGAGTCATACGGGTCCCCTTTGAGCAAAATGGACGTTGACGGTACCGTCTCACAACCAGCCTCCATGACCGTCATCAGGGCGATCCACCGTGCGCACAAGAGGGACCATCTCGAAGTCACGTTCACGCAGTCGCGTGAGAGCCAGATAAACCAGGCTCAGGACTGGCTCGATCTGCGGCACACTCTCGCCAGACTCCGTGCCTACAATGTGTCGGTGGAAACACTGATGAGCTCTGCCAGGCGATGGCCTGAACTCTTCGACGACCCCCGCGTGACTGTCATACCCTCGAGCGCGCCAGTCCCCTGCCCCCTCCCGAAGCCCAGGGACATGACAGTCCAAAAGCTTATAGGACGCATGGCAGGAACGCCAGAGGAGATCATGACAAGGCGCGCCGACGCAGACAGGCTTCACCATTTCAACCTCGACGAGCGGCTGCGCGAGGCATGCTCCGCTGAGAGCTTTTGGCCCGTCGTCCACGCCGAGGTCCTCGTACACGACAGGGCTCGCACGCACCTGGCAGAGAACCCTGGGGTGACGTTTTGGAACCGCTGGAACTACATCGGCAGCAGCAAGCCGACGTGCCGGCTCTGCAAGTACTTCTTTGACGAGGTGAACGACGTGTCGGTCCGCGAGCCGCACGGCAACCTGTACGCCCGCTGGCGTCTGCCGGACGTCTACGACGCCAACGACGCCAGGCGAAGGGAGGGCCTGATGAACAGGATCGTCGCCAAGGTTCGTCAGGACGCGTGGCGCACCCTGGAGAGCCGTCTGCCCCAAGGGAAAAACAACGACTCGAGCTCGTTCCCGACGGTGTCCCCGTGTTTCAAGCACGGTGCCGATGTCGTCTCAGTGACTGATCTATCATCTGCCATGGGGGATCTGGGGTTGGATGACAATGCGGTCTCACTGCGGTCGAGGCCCTGGGATGGGCGTCGGGGGACCGTCGTTCAAGAGGTGGCTGTGCATGGTATTGATGATGACATCGAGGACGACGGTGGAGGCATTCTGTTGTACCGTGGCCGTCGAGCCTCATGACTTTTCCAGACCGAGATGGGGCGTTACCAACAGATGCGACGGAAATTGTCGAACGCCAGAATCAGATGTCGGTGGAAACAGGAGAAGTACCAGCCGGAGCTCGTGGCATGATCACAATGTCTGAACTCGAGCTGAGAGATGGCCCGAAGACCAGAACAACGAGATGAGGCATCTCGGGTCCTTCGCTATACACAATGATACACGAAAGAAGAACACACTGTCTCTGAACGGCAATTCTGTGCACGATCATAGTCAAGAAGTCTGGTGAGATGCATGCCTTTGCCCGGAGTTCGAACGACTGGGCCAAGCTCACTTTCCCGCCCTGCGCGCCTCCGAGCGCACAATCGTAGAAATCTCGTCCTCAAGACTTCCCTCCTTCGGCTTCCATCCGAGCACCTTCCTGGCCCGAACAGCCTTGGCGCGCGAATTCATACCCCAACTCGCCGCCTCGAATCCCGCCGAAGACTTGACGGCCTCCTCATACGACAACTCCTTGACCTCAGGCGCCTTATCCAGGAACCCTTGCCCGTGCGCCTCCTTTCCGACAAGCGACGCCACGTCTCCCCAGACGTGCTCTCCGTTCTCCGTCAGGAAGTATCCCTTCTCGCCCCATGTCTCCGCGTCATCACGCCGCGCGGGGTCGAGGGCCGCCTCGACAAGGAGTTGGAACACGACACTCAGATCGTGCACGTGTACGTTATTCCAGCGTGCGAGACCCCGTCCAATGCGCGGCGTGTACCCCTCCTTGAGCACGAACGACGCGAGCTCATACACCTGCCGCCCGCGTCCGGAGACCGGCCCGCGGCCCTGGCCGTAGATGGTAGGCGGGCACACGATGGCTGTCTTGACAGCGGACTTTGACGTGTCGGCATCGCGTGTGCCGGCGCCCAGCACGATCTCGTCGACGTTGCGGTGGAAGGCGTCAGCGGGGAGGTTCGTGAGCTTCGCGACGCCATCGTAATCGTCGAAGACCTTGTCGTCGGGCTCGCCGAAGGTCTTCTTCACCTCGGAGTCGAAGTACGTCAGGATGCCGGTGCCGCCTGTGTGTAGCCAGAAACCGGGGCGGGTGGGAGAGTGCCCCTGCGCGAGGCCTTGGGCGATTGCCTTGGCGGCGCCGGCGTGGTCGGATGAGTCGGCGGTGTCTGGGGACGTGTTAATGAGGGCTGGTGGTGGAGAGAGACGATGCTTGCTCACGGATGACAATGTCGGCCCATGCGGCTTCTCTCCTCAGGGTCTCCGAGTCGTCGAGGCCACCGAGGACAATTCGTGCTTTCGGGTACTGCTCGAGGACCTTGTCGGCCTTGTCCTGAGATCGAATGAGGAGGGCGTACTCAAAGTCGGGGTGGCTCTGGTGGAGTTGATGGAGCGCATCACCCCCGATGTAGCCGGTGGCGCCTGTGAGAAAGATCTTGGCTGCCATTGTGCGTTGTGAAATTGGGATGAGTGTGGTGTCTGATGACTTGAGTTCGATGTGATGGAGGCTGGGCGTGGTTATATCGAGTCGCAGCTTCCACTGTCAGTGTCATAATTCTGGGCCCAGACGAGCGGTGCCCAATGACCGAAGATGCGTCCCTGGAGCCACCTGATTCGCCACAAGATCCAATCATCAGCCTCAACACCAAGGTTGATTACTAGTCTATGACGTCGGGCTACGATGATGCGATTGAAGCTTGTTATCGTGTGCCCCTTATCATACCTACACCTGCGTTGTAAGCAAGCTAAGGTCGTTAACCTGACTAACTGAGTATTTCTCGACGCACCCAGTCCGGTAAGTAAGGATATTCTATTACCCCTGAATGAATTATGTCCCTACCTACTGTGTCTAGATACCACATCCCGACATTTCATTTCTACACACCTCGATGGCCATTGTGCCCAATCAACTCCACCATCCCCCCATCCTCCTTCCCCCTCCTCTGCGCATCACGCAGCATCCTCCCCGGATGCACAAACAAATACATAAACGCAACAGCCGCAATCAGCAACGCATCAAAAACGTAAACGAACACCTCATGCCTGATGATGAAGCCCCCCTCGCCCTCGAGGTACTCGATGCCCCTCACCAAGCTCCTGACCATCATGACACCTGTAACAGCATACGTCACCCTGAAATACTTGGCGACCTCGCCCACATCAGGGCCCGCATACGCCTTGCTCGGCGCATACCGCCCCGCGAGCCGATGCACGTGTAGCGTCGAGCACA